>RJWH01000470.1:600000-766828 GCA_004363575.1 Solenodon paradoxus | reverse complement strand
TCTCTCTCTCTCTCTCTCTCTCTCTCTCTCTCTCTCTCTCTCTCTCTCATCAAAACCAGAGAAGAGATCAGCGTGCAAGCTCATAAATTGGGTCGTTTATGGTGACATAAGATCAAGGAAAGAAAAGAGGAGAACTGGGAAGTTTTCAATGCATTTCTCACATTTGGAAGATTCTGTTCAGAATGAAATAGGTGTGAGTAAAAATGGCACTACCACACGCAAGCGTGCGCACACATACAAACACACAGTTACAGCGTAAGGAGGGTGGTTTAATTAGCACTAATTTAGACTTAAATCCACACAATGTCTTATGTCCTCCAGTGGACTTTCTGCCCCATATTTAAAGCAATCTAGAAAGACTACTTAGGAGGACCTGGATAGCGCTCCCATTTTCTAAGGAGGGAGAATGTCATCCCACCACATTGCAGCCACGATAAGCTTCAGTAACTGGTATTGGGACTGGTGGAAATACTTGCAAATGAATTTAAAGCAAGACATCATGCTGTATCTTGTGAGGATTGGTTAAATACAATTGTTTTCTTTCTAAAGCAACACCTTAAAATATAATGGAGTAACTTGTACAAGTTAGGCTTGATCTTGATGGAGCAAGTGGTTTACCTTCAGAGAATATGGATTTCTTCTGTTTGTATAAATTAGAGAAAGGTATAACTGCTTTGCTTCTTTCTGACCTTGATTTTTAAATCTATGTCAGTAGAAAATCCATTTTTCATAGACATATAGACTACTGATTTAAACAATATACTACAGGCTAATTCTGACAGGGCTTATATAATTTTATGAGCAAAAATCATTTAATATATAGTTTGTATAATCAAAATAAAAGTTTCAAGGTGTGAGAGATTCCTAAAGATCTCTCTGGTAATTATATATTTGCATGATATTTGTAGGAGATGTGCAGAAGTTTATATAACTAACAAAGGTATTTATATATTTACCCACTGTGTAAGTGTATTTTCATCACCTCCCTTTGACTGCAAACTTTAATTATGTTAACTTCAGATCCCGAAACTTCCAAAAGCCAGGACCCTCAGCTACATCGCTCTCTTTTTCTATAAGTAGCTACTGCCTTTCTATTAAATAGAAGTTCGATTGTTAAAGCCAAAATTAAGTCATATGAAGGGATTGGTTTAAAGCTTCAATGGATAAAAATAAATTCTAGAAAATAGCTTAATCCTCTTTCTAGAATAAAACTGGACTGCAGTGTATTGTGCCTCTGATATGAAAAGAACTTGTAATTTAAAGGCATACAACTTTATTAATATTTAACATTTTAGGAATTGTTCAGTTTATTTTGGATCATTGTTGTTAATCAGAATTTTTAAATGTATGCATAGGAATTATAACTTAGATGACTTCAGGTCATTTTTTGGCCTCTACTTGCTCACTTAATTTTTAAAAATGAGGATGTTTTGCCTTAGTCTCTATAAAATGAGTGTCATAATAACTACATATGAAAATAGCATCTTCAAGTCATCAAGATTCTTAATTCACAAATTCAAAATCCAAACTTTAGTATTTTGCTGAAAATAAATTTAATATAAGTTCAATTAATGTAAAGTCGTATCAGGAGATATACACCAGCATCCATGCAAATATTCTTCTCTCTGAAATGGAATCTCAAACACATCCTTTGGCCAAGTTTGCAAATGATTGACTTAGAGCTGGACCAGATTCAGAAATCCACCTCCCCCCAGAAGCAAATTTCAGGATATAGTCAAGAAAACTAAGTTTTCATTTTACAACAGAAATTTATTTTAATGGCTTTCACATATCTACCAGGACAGAAAAGGGAAACGCAGGCAGTAAACAGTTGCAACTCTGAAAAGCAAGCATCTCACTTAGCAGATGAGGAATGAATGCAACATAAGAAGACACCTTCTCCCATTCCCCAAAAGCATATGGTACTCAAATCTGCCCTTGGAAAAGAAAAAGCCTATCCAAATATGTGCATATTTCGGATCAGAACTACTAAGACCTAAAATAACAAAGCACAGAAGCACAAATAGAATCAGGAAGGTATTGATAGCATGGTTTATCTTTATCTTTCTCCACTGGCTGAAATGCCACATTGCTCATCTTACAGACCAGACTGAGGCAGAGCCTGCACACATACAGAAACTCCACGGGTCACCAGAGTGGAGCTTGTCTGGTTTAACAGAGAAAAAACAGACTCCAAAAGCAACATGCCCTCCGTTATTGCTCCAGGACCTTGAACCATCCAAGGCCACTGACTTTTTGTGGAGCAGATACCCTCCAAATGTCACCTTGGAAAAAAGTAAGTGCCTAGCCCATGTGTCTAGTTGAAGGTCAGGGTACATTTAGGTGCTTCAATTCTTATTAGACAATTATCTGAAATAATTGCACTGCCTTTTACCACTCTCACAATTGGCTTCATTTGCATACTTTTTAAGAAGAGCAGTATGCAATCAGCATCTTTAAGGAATGATCTCAATTTAGCATATTCTGGATTCCATTTAAATAAATCTGGAAGAAATTTCAAAGCAATGTGACATTTTTCAGAGCATAAGAAAAATATATCTTAGACAGGATTTCGTAACCAACATTCCCCTACAACACTGTCGCTGACTTGTTTGTAAACCATGATCCTACTCACAAGACAGGAAAGCCCAGATTTCTCTCAAGAGGATCTGGAAGAGAAACAGAGAAACAACACTAAAACAGAAATTCTTCCAGTCAAGTACTAAGCGTTGAACATTTAATCAAAGTTCTCAGAGAAAATACGTAGAAAGCAGCACAGCTCAAATCTAGTTATACCTGTGTGCCCATATTTTCAATAGACAAGAAAAATAAGGCCTCATGGGTATCACTGTAACAAATTATTGTTGGGGCTCTATTAATAAGGGCAACTAGTAGTACCCTGCCCAGATGATGCCTCTCTCTCTGAGAATATTTTTTTGAGCCATAGTTTTTTCAGGCCCCTTCATGCATTGCTTTAGTAAAAAGTTTTAGCAATTCAATACATAAGAAGTCACTTTTCAGATGAGGAAACTGATGCTCAAAAAAAAAATTAGGTATACTTAAGAATAAATAACTAGAAAGTATATATTCAGGTATTTCTGACTCAAAAGTCTTTGTTCATTTAAACCTCCATTGCATAGTCTCCCAGCATGGCAGGCAGCCTGGTCTCCTTTATATTCCATCAGCTGAAGATTCTTGACGTAAATAATTTGAGTCTTCCACTCATTAAAATGTGTGCCTTAGAATCAAGTCACAAATATGTCTTCTTTTCCAAAGCAAAGTGTTAATAATATTTCTGTGTTCTCTACAGATAAGAATTTACTAAGCCCATAATATTATCACTTACTATCCTAAATATTCACAGCAAATTGTTTTTCTTTATAAAATAGCAAACTAAAGAGCTAATTAAAAAAATTAAAACTTTTCTGCACTTACAAAATAAGCAACTAAATTAAAACCATTTAAAGATGATTATTTACTCACAATGCTAAAAAGAAAAACACACTAAAATGTTGGTAATTAACCAAAATAAAAACCAATATGACATTCTTTTTCAGTTATTCCTATTACTTTCCTAAACTTCGAAGCAACAGCATCTAAATGCTTGTCCAAAGTTCCCAATTTTAATTTTAACTGTGGTTATTTAGCTTGCAAAATACAATGTTGACCTAGTTTTCAAGCTCCGGACCTTATCAGTGAACAAATTTCTATATTTAGAAGCTCATATTAGTACTGGATTCTTCACATACCTAATATTTTAGTGCCGGGTCCCTGATTTAGGTTCTTAAATGCATATTTCAATCAGTCAACTAGTTCTTGCTGTAATTGGATTGACTGGTCTATGATAAATTATAAATTGGGTAAGAAATGCCAAAAATGTTTACATAAAAATTTAAGACAGCGACTTAGCAGACTTTTATTTCACTTCTTACTGCAATCTTATAAAAACCCTAAAGCCATCATTGGTAATTGGTGAGGCTTATAAATTAGATTACTACATTAACAGATCACAAATGGAAACAAAGATGTTTTTCTTGAATTGATAGACCTTATATTTAAAATAATCCTACTGGGATTTGCAGCATAAAATTTGGCAGCCTCCCAATTATCTGATCTCTACATATTTCATTATAAACATATTTTCATTATATCAGAATTAAAGATTAGCTTAGAAACCATAAGCTCATCCTTTTATTTTATAAATAAAAGTTGCAGTTGAATAATTTGTTCAAGATCACAGAGAACCCAGGATTCCTGATTTCTGGTCACCGGAGATTGCTGGATTTAATTTATAGGTGAATAGTTAATAATATTTTGTGGTGAAATTCCCTAATAGAACTACAATGAACCCTGAACAACATGGCTTTGTACTGTGAGGGTCCATTTAAATTTGATTTTTTTTTTTTTTCAGTAAACACAGTCTGTCTTCTGTATCCATGGTTCCACATTCACAGATTCAAACAATCTCATATGTTTGTGGAATCCGTTCAATTGCAAATGTTGGATGTGAACTGGCTACAAGGGAATTGAACACTGAATATTTGGTAACCCTGGGGTTCCTGAAACTAAACCCCTGTGGATACCAAGAGATGACTATGCATTAACCAATTCTTCATTTACTTACCCTACAACTCAACTGTTTTCAAATCTGGTGTAAATTCAATTAAACAAGTAACTCACATGTGTGTATGCAGATTTACAGCTAACTGCAGGGCTGAGTGGGTGTGGAAATAAACTGAAGTTATGTGGACCCTGTTGAGGCTGTGCTCACCACCTTGTACCCACTTTGTTCTGGTTATGTACTTCTCAGGAAGGTGACAAGAGTGGTGCCAGGAGTTTTAGACGCACATTGAAACTACAAGCTCAAAAGGGAGACTCTCTGAGGCAAGTAGATCACTGAAGGGTTTCAGCAAGAGCATGGGGAGGGTTGGAATGATTACACATTACTCATGACAGCCCTGGGAGATAGGAGGGTGAGGTCTCCAAGGTAAACAATATCAACTCTGAAGGTCTTCCTTTGACTCCTCTCCACCCTTCCATCCCCACAAATAAACAGAAATGTTATTTTTCCTTGCACCGGTTAGCTGCCTACCTTGAAGTTTGGTTCAGTCTAGTGCCAAAGTTCTCAGTGCCCGTTTCTCCTACTCTTAGACTGAACAGGACAGGAAAGGCTCATCTAGATTGTGTCACTCAAAATACACGAATCTGCAGATTTATCATGACAAGGACATGACCACAGGAAACTAGGAAATGGGAGCTAAGTTTTTCTTAGTGAAAGAAAGTTCTCAGCCTCAGAGCTTTGATTGAGAAGTTAATCCAGATAATATCTTGCTTCCTGGCAATACTGTTTTTGAGGAATACAGAGTCATAGAAGCAAGCTGCTTTCCAAAAGAACATTGCCTCTGTTTATGGTGACAATACACAGCTACAACTCTGCCAGCCACTTCAACGTGGCAAAACCACAGGCAATGTAGTCAAAAGGTTCAACCAGATTCCATCACCATCCCCGGACTGAGTGAGTGAATGACCAATGCCTCCCAGGCTCTCAGGTTCCAACTTGAGAAACGCTTTCTTACCAGCTTACCTGCAGTCAGCCACCCAACTCAATGCATGTGACCTCCTGATCGTCCTCATCTCCACTTTCGTCTTCATCCCCAATACTACCATGCCACCATCTTATTCCATCCCCAAATCCTCTCTTTGGCAATTGCCACGGCCTCCCAGTGGCTTCCTGTTTTGTCACTCATAGAGTTTCCCAGCCCCCTACCTCCCAACCCAGGCCTATGGCAATAGAATAGCCATCTAAAGTCAAATGTGATCATTCTACCTCTTTGGAATCCCTCACTCTCATTCCTCCCTTGCCTGCCCTACCTATACTGGAATGAAAGGGCTATGCAGTCTGGCCTTGTCAATATGGTACCCTTACCCTCCCGGATACCCAGCACTTAAAATGTGGTTAGTCCAGTGTGAAATGAGCTCTGAGGTTTCAAAGACTTGGTGTGAAAAAAAGAATGTAGACTATCTCTCTAATGTTTTTATATTGATTCCATGTTGGAATGTTAACATTGGGACACTTTGGGTTACATTTTTAAAATATTATTAAAATAGTTTTACATTCCCTTCACTTTTTTTAAATGTGTCAGCTGAAAAATTTCAAATTGCATATGTGGCTTGCATCATAATTTCTGTTCGACTGTGCTAACTAGCTATCTTGAGCCCTTAGAAACTTCTAGAACAAAACACCCTACTACTTCATAATGTGTCTTATAAAGTCTCGTTCACTCGGAAAATAGCTTTCCTGGGAAGCTTTTACCAACTTCTCTGTGATATATAAGGACTCTCTGTCTGGCTCCTGTCTGCTCTTCTAGCAGGTGGCCAGTCTACTCAGAGCCACGCTCTGCAGCTTATCCCCCGTGCAGGGAAAAATTCTAAGCACTTTCTACACATTCCTTTATCCTCATAAGAACTCCAAAAGGAGGTCACTTCTATTTAATCCTCACAGCAGTCCTATGGTAGAGCTATTCTCACCCTCATTTTACAGAGGGGGCTCTAACCAACTCAAACCAGGCTCTTTATTGTTCTTCACACTAGATGCTCTGCCTGATGGGAGCTGAGTTCACTGAACCATTCACCTCACAGTCACTGTGAACCAGTGGTGACCAAGCTTTCTAGTGAAGAATCTCAGATTTGAAGGCAAATGTCAATCGGTTTTGATTCTTCGTAGGACAAAGAGTATGTGTATACACGAATAGCTATAAAACCAGGAAGGATGGAATAAATTTCATAGGGAATGGGTATAAAAATGTTAAGAGTTTTCTTGTGGAAAATGAACGAGGGCAGAGTTAGGATATTTTCATAGAAGAGGTGGGACCAGAGTAGGTTAGAAGGAGAGCTTAGGAAAGTCAGTTACATCATAGGTGCTATGTTTTTCAAGGAGCATTTATATTTATATATTTAAATATTATCTAAGCTAAGTGTAAAATTAGGTTATTTAACATAGTTAAATTTACTCTGCATTTTGCAAGTTTCATGACACTGATTAATTTAACATATATGTATTTAAGGGCTAAAGTGCCTTGGAAATCCATTTAAACCTATGTGTATATATGTATATGTATACACATATATACATACACATATATATTGCATACTTTTTAATGGAGCTTAAATCTTTATAGATTTTACAGTCTAATGAGGTATTATTTGGCAGGGATAAATATATTGAGCACCCCTATATGCCATTGATGGAGGCACATTTTGAAGTACTAATTCAAAACTGTCACTATTACTCCCAATTAAAAGATGAGGAAAGTGAGGTAAAGTCTGGGAATTACAGACCTGTGCTTAATACAGACAGAATATTATCATAGCATTGCAATAGAAGTTTGGGACTGGATGCCATGGGGGTGTGTCTAGTTTAAACCTGGGGATCATGATCTAATTAAAACATGGTGATTGACTGGTTTCATTGTTCTGTTTAGGGACCATGGCTGATACTGAGAGAAAATATCTTCTGCCTCTTATCTAATACTCACAGCTTCACACGATGTGACAGCCATATTTTATATATAAGTTTTCGTTTTCTTAAAAATATCATATCTATCTTTAGTGATGTCTAAGGCAATAGATTTCTGCACCAATAAAATTTTAAATAATATTCAAATTTTCCTGGGGTTATTTAAGCTCTATCTCTATTTACTGTACTTGTAAAATCCTATTCATGTATGCTTTTGGAGTGTCTAAAATAGTTATGTGATTCATGCTGGTAGTTCAGACATCAAGTGGTAAATAAAATCCAATGTGATAACATGAAAGGAGATAATTCTATTGACAGAGAGGTTTAAGTTGAGCCAGAGAGCTGAGGACAGCATTTTGGCTCTGGAGTTGGTCAGATGTTCTTTTTATGATATTCTGCAGGCTTTGGAGGAGGCTGTGATGGAAAGACTGCAAGATATGAATTTAACTCCTGTATTCAAACCCATCAAAAAGACAGCAGAGAGATAAACCATCTAATACAGATAGAAACAGTGGGAAAAAATGTAACTTTCAATCTGCAGGGGACTCTCCGGGTGATGATAAAAAACATCTTGGAAGTTTAGGGACCGTGGATCTAAAGTTGATTTATTAAACAGTCAGAAGATTTTGTGCACGACACACTAGCTGTAAATGCATAAAAACCGGCAGGACTTCTCTGGAAATGTTTCTGTATCGATTTCATCCTTGCTTGAGTCAGTTATGGATGTTTTCCTTTTATGCAAAATGCTGATGTGTACAGATTTGGGGCTGGGGCTGTGCCT
The DNA here is from genome assembly GCA_004363575.1 of Solenodon paradoxus. Lineage (NCBI taxonomy): Eukaryota > Metazoa > Chordata > Mammalia > Eulipotyphla > Solenodontidae > Solenodon > Solenodon paradoxus. The sequence continues at coordinate 758,531 of RJWH01000470.1, read as the reverse complement.
TCAGGAATTCTCTGTAGGGCATGAAAGAAACCATATTGGAACAGTTTGAAATTGGAAGAACCTCATTTTCCATTTATTTCACTTACGCAGCAACAAAACACTGAAGACCAATGACAAACTTCTCCCCACTCATCTCCTTTCCAAAGAGAGAACACACCTGTCTTCATCTTTGACAGGATGTTGCTCGTTGGGCTGTTTCACCTGATTATCACTACATTAATTCTTCTCCCTCCTGACTTCTTCTCTGAAAACAGCTACTTTCAGAATTCATCGCTTATTAACCATGACTCCCAGAGATGACAATTACTAGATGATGATTCTGACATATTTCAAGAGATACTGGTTTGAAATGTCTGATACACAAGACTCAGCAGAGAGGGTTAAATGAAGCAGCTAGTTAGAATTTACCTTTGAATGCAATTTATAATTCATGCAAAGGTTATCATTTTCAAAAAAAATGTGTTTGCAGTTTTCATTTACTTCTGTATATTTGACTTCCAGGAGCTATGTGTCAACATTTGTGTATGTTTCAGTGAGAAATTTTCTGCACCTGTGAGCTTTCAAGTATGGCAATACTGTTCCAATCATGTACCATCTGTAAAGTGAGAGAGATCTTGTCCTCATCTTTGAAGTCACTGGGACAAGTTCTTAAGACAGGGGAGTTTGATGATGTATCAGTGCCCTGGGGCTGTTTTTAACCCTTCAGCTGCCTGTTGTCCAGTAGAATCTGGCTGAGTCCCGCTGTGTTGTACTCTGGTGAGTGAGTTGAATCTAACATGTTTCATGGACACTTTGTGTAGTTAATAACCTGACATATTAGAGCACAAAAAGTAAGAAGAAAAAGGAAAGGATAAAATAGTACAGTGAGTGAACTGCCTACAGGCTTCTAAGCAATAAACACTTATATACATTATATATAAGAGCCCAGGTAGACTAAACGAGGTAGGTAGGTAGGTAAATAGACAGATGATGTAGATAGAGATATGTAGATGCATACACACATATTAATATTTGCTAAGTATTTTAGGAGAATAACTTCATCTAATATCATAACAAAAAAAGAACATGGTAGGAAAGAAGAACAACTGCAGTAATTATCTAACTATGATAGTCTGAGTCTCACTGATCTCTTCAGGTTTACTTATTTCAGTTTTTCCATCACATTAAACTAGAGGGGCATACTCATCACCTCCAATCTGCATCTAGGCAAAGAAAACCGTGTAGAATTTGGGTGACTAGGGTTCTAATCTCAGTTGCGCTCTTATGATTTCTGTGACTTGAGTATGTGACTGAGTCTAAGATGTTTTAAAAAGACTTATAGAACAGATAACAACTACCAATCCCTACTTCACAGAGTTCTGTGAGGAATGAATTAGACAACTCACATGAAATGCCAAGCCCAAGCCTGGCGTATTAGGTAAAAAGCAGTTGAGTATATGGAAACTATTACTACATCAAACAAAATCACTGATTGATTTCTCCTAACCATATAGGAGTGATGACATTTTTAAAATATATATATTTTGCTAAACACTAGCATTCTTTTTTTTGAGACCATTGTAATTCAAAAAAATATTTGTGTTCACTTTTGAATGATACATGTACCATGTGATCCAATCCCAGCTGTATCACATACAATGATATAAAAATGAGTCAGAAATAGATTCAAAGTTGTGGAGTTAATATACCCTAAATAAACTGGGAAAATCTAAGACGATATCAGTACAATGGATTTGAGATCATTTCTTTATTTAAGGTGCTATTTAAGGAGTGTTATCTTTCTCCTCACTATTGAGTCCTCTGTAGAGCTAAAAGACTTACTACATCTCAGGACTGGCATTTCTATGGGCCCTCCTGCCATGGACTACTAACAATGGTTATAGTTCTAAAATCCAACCAATTATATACCAAAACAGCTGCTTGAGTTCCTTAAACCCACACCCTTAGCTGAAGAAACCTTTAGGATACTAATAAAGTTAACAAAATCCTGGAGCATAAAAATTCAATATTTTAAATTATAAAAGCAAAATTTGTCACAATATTTCAATTATTCACTAGCATAGTTACTCAGTATTCTGGGAATATATTTTCGATAACACTCAGATTGTATGGTCATCATTAAAAATATCTAGAGGGCACAAGATTTTTCTCCTCTTTTTGAAAAAATTTCTTTCTGAGCTATGAATGTTACAATTCCTAAACTTTCATAGTAGATTCTGGTGAAATAATAGGACAAGTTCTTGAAAAAGGTATTTATCAATATTCCCTGGGAATAAGATTTTTTTAAACATTATTATGATGCTGAGACATATGAAATTTCTAAAACTCAACTGTTCTGAGCTAGAAAACAACTGTTTCTGTTTGCTCAGTCTACCCTGTGACTGGTGGGAACATATCATCTTGCGGGTGAGTACAGTGCTCTCATGTGTAGGGCTGGGGTTCTGGCTGGGGTGCTCTTCTCTAATTTGCACCAAAACCTGGACAAATGAAAGAATGAGCACAATCATTTCCTGATGACAGGAAATCCATCATTGGGGCCTTCATTAATGACGGTTTGAGTTTGTTTTTTCTAGTAGAGGGAAGGTTGTTGGCCTAAGACTGTCTGGCAGGTCCTCTTGCTTTGTTACAACTTTGAGAAGGTTGAACAATATTAGAGGCATTCTCGTTGCACATATTAGTACAATGTGAAAAACGTGAGGAGTATGATAGGCAGAATTCCTAAAGGGCTTCAAAGTTTTTCACCCCTACCCTTGTGTTTGGTTAGAACCTAAGAATGCATCAGAGAGTTACTTCCAGGTTTCCATTGTGTTAGATTAATGCCTGCTTAGCCAACTCTAGGAATGGTGCTGGTTCCATCAGTTAAAAAAAAAGGGCTACGTCCTGAAACATTTGCAACAGAACTGAGGTCACCAAAAGAGAAAGGGATGGAAGGGGGCAAATGGTGGTGGAGCCCACTGGACAATGGGGAAGAACAGTCGGTGACTTGGTGGAGGGCAGGGTGTGTTGAAATAACTCTAAGAAATGGGGAACCTATACATAGGAAACTATTCTAATGTGTAGAATAATTTTTACAATAATAAATAAACACATTTTAAAAAGGAAGAAAAAGGGCTATGTGACTAGGACCTGAGCACAGTTTCTAAGATATAGCAGTGGCCCTCAGCTGACAGCTGATAAAAAAAAAAAAAATAGGTGCTTCAGTACTACCTGCAGGACCTAAGTTATGTCATTCAAATTATTTTTCTCCTAAAAATCAAAATTAAAATATAATTTATTAGTTTATAACTTGCAAAAAAGCATATTTTAAATTCATATGCATGGAATGAGAAAATGAGAAAAGAGTATCAGTATGCTCTGGGTGCCAGCGGATAGTTCACCATAGCAGAGTCCACATGCATCCTAAGGACAGGGCTTCAAAACCCAGACCACAGGCAGCAACCAAGACAAACAGCTAAATAAAGTTTCTTCCTCCTCTCTCTTCCTGTCTGTTATCATGTTGGTCTTCATTCCTGCCTGAAACATTCCTTTAAAAAATAAAGGTAAGAATTATGATAGAAAAAATTAGCAGCATTTTTTTACATTAGTCATAAAAATCTGAATAGTTTTTAGACTTTTCTATATGCTCAAGTTATTCCACAAGGAAAGTATGCTTTTATATGAACAGATGATTAATAAAAGATAATATTCTAACATTTAGAAGTCATTACAGGGAATTATCAAGGAAAATATTTTAGAAAATCATTAGTCTGAAGTAAGTTCTCCATAAATAGTCCCTCAATTCCAGATCAACCAGTCTTTGGACCCAATGGGCAACATCCTATCAAAGATGAACACAGGAGTGTTCTTTCTCTGGGAGGAGGATGACTGGGGAGAAGTTTGTCATTGACCTTCATTGTTTTGCTTAAGTGAAATAATTGGAAAATGAGATTCTTCCCATTTTTAACTGTTTTAGTGTAAGTCATTTTTTTTCATGTTCTGGACTTGCCTCTGGACTTTTATTTTAAGCTTTTACCTCTTCTCTGGTTCTTATTTTTTAAATACAAATGTCTTTCTCATTATTAAACCCACATTTTGTAGTCTGTATCTAGACCACGAAGCCCAACTCCACACTGCTAGCCACCTTCCTGCTACACTCTCTCCCTTGTATTCTTTGCCAACATGCTCTCCTGTTTTCCTTCTTCCCACTTCCCAATCTCCTTGGCAAGTTTCTCTCTCTCTCTCTCTCTCTCTCTCTCTCTCTCTCTCTCTCTCTCTCTCTCTCTCTCCCTTCCCTTTCTTTCTTTCAAAGGTATGGTATGGGCAGAAATGAAGGTGAGTAGGTAGGCTTTCAGGAAGAGAGAGGAGAAACTATTTTTATTTTTCATATGCTTCACACTGGTTGCCTCCCCTGGACCCAGGACTTGAACCCAGGAGTATGTGGCTTGGGCTTCTTCGGAGGCGATTGACCTAATTGCTTCTTTACCAGGGCCCACCAGCAAATCATTTTTCACATTTTCTTTTTATCTTTTAAGCTTATGTTCCTCCAAACACTAACCTAATCTCTCTTCTTTCTGTTCTCTAATATGCTCTTGACCATTGTCAAGTCTTTAATACCTTTTTTCATAATGCAACATTCATTTTTGAATATTGACATTCTATCTCAATCTACATTTCACACCACACCCTCCACCAGTGTTCCAGTGTCTTTACCACCATCTTTTTCCCTCTTTCCTTATCTCTCCTTTCCCACACCCCTGGTAGTCATCATCTTGTGTCCTGAGACCCATTCTCAATAAATAGCCAAAAGATATTAATTATATTCTTTAAATGCCTCTAGAATCTGTACACTTTGAATTATCTCTACTATAGCCTTCCTTCTTAGTCCAACATCAACTCTTTCCTTGTCTAGCATAAAACTAATCTCTGCATCTACCACTTTTCTCCTCAACCTGTAATTCCCAACATGCAAATATGGACTGTATAGAAATATCCCTATCAAATCTTTACTACTAGCCTAAAAGACTATATAGATACTATACCTGTTTAGTCTCATGAAATACTCTGCTCTGCTCTCTCTTTAACTCGATCATAGGGTTCTTTTGCTTCTGACTATTTGTATCAGAAATGCCTTACTTTATTGTTTCTTAGTTTAAAGTCAATTCTTTTGGTTCTATTTCTAAGTTATTTCTAAGAATGCTACATTGATCCATAACTTACCCTTGGACTAGGCCAGTTTGTTTTCTTTTAAACTTCAATAGCATGTATTATCCATCTCCTATGGCCTCTACATTTAAGGAGGCAAGATCCCTTCTTACTGTGAACTACAATTTTCCCTCTGAATCTACAATGGTGCGGATACTTAATAAATACAACTTGAATCAGTGATTAATGGGTTGCTTTGCTCTGATAGCAGTGTTGTTTCCGGTCTACCAGTTGTCTCCAGCATGCACAGTTACTCTTAAGCTTGAGGGCTTATCATAGTCATGCAAGAAAATGGAGAAAAGACAGAGTACTAGTTGAAAACTCTTCCATGTCCTGACATGCCCTGAACCATGCCTATTTTATTATGTTTTATTTTTTTCGCAAGTTGTAGAGGCTTAGTTATTTTTGTGCTCAAAATAGTTATTCTTGCTACCCCGAGGAGATTTTGCTTTCTCTGTATTCATGAGGAGAATAGGAATAATTGTGTGTAATTGCTGGCTCTGGTCCTAATCAGAAGCTTGAAGAATCAAAAAGTCCATGACATATTTCTTGTCTTCTGTCTGAAAATGTTCACACTGGCTTCAATCAGTGGTCAATCAAAGAAGTACTTATTGTGTGGAAAGGGGCTAGGGATAGAAAACAGAATGTTAGTGTTTCTCCATTTTTTGACAGTTGAGTAACAAGAAAAGATGCAGACAGTCTGAATTTTTTTTAACTTGTGACCTGAAGTCTTTCAGGAAGACACATACTGGTCAAGAGTGGTTGGAGAAATATCACTATAGTTTCTTCTTAAAAGTGTTAGGGTCTAAGAAGCAAGGCAAAAGACACAAAAGTAAGGTAACACAGGATATATTGTTGGCATTTAGATCTATCTTTAGTGATACATGTACATGTAAATCAATGAGACAGGACATGGAGCGCTGCTAACCAGAGATGACTTCTAACCAGAGTGCCAGATGATGTAGGCAAAACATTGAACACAATACAAATTATATAAGTACAGTTTAAGCTTCCAGGGGGTTTGTATTTCCCCAATTGTCTCCTCCAACACAATGAAAGTTTGGAAACAGTGTACAGTCAGAGATCATCTGGATTCAATGAGAGATGTGCTCTGTCAGGCTATTCACACAACTTTCTTTAGAGGCATGTCCTGTGGAGTAGCAGTTTGATCAACCACCTCTGGCCATTGCAGTCCACATACATCCCAAGCACCTATGTTAATGTCCTGGGGCTGGGACACAACTAAGATGTACAACCACCTGTAAGAAATAAAAATGCTTCTTACCCCATTCTCTTTCTGCCTGCTCGCCTTCATTTCTTCCTTCTGCTTGCAATTTCCTTGAAAAATGACAATAAAACATTTTTGGGAGAAACTGAATGAGCAGTGAGCTACAGGATTACTCCTTGGAAAGAAACTGATAAATGACATAAACAAATTAAGGGGAAAGTGCTATGAAGAACTGTGGCGTCCCAGAGACTTTTATTCTACTTGCAAACTTAACAGGCTATGCCACCACGGTGTCATGGAGGCTGCAGAGGGTAGGAGACTTCTGGGTCAGAGACAAGACTTTCCAGCTCACAACACAGCAGGCAACATTAGGGTCACATTTGTGGCAATTCCCCTTGCCTCTCAAATTTTACAGGGTGATGTTGAAGGGTTCTAGTGGCTCCCACACATGGTGGTTTGTGTCACAGCTGAGAAATCCTGAATGAGGACATCCAAATGTTTTATAAGATGCTGTAAGCATACTTACCCTTTGTGCTGGAGAGGAATACTGATTTCCCAGTCTGGGGCAGAGAGCCCATATGCTCGCAAGGCATACAGAAAAGAGAGGCTGTGAATTATTGTGAAATAAATTAAAGGGGAAATAACGCAATAGTGAATTTTTCTCCTTGCCATCTCTCAGTCTTGTCTGAGACCTAGAAAGCAGAGAGAGCACTTCAAATAATTTGAGCATTTATGATTATTTAGTTGTATCTTTTCTTTTTCTTGCCTTTCAACCTCATGGCCCAGAATCACATTTGCTTGGCAGAGAGGAAGGATTCATAAATGCATATGATCTGTATAAATGCTGAGAAAGTGTCAAATAAGCATTACTAGTTCTCATCCCCAGGGAAGCAGCTGAAAATTTCACCCAGTGCTGACTCACTTGTACTCTGACTTGAGCCACATACCACTCTCTAACTGTAGCTCAGAGATGTCACCTCACGTCAAAAATGACTACTATTTTATACCTGTTACACTGATAATGTCAAACAATGCTGTGCAAGATCCCATTTATATTGGAAATGTTTCTGTCTGTTGTGTATGAAAACACTTTCTTTACCTATGGGAAGTTGATACCTAGTAAACATGTGGTCTTCTCCTGCAGAGTGTAAAGATTGGTAAATAAAGGGCTCTCTGATAGAAAAAACGATCATCCCTGTGAGGTCAATGACTCCTTTAAAGGCACCATGGTTCTACTCAGTGCCCTGGAAGAGTTCATTAACCCAACACAAATAGACCATTTATTCCTACCTAGAGAATCGTGCTAATTAAATTGCTCTGTTTACCCACTTATGGCCCAATTTTCTATGAATACATGAATGTCTTGAGCCTCATTCTCGATGTCTTTGTTGAAGCTAAGAGGACTGCATACCCACTCTCTCTAACTTGTGCTTTTGCAGTAGATCTCAGAATTCATGGATCTCCCTCAAAATCAATGTTTTAAAAATTGTCACAACATTGTTATATTTAGTAAGAGCAACCCAGAGAGAGGAATTTTCACGGTTTGTATGTTTATAAATTCCTGTAACACTTTTATCTCTGGACAGTTTTATTATGACATCATTGTTCAAATTTTTTCTCAGCAAAATTCAAGTGGGTTATTTCTTGCATCCTTAGGAATCTTAAATTTTAAGCAAATTATCTCTCTTGTATTCTCTCTGTGTCTCTTTTTCTCTCTGTGTCTCTCTCTCCCTCTCTCCTTCCCTCTCTCTCTGCTGAAACTTTGTTGTTGGATTATTAATCTGTTCATGTATCCATTATAAAACATCAACCAAAACAAATCATCTCCAGGCATCTCATCTACATCTTTATTTTCCTTATTTTCTCCACTTTATACTCAAGCTTCCCAATGGAATTGTCTTGTCATTGTCTCTATTTCCTCATTTTTTTCTAAAGTGGACATGTCTGCTTTATAAGCTAGTGAAATGTGTTCATGACTATTAATACTGAATCTTGATCACAGAATCTAAGAAAGATTCCCAGTCATTTTTTTCACAAGTCTTCTCAACTTCATTATATTTCTTTTTCTCTTCTCTTGGAATTTAGAGCCTTGTGGCTCAATGTTTTGCTTTGTATCTTTTTGTTGCTCATTCTCGGTCTCTGTGCAGGATCAACATTATCTGATTTGGTCATGAATTGCTAATCCTAGGATCATTTTATTCTTATTATATATTTACTTTATTGATTTAAGCACATGTGTGGTCTGAATTGCAACATATTTATAGATGGCTTGCAAATACACTGCTCTAGGCCCCCAAAACTTTGATTTGTGTATTTATATATCCAACTGCATTCTCATATCTTCCTTTGGAGAGTCAAAGATTCAATGAGTAAAATTCTCCAATTAGAACTCATTTATAGCCATATATATTAGATAGATAGATAGATAGATAGAGCTTATAATTTTTTATCCACTCATCCACTGATGGATGGTTGTTTCAGTGAACTTTGTCTTTTGAATGGACAAGGGAGAGTAATGGATACTAAATTTTGACTTAGGAGAGAATAAGTAATTTATATTTTCAGGTTACTCTTCAGATGAAAGAACAGAAAGGCCAATACTTTAAAGCCAATGAATGAAAATGTGACAGTGACGGAAGTCACAGGTGACAACAATGTCAAATTAGCTTGAGTTTATTCACTGGTTATTTGTAGGTGAGGCAGACAATACCAATGTCTGCTCCACACTGGATGCATCACACACATCAAGTCATTTAGACCATTTTGCAACATAGATATTATTATTATTATTATTATTATTATTATTATTATTATTATTATTATATTTACAGAAGAGGAAGCTTAGGTAAAAAATTCTTAGGATTTCCTCCCAAATCATAGAACTAGTAAATAGGGATCAAAGCTAATTTAATCCCAAATGACAGGGTTTCTAGCTTCGCAGGCTCCCCCATTAGACTGATCACAAGGCTGCGACTAGGTGAGGGGACACTGACACGGCTATCAGTGACAGGAGTGTATAAAGTAAGTTGAAAAAACACTTTTAAATATAACTATTAAATCAAACATAACTGTGAACACTTTTGTTTATTCTCCTATGTCTTACAAAGTGCATTGTGTGCAGTCTATCAATTTACCATCACATGTTTCATCCTGCACCATAGTGAATACCACGGTAAATGTGCAGATTTTGAAACTGAAGTGGAGATAAGTTAACTGGCCTGCCCCATGACTCAGTAAGAATGGAGTATAGCTCTAGAGTGGAACAATTTGAAAGTTTTTACTAAAAACTCTATGGCTTATTGGAGGTTAACTGGAGAGAAATTTTTCAAAATAAAGAAGCTTGTGCATTCCTAAATGTTAAGAGAAAGACAATGAAGTTACTATTTTAGTAAAGGAAGGAAGGTTTCAGACTAAAAAGATATTATTTTTAATTGCATCATATTTTGTGACAACTTTAGAATGAAAGGAACAAGAAATAAAAGTAAGCTTTGTTTTTATCAAAATTACTAGTATCCTATTGCAATTTTACGATTCTGAAGGCATTTTCCTGGTATTGTCTTAGTGCTCTTAATAAGAAGCAGGTATTGATGGACTGAATAAAACACTAAAAGGAAAAGTGATGGAAAACTTTTCTGACAATGCACCTATTGTTTTTAAAAACTCCTGAAAATGCAATAATTGTGATTTAAAAAAAAATCACTTGTTGAAACCATGGTGTCTTAAATAATAAACCATGCCAAAACAAACAAACAAAAAATTCAAATCAGGTGTAACAACCGACTGTGTCAAGCATTTATTATAAGAGCATATCTGATGTGAAAGTGGCTTGGTTTTCTTAAGAAAATTAATTCATAAAGGGCTTTTATCAGGGCCAGGGCAGATTATTAGTGACCTATTAGCTTGGGAAAAGATGTGATTTCTCAATTTTCAAAAACAATTTGGAAATCACAGTTTCTCAGGAGTTAACAATATGTCTATTTCCATACCTAATCAATAGAACATATTTTTAATAAAGAGAACAAGATCTTGAAGTAACGTCCCTACTCAGGAAATTGATGGACACATTAGATCAAGAAAGGAGAAAAAAGGGAAAACATGAATGCAGACACTAGAACTTCAGAACCTTTACTTTGTTAAAACTCATTTGATGACAAAATATTTACAAATATAATTATGAAGATCAATGCTGAATGAAGGAGAATAAAGGAAAAATAAACACAAAAATTTACAGAGAAGCAATATATGTAGCAACTGTTTATGTGGCATATCCATTATGTTAGGTATTTACGTATTCCAGAGATGGCAATTTGTGAATAAGTGAAGGCATAGGTTATATACAAGCACTTTATCATTTTACCTACAGGACTTCCACACCCTCAGATTTGGGTATCCCTGGGGTCCTGGAATTACACCCTACAGATAACCAAGGAATGACTGCAATAATAATAAACTGAAGAAAAAAGAAGAAACAAAAAAGCAGAAAAGAAGCAAAATTGAACAGCAATTTAATCTGTCTCACTGTTAATGCTTTGTGTTCCATCCTTAGAATTGCAGAATTATATGTTGTGCTCATAGCCAAATTATTTCCAAATTATCCCAGGCATTTTTCAGTCTACAGTGCACAGTAGAAAAAGATACCATAAATCTAGATGTCTGTGTTGACTAGAATCCTGGTACTATACTGACCTCAAGATTATACATCTTAAATTGTCTTTGACCTGAGCATTATTAAACAAAAACTATTTGCCTTGCTGTATTATTAGTGATAGTACTGTATCTAAATTGATTTTTGCCTTTAAATGCATGATGATTCATAAAATGGAAATATGGTCAAAACAGAATTTCATATTTTTAAACTTTTCTTCTAAAAATTAAGTTGTATATTTGATCTAAAATTATTGCAATTAAGCTGCATAAAAATCACCATGCACAATTTATAAAAATGATGCATCTGAGACCTCCCATTTAAATATGGAATACTCAAATCCTTACTCTAAGACTATTATATATTTAAAGTATTTTGCATATATTGAATTGTATTTCATTCAAGTTCATTTTGATCTCTAGTCAGGAAAATACAGTTGCCCAAATTGTTTCGTAAAAAATATTTTTTGTTCTAATTTTTGTTTTACTATTTTCTTCCTTCTGTATGCATTAGGTTTGGTTTGTTATTATTTGTCTATGCTTATACAGTTGAAATTTAGTTTTTCAATAAAGAGACTTAAAGCTATAAATATACTTCTAAGTACTTCTTTAGCTTCATACCATTAATATGTGTATGTTTCAGTTATTTGTTCAGTTGAAATCTTTCTATGTATATTCTTATTTTCCTTTTAGCTTGTTGTTGATCCAAAGGTTATTTACAAATGTGTTGCTCAATTTCCAAATACTTGTGAGTTCCCAAATTACTAATATATGATCTAAAACATTCAGAGCAAGATATTCATATGCTTTAACATTGAGTCAGCACAGAACAAACACGAATATCTTAGTTTTTAATATTAGAATTATGGTTTCTGGAGGAATTTAGAAAAGATGGTGCTGACTAAAGTTGGTCCCTGGGATGCTTCGGAGAAAGCCTGTATGGATCTTGGCTTGAACAAAGCCAAAAAAGAGAGATTTACGGGTAGCAAAACCAGGAGCATAGAGTCAAGGGACTCCTTCCACCCCACGCCTTGCGACTCCGGCTCTTTAGGACATGGGCTCCAGCGGTTGACTACTGGTGGTGCAAATTGTGGACATGACTCTGTCCTGGTGGCTTGGTGAGGACAGCAAGCCCAAGTGCATCCAGCAAGGACAAGTCTCCCAGCTCCAACCAGTCAAATTTTATCAGCAAAACAAGCCCCCACCCCCATACTAGGCTGCAACAGCTGCATCCCTCTGAGCCCTGTGTGCCCCTCCCCCACACAGCAGTCATCTTCACTCTCTGATAAGGCAAAAACAAAAAATAAAACCTGGAAACCAAAAAGCACTACAGAAGCCTCCAAGTTTCAAAAACACTGAAAAATAGACGGCCCACTGGCAGAAAACAAAAACCTTGCAGATCAACAAGAACCCATACCATAAGGGGAGAGGGGCGGGGACAACACACATATTGAAAGCTCAGAAAATGAAAAACAAGATGATAGCTCGCCAGAAATCAAATTTGAAGACATAGAAGATTGGTTCTTTTTTAACAGATAAGGAATTCAAAGCTGAATCATAAGGACAATTCAGAAAAGCAAACCAACAACCTCGAACACATAATCAAGGAGTAGAAGGGAGAACTTGAAAAAACAGACATGCAGGATGTAAAGGAAGTAATCATGAAAATATGAATAATATAGAAATCTATGGGACTATAATAACCCAAATGGAGGAAAGGATTAGTGATCTAGAGGATAGTAATGCAGGAAGGAGTCAGGAGGAAGAACAAAGAGAAATCAAATGGAAAAAATAAAAGAAGAAATACTCAGAGAACTATCTGACATCATTAGGAAAAGCAACAGGAGAATACTGGGCAACACAGAAGGCAAAAAGAAAAAGAAGGCAACAGAAAGCACTTTGAAAGAAATAATTACTGAAAACTTCCCTAACCTAGAGAATGAAATGAGCATACAAGTCAATGAAACCAACAGAATACCCAATTATATATATGCAAAAACAAAAACCTATACCAAGACACATAGTTGTGAAACTATCAAAAGTCCAAGACAAAAAAAGAATCCTAAAGGTCAAAAAGCAGGTTACATATATAGATCCCCCCCATCAGACTAACCTCAGACTTCTCAGCAGAAACTCTACATTTTAGTAGAGAATGGAATGATATCTTCAAAACACCACAAGATAAAAAGCGCTAACCAAGAATATTATAACCAGCAAAACTCCCTTATATTTGAGGTAGAAATAAATGTGCTTTTTTTCCCAACAAACAAAAGCTGAAAGATTTTGCTACCATGAGACTTCCTCTGCAAGAAATGTTAAAAGATGCTCGACTCTCTAAACCAAAGAGAAGAAACTTTACAAAAATGTAAACAAAGTAGCAAATAGATAAATAAAACCAGAAAACAAAAATAAAAATGACAGTAGCAAGTTCTCAAATATCAACAATCACTTTAAATGTAAATGGATGAACCCACCAATTAAAAGGCACAGAGTGGCTAAATGGATTAAAAAACAAAATCCAGCTATATGCTGCAAGAAACTCACTAAGATCAAGAGACAAGCAAAAGCTTAAAATGAATGGATGGAGAATGATGCTCCAAGTTAATGGTGAACCCCAAAAGAGCAAGCACTGCTATACTCATATCAGATAAAGTAATCTTCCAACTAAAGAAGATAGAAAAAAACTAAATATGGTCATTAAATAATGACAAAGGCATCAATATGATGAAAAGTCTAATGCACATTAACATGAATGCACCCAATAAAGTAGCACCCAAATATATTAAGCAAATATTAACAGATCTAAATAGAGATATGGACAGCAGCACAATATAAGAGGGGACTTTAATACTGCTTTTAGTAAAAGACATCATCCAGAGAATCAATAAAGAATAAAGATATTTAAACAATAAAATAGAAGAGATGAGCTTAATATATAGAGAGAATTTCATATTTCACCCTAAAACTATAGACTATACATTCTTTTGAAGTGCTATGGGAAGATTCTCAAGGATAGACCATATATTGGGGCACAAAACAAGTCTCAATACATTTTCAAAGATTGAAATCTTATCTAGCATCTTTTCAGATCACAATGGCACCAAAGTAGATATCAACCATAAGATGAAGAAAAGGAAAACTCTAAAAGAGTGGAGAATAAACATGTTATTGAACAACTACTGGGCAAAGGAGGAAATTAAGGGTCGAATTTAAAACTACCTGGAGTCAAGTGAAAATTATGACACAACATATTCGAATCTGAGGGATGCAGCGAAAGCAACAAGCAAATAAGAGAGAAATGTATAGTGATATAATCCTACCTCAGAAAGCAAGAATCACAAATAAAAAAACTAAACCTTCATCTAAAGGAACTAGAAAAAGAAGGAAAAAAATAAATCTAATTCCAATAGAAGGAAGGAAATAATAAAGTTTAGGGTAGAAATCAATAAAATAGATACAAAAAGATTCTCAAAAAAATCAATGAAACCAAAAGCTGGTGTTTTGAAAGAATAAACAAATATAAACAGGTCACTAGGCAAACTCACAAAAAGATTAGAGACAACACAAACAAATATAATAAGAAATGAAAGAGGAATAATTGCAGCAGAAATACAGAAGATTATAAGAGAATATTATGTACAACTATATTTCAATGAATTGGATATTCTAGAAGGAATGGACACATTCCTTGAAATGTATAACACTCCAAAATAAAACTAAGAACTGGAAATCATAATCAGATTAATCACAAGCAAGAAAATCATAAAAAGTAATTAAAAACCTTCCCCAAAACAAAAGCCCTGGACCAGATGGTTTCACCAGTGACTTCTACAAAACATTTAAAGAAGAATTGATACCAATCCTTCTTAAACTGTTCAAAAAAATTGAAGATGGCAAACTTCAAGAACTTTTTGTGATGCCAAAATTACACTGATTCCAATAAACACAGCAACAACAACAACAAAAAATTAAAGACTAATATATTTGATGGATATTGATGCAAAATTTCCCAACAAAATACTAGCAAACTGAATTCAGCAACATATTAAGTGACTCATACAATATGATTGAGTGAGATTTATTTCAGGGATGCAAGGATGATGATTCAACAAATGCAAATCCACAAATGTGATGCACTAAATCTTTTCATGACTGTCTAAAAAGGGTCAAAAACCACACGATCATCTCAATAGACACAGAAGTAGCATTTGATAAGGTTTAATTTTTTTTTATTAAAAACCCTTCAAAAGTAGGTACAGAAGGAATCTACTTCAACATAATAAAGGCTATGTATGGTAAGCTCACAGCCAACACTGTACTCAATGGAGAAAAATTGAAAACTTTTCCTTTAAGGTCAGAAACAAGGCAAGGCTGTCCACTCTGATGATTATGATTTACTATAGTGTTGAAGTTCCTGGACAATGCAATTAGACAAGAAAAATATATAAAAGTTATCTAAATAGGAAAGGAAGAAGTGAAACTATTACTAACTGCAGATGACATGATAATATACATAGAGAACACCAAAGACGCAAGTAAAAAGCTAGTATAAATAATAAGCAAATATAGTAAAGTGACAAGCTACAAAATTAATATTAAAAAATCTGTTGCATTTCTCTATGCTGACAATTAAAATTCAGAAAGTGAATTCAAGAAAACAATACCACTTATAATTATATCAAAAAAATTAAATACCTTGACATAAACCTAACCAAGAAGTGAAGGACATATACCATGAGAACTATGGGACAATGCTGAAAGAAATAGAAGACAACACAAAGAAATAGAAAGATATTCCATGCTCATGTATTAGAAGAATTAGCATCATCAAATTGACCATACTGCTCAAGGTAATAGATTCAATGCTCCCAAAGACATTCTTCACAGATACACAACAAAAAAATAAAACAAGTCACACTATTTATTTGGAACTAAAAACAACCAAGGATGAGAAAAATAAAAATAAAAACAATCCTCAGGGAAAAAAATCAACAATGGAGAAGGCATGCTCCCTGACTTCAAACTCTGCTACAAAGCAATAATAATTAAAACAGCATGGTTTTACTGTGTCTTGGTGGAGTAGTAGTTAGATCAATTGCCTCCAAAGTTTGCAAGCCACACACCGCTAGATCAAATCCCGGGTCTGGTGGTAAACAATCAGTGTAAGCAACTAAATAAAAATAAAATAAAATGTTTCTCCCTTCTCTCTCTTCCTGTTTACCTGCTTATTCATCTTCAATCCTGTCTTTCCTTTATGTGGAAAAATACAACAATAGCAAGGTATTAGAATAAAAACAGAAATACAGATCAATGGAACAGAATCGTAGCCCAGAAATAAACCCACAAATATATGAACACCTAATGATTGACAAAAGAGTCAAAAACTTACAATGCGGCAGAATACTCTCTTCAATAAATGGGAGAACTGGACAATCACATGCAAAGGGTTGAAACTAGACCAATACCTAACACCATACACAAAAATTAACTCAAAAGAGATTAAAGACTTATATGTAAGACCATAAACCACAAAATAAATAGAAGAAAGCATAGGCAAAACACTACTGGGCATAGAACTAAGAAAAAATATAGGGAGCTCCACTTCCATCACAAGGCAAATAAAAGCTAAAATAAATAAGGTTGAATCCAACTAAAAGGTTTCTATAAAGCAAGAAACTCATCAAAATACAAAGGCATCCGCTGAATGAGAAAAGGTATTTGTCTGTCACACCTCTGACAGAGCATTACTATTCAAAATATACAAAAAACTCATAAAATTGGACAACAAAAAACAAGCAATCTAACTGAAAAAAAGTGGGCTGATGACATTAATAGATACCTCTTCAAGGACGATAGGCAAATGGCCAACAGGTTCATGAAAAGATGTTCTACTGCCCTTCTCATTAGGAAAACGCAAATCAAAACAAAAATGAAGTATCACCTCAGACCTGAGAGAATGGCTATCAAAAAAAAGGGATTGAATGCTGGAGAGGATGTGGAGAAAAGGGAACTCTAGTTCACTATTGGTGGGAATGCAAAATGATACCACCATTCTGGAAAGCATTATAGAGATTCCTCCAATAACTGAGAGTGAAAATTCCATGATGCAGTTTTACCCCTACTGGTTATTTACCCTAAAAACATGACAACAACACATCCGCAGAGATATATTCACCCCCATGTTCATTGTAGCATTGTTCATTATAGCCAGGATCTGGAAACTACCTAAATGCCCGTAAACGGATGACTAGATAAAGAAGATGTGCTATATCTGCATAATGGAATACTAGGTGGACATCAAAAAGGTTGAAATTCTCCATTTGCAGCAAGATAAATGAACTTGGAGAGAACTGTCTTTAGCAAGATAAGCCAGAAGGAGAAAGACAATGTATAATAGCATTCATGTGCTGTGTCTAGAAATGGAAAACAAATGAATGACACATATTAAATAATATTAGACTTAAAAAAAGATAGAACTAACCCAAACAACAATAGACCCTTAGTGGAAGGGAGAAAATATCAAATCAAAGTGTCTGAAAGAGATGGGGGACAGTGGAGGGAAACAGGGTAAAGGGGATTAATTATAAGGTGAAGGAAAAAAATGGAAATAGGGGTAAAACTATTGTGCTATATACCAATGCAAATTTCCTATTATGTATGCCTCAAACCAAGTTAATGTTAAGGTGTAATATTCCTTCAATAAAATCTATTTATAAAAGAGTTAGTACTACCCAACTGATTTCCATATTAAATAAAATTCAAAATAAGTCTTTATGAAAATAAGACTAAGTCAAATTAGATTCATTGGTGAAATTTTGATTTAAGTTATAGCTTTAAAATTCCTCTGTACTGTGATTAAAATTTCCTAAAGTTTTGCTAACAAGACCTATTTTTAAAAAGCAAATCGTAAGTTTACGTATGTATTCTGGACGTGACAGCATGCTATATGTGGAGACAAAAATAACACACAGATCTGTGCCCTGCTACATAGGAACTGACAATAGGATGGTGAAATGTTCCTGCATGTCACAGTAACAACAAACACTAGTCAGAGGATGGTAAGAAGCAAATAAATGTCGAGTACTAATAAATCATTGAAGAATGAGAACTTTTCCATTTAAGATGATTAAGTGTTTACAGCTTGAAATAATAAAACTAATTTTGTTTTAGAAACAATACTATTTTAAGCTATTTTAATATCCCTTGCTTAAGGTGGGAATGTGGATACTCATATTTTAGCTTATTGCTTTCTGTGCTTTAATAGGTAAAATTTAGCATAATTAATTCTTAAGCCTTCATGTTTTAGATTTTGTTAAACATCTTGAATTATTAATCAAATTTGGTTTTGATATATTCACAAATGAGTTTTCCCCAAACTTAGTTTTCATTTAGTTTTGAAATCAGAGTACAATCTTAAGAAAAATTTAACCCATATGTTTTAATTTATCAACTCTTAAATTGTTCAAGTGCATTATTGGTTTTAATGGCTATCTGATGTTCTAAAAAAAAAGTCTTTTGAGCGATTTCAATGACATTTATTCTCATTATAAAACACAATGAGACATTTTTAGCCAGGGGATTACAAAGCCATCTGGAAGAAAAGAATCGTCTCAGGCCTGACACTGTGCCCACCCTCTATCTTGGACATATTGTCGTTGCAGGCACAAAAATGAATGCAACACAAGGTAAGAAAGAGAAAGGAATTAGACACAAACCAGTGAAAACCATTCGTGGACAAATTTCATTTTTGGTTATTAAAAGAGATCACAGTCATGTATGTGAATACCTCAGACAGGAGTGTGTAAAACCGCTGTTTGTTCTGTATCCTTTCTACAGTGATTTGAATGAAATTACTTGGGTTTCCTTGAATAATAAAACCGTGCCAAAGTGCAAGACACCTATAAGGAGAGAAAGAGGACCCAGTATCAAGTTTGTGAATGTGTTTGATGTGATACCTTTATTGATGAGTAATACCTTCGCATTCTTAGTCGGGGGAAGCCGGCCCCCAGAGAGTGGCAATACCTGTCTTTTTAGACTGAATCAGCATCAGGCATCCAGACAATCACTTCGCAGCCCCAAAGTATCTGCAAAGCCATAGGTGAGGGAGGACCAGCCGAAGGACCGCATCACATGCAGCGGAAGTAGATAATTGCCAGTGACATCAGAACATGATCCATCCTGAAACTTTATCTTCACACAGCCTGTCACTGAAATCTAGAAATTCAAGATTAAGTATTTCTTTTTCGACTAAAGACCATTTGCTAAACCAATTAAAGTCATCCATGAAAGAAAACACAATAGTCTTTCCAAACTACTGAACATTAGTGATCAAGTTTATTAGATCTTTTAAGGGATTATGAGTTTTGATGAGAAGGTTAGAGTTCGGTATTTTTTAAACACCGTCCTGATAAGGGTCAGTGCATTTGAAAAAAGTCCCTGAGAACATACACCATTTACCCAAAATCTCATCTACAGAGGTTAAAGGAGATATAGTAGAAAGAAACTTTCTGTTATACACATAGTCATGCCAAAAGCAATCAATCAAATGAATTCTATAGTCAGTTGAGTTATTTATAATCTAATAAAAAGCAAACTTAATATATTCTGGCATAGGTCGTTTGGTGTGCATTTTCATGAATATATTTCATGATTTTTCCCCTTTGTCGAAAAGCAAAATGCCAGGCAGCAGTTAGACGTTGACCCAATTCTACTGAGATAGTTTCGTAATATACAAAAAGGGATACATTTCTTCCCAAAGGTTTTATAGTTATCATCAAAGTACTCAAGGTAGAAATCTAATCTGTGGAAAGCATATGTGGAAAGCTCAAATCTAGTTCATTTAATAATAGATGTAGTTATAAAGTCTTGATTCTTTTTTATAATATTTGGGATATTTTCAAGCATTTTATTCATTTATTTTCTAATTTTTATTATCTCATCTTCATGAAGGAAGACGTTATTTTCATTCTTACAATGGTTGAGCTATAAGGTAGCTATGTGAAAATCTTCAAAGGAAGACAAATGTTTGGTTTAATTCTATGATTCTATGGCTCCTGCCTCACTCAAGCAACACTATCTTTTCTTTTCCAACCATGAGAGAGTAATAGAGATTGTCTAAGTTTCCTTTAAGAATGCATTTTTGGGGTGCATTCTGGTTAGGTCAATTGCCTCCAAAGGAATGCAGGTTAGAGCCCTGGGTCCCAGGGTGGGGTGGTAGGGAGGGGGTTGTGGAGCAACCAGTGCAAACAAATAAATAGCAAATAAAATAAAAATACTTCTTCCTCCTCTCTCTTCCTGTTTGCCTGCCCACTGGACAGCAACACTGCCTGCAACTTTCCTTTAGAAAAAAAAATATGCTTTTCACTTCAGAATAAAGTCTAATCTAGGGCCAGGTAAGAACTGACACTCAGGCTATGTGAAAACACCTCTGAGTTCGAACATTTGAGGAAACGGACAGATTTCTTTTTACCTTTCTTTCTTCTTGCGAAGGATCTCAACCAAAGTTGTAATTCTTGGAGAGTTTCAGAATGGTAAATGCAGTTCAAATCTTGGCATGAGCTGCTCTTTGCCTGCTGAAAGGTAATTGAATAGGAACAAATGCAAACGCAATTGGATATGTAGGCTAGAGGCACTAAGTTGCGGCCTCAAAGAGGTCACACTGAAATGAATTTTTTAAAAGGCCTATAAAATTGCATCTAAGATAGATGGGGAGCAAAAGCAATATTTAAATGAAATTGTTATGGATATAAGTCACTTTCCAGGCATTATAACTATTTCTAACATAAAATATGTTTTCACTTCATATATAAAACATTGTTATTATTCACCTCTTATGACATGTTAACATATTAAAACTTAAATGTTTAATGCATATATTAAAATTCTGTGTCATCATTAACCCAGCTGATAAATTCTTTTTGAAAAAAATAATGGAAAAGATATATCAAGAGAGATAATTTTTACAATTAGAATAAAAATGTGTAACTTAAAGTCTGGTGAGATAAAAACGTCTAACTCAAAGTTCCAAGCCGTAACCCCCACACTTTTTTTTGCTCATGGGAAGCCTACTGCCATTTGTTTTCCTATTAAATGACATTTCAAATACTTTATTATAAACATAAATCACATCTCCTTTCAAAAAGGCAAACGACAAACTAAATTTGAGATCTAGCTTGCATTTCTACATCTTATCCAAGACTAAACAGATGAACAGTTGTTTTAAAGATTGTATCTGAAGGATAAACAAAGAGAGACAGTAGATTATAGAAAACATGTCACTTGAAACTGACATCTGCCCTTTAATTCCTGAACATCATCCTAAATCCTGTCACTTCATTTGACATCTGTTAACACATCCCGATAGAGGAGTTTCTGGAGAAGTGTAATTGTATGTGAAGTTGGTTGGGAAGTAAAATATATATGTATGCACACATTCACACATATAAACTGCTTTGATTACATACATATATGCATTGCTTTGATTTACTCATAGATAAAACTTCATCTTTACTCACCATTTGAATGCTATAATCTCTGTTATTCACACCCAGGAGACTCCTGTGAGAGATTCTTAGAGCTCTATATACCAATATATACTCCCTCCAGTATCTAAATTTTCTCCATGAATAAGATTGCTTTAAATTAAAATATCTCAATGAAACCTTTGTTAGACATATGCATTTCATGTGAGATGAGCAAATTTTGAATATATTTATGCTCATTGTCATCAGTTATCACATTAATGGAGAAAGGGTTCTTTGAGATATATGACAGGGCAATTGATATCTGTATATGTGTGTACATTATATATAGCATATATCTATATCTACATCTATATATAGACATATAAAGAGAGACAAATAAATATATATACATATATAAAATGAGAAAAGAAAGCAAGTATATGAAGTCTAAATAGAGTCCTTTGATACTCAAAATGTGGTCCACGAACTGATGGCATCAGTAGCACCTGGGAAATGCAAATTCTCAGTTTGTACCCCACATCTGCTGAATCAAAAGGAGTCTGCATTCTAGCAAAACAAATTCTTGGGATGATTTTGGTAAATGTTAACATTTATCAAACACTGATCTGTAATTGAGACTAATAAGACCAGTTTGCACCATGAAAAAGGGGTGCAAATGGTATTTCACATACCATTTTTATTCATTTCACATATGTAACTACATTAACCCATGATCTCAATTACATTTACCTGAAAAAATTATACAAAAAGTAACTGACCAGCATGAGTCTGTTCTTCAACACTCTAGTGATATTTACATATTCCATGATAACACAACTATATTAAAAATACTCTTCTCAGCACGCCCTGGTGGCCTAGTGAATAAAGTCATTAGATGCAGTCCACATACATCCCAGTGTCCTGAGTTTGTATCCTGGGTCCTGGGGGGAACAATTAAGATGAACAACTAAGTAAAATAAAGAGCTGTTTCTTTCTCTTCTCTCTTCCTGCCTCATTGTCTACTTGCCTTCATTCCTGCCTGTGTCTTTCCTTCATAACAAAACAAAACAAAAAACTCCCCTCATAACATATACTTAAATAGACTTTAGACAAATACTTTCTAAAGCTTTAACATATAGGGAAATCAAAACTGAAATGAATAATCATTTATAGAGGTATTTTTATACATGAAACCACTGCTAAATCTTTGAAGGTGAGTTTTTCACAAAAGAAAAAATAATTTAACTATGCATGTGTAGTAGTTGATACGTGATCGAAAAAAATCTTAGAAATGTGAAATCAAAGAGTTTATCTGTAAAGCCATCAGTAATCTTTTAGTTTTCAGGTTAAAACTTTGCTCAGTAGATTCCTCAAAAAGTTGAAAATGGAAATCCTATATAATCCACCATTCCACTTCTGGGTATTTACCCAAAAGATACAAAAACACTCATCTTCAGAGAAGTATGCACCCCCATGTTTACCTCAGCCCTATTCACAATAGCTAAGAACTGGAAATTACCTAAGTGTCCAGTGTAATATGAATGAATAAAGAGATGTGGTACATATATACAATGGGATACTACACAGCCATTAGAAGAGATGAAATCCTGTCATTTGAATCAACATGGAGGGACTGAGAGGGGATTATACTAAGTGAAATAAGTCAAAAGAAGAAATATAGAAACCAGATGACCTCACTCATAGGTGGAATGTGAATAGACAAAACAGAGAAACAGACGAAACAAAACCAACACTTGGACACTTGCAACAGGACTGAGGTCACCAATAAATAATGGGAGGGTGCAGGTGGGATAGTAAGAGATGGCAGCGGAGCCCTCTGGACAATGGTGAAGAACACTTGGTGACTTGGTAGAGGGCATGGTGTGTTGACATATATATACATATATATATATATATATATATGTAATGTGGAACCTACACATTGGAAGTTATTTTAGTATGTTGAATAATTACTACAATGAAGAACAAAAATAAAGCAATGCAGAAGAAAAATCTGTGCTCAGTAAATACATAAAGTCTTCAAACATATGTTCTTGCTAAATACCTGCTTATTCACTTGACTTGCTTTACGTGAATGAAGAATATATCTGTGCCTCTGATGAACTTCTTACTAAATTTTATTCATTGCTCAAGTCTGCTGAGATCTTGTCAGAAGCCAGTTTTATCATCAAATGAATTCCCTGTTCAAACTTGCTTTATGATATTCAGAAATTTGATATATATACCTTATTCATGTGCCCAATTTTTATAGGCTATCCTAGGGGCAAGACAATTTCAAAATTCATTATTTTCCAAATTTTAGAAAGAGAATAAGTTGTATATATGATAAACATGTGTTCCTGTCATGATTTCACATGTGTGTTCCTGAAAGACCTTGTATTCTGCAATACAGTCACTAAAATTAATAGGATTTATGAGAAAAAAATAGATTTGTGGTAGATCACCCAAATTCTATGCAATTTTGTCATTAGAATAACAAATACTAGAAAAAAATGAAAATATCACATAACTATTTTCTTTGCATTTGTACCCAGCACTGCAGTATGTCAGTACGTAGCAACATTAAACTATAGAGCACTTAATTTGTAGTGATAGAGCTCTTGAAAGATGTTTAATTTTAGTGACCATTTTCATCTTAAAAACCAAAATCAAAGAAAAACTTTAAGCTTCATATTTAAAAGTCAGGTTACCTGATCTTGCCTGACCTTTTTGCTGGTGGTTCCCACCGTTATGGTTAGAAAAATTTTCTTTAGGACCCACCTCTAGGTTCCAGTGGTTCTGGAATATGATTTCCTATTCCTTTGGTTGAACTTTTCAGTGTTTTCTTTACCTAAAATTCTCTTCCTACTTCTCTCAGTATCCAACTTTTACTGTCACTTAATTATGAATTTTAAGTCTCATATCCTCTTCTTTATGACAGCACAATTCTTAGCAACTCTTCTTTCTTTATTGCATAAAACTAGCTACTGATAACTTATGAAAATCATATCGTACTCAGCATCCGAAGGTCTCTATTGCAATAGCATGTGTCTATGGCCTTCCATACGTGAAACATGGAAACGTTTACATTTCTATTTTCATATTCATCTCCTACTCTGAAGTTATTAATTTTATTCATGTTATTATAATTGCAGAGAAGTATTCCAGTAAATAAAAGTATCCATGATTAATTTGTATTAGTTGGGATTATTCAGATATATATATATATATATAATTTTATTATCTTACCTCTATTCTCTTTGGGTTTGGTATGTATTCATTTTATATCTACTTAAGAATGAATTGTTGGTTTTTAACCTTTTTATTAAAATATTAACTAAAAGCTATAAATTTCTTTGATGCAATGTTAGCTACAGTCCCCAATTTTGATATTTAACATTTTCCTTTGCAATTTAGTTAAAATATTTAAAAATCTTTCTAATCCATGGGTTACTTAAAAGTACTCTAATTTCTCTTTTTTAATGAATGTGTTTCTATGAATGCTCTTGTTTCTTTTCCTTTACTATTTCATTTGTTACTTAAAAGTGCGTCATTTAACTTTCCAGTAGTTGAGTTCAGATAAGTCCTAATTTTCTCTATCTTATTGATTTCCAACTTAATTTCACATTGTTCAAATAAAATGCTTACAATATCTTAAAACCTTTGAAAAATATATAGCTTTGTTATGCTATAATGGGTCAATTTTTATAAAGGCTCCTAGGCAGGCTGTTGTCATTGGTTGATGTGTTCTGACATCCATTAGATCCCTTAGTTAACTGTGGTTTTGCAGACTTTAGGGTAGCCCTTGACTCAAATGATACGAAATAAGGATGGTTCCAGCCAACTAAGTGGCAAGAAATGGATTCCCTAAATCCAAGTGACTGCAAGAAAAAAATTGCATGAGCAATTATGTGATCTTGGAAGCAGATTCTTCCCAGATCAGGCCTAGACATGAGACTGCAGCCCCAGCTAACGATTTGTTTGTGGATTTCACATGAAGCAGAGAAGACCTGGGAAACTGGTGTCAGGACTCCTCACCCACAGACACTTCAAGATAACAGATTGTGACTCGATCTGTGTCAGTTGATAATGCATCAATCGATAACTAACAGCGTTGTTTCTAACTTCTTTGTGGTAAATTTGTATATCCTTATTGCATTAGCTATGGAGAAAGGCAGGTAATCTGTAAATTTCTATAGATTTCTCTAGCTCTTTTAGCTCTTTAATTTTTTTGTTTTGTTTTGTATGTTTTGATATTGCAGTTTTGATCTCACACAAATTTAGAATTTTTATATCTTGCTGGTGAATATGCTACACTATCATTATAAAATATCCTTCTTTATCTTTGATAATGCTCTGTTTCTAATATCTATTTACATTTTTCTTTATCTGGTTTTCAGAAATATTCCAGTGACAGGTTTGTGTGTCCTTATATTATTATTTATTTACTTATGCTTACAGAATATCTTGAATTTGTGGGTTGAGGTCTTTTCATTTGTTTTGGAATATTCTTGGGTATTGTATTTTCCTATATTATTCTCTCTCCATTGTCCACTTTACTTGGGATACCATATTGATATGTGTATTCTGTCATTTCTCACATCTCAAAATCTTTTATAAATATTACATTTTTCTTTTTGTTTCAGTGTGAATATTTTCTTTAGACTTCTTTTTCAGTATTACAAGTCTCATTCTATTTATGTGATCTGCAGTTAAAATTGACACAATTAATTCTTAATTTAATCTATCACACATCTATATACTGAGAGTCTAGTCTACCAACACTGTTTTCTGATCTAAAATATTTTTGTTAAAAACAAAACAAAATTAAAACTCTTAAAAATATGTATACCTTCAAACTGTTTATATTTTATGTATGGAAGTAGAAAATAAAAAGTAAATTAAAAAGATTATTATATGTTAGTTGTGAATATGCTATAGAGAAAATTATGACTCAGGCTGGTAGCAGTAAGAGGTTTTAAAATTTAAAATAGTGTGGAAAGGGAAGGATCTACTAAAAATGTGTCATTTTGCCCAAGATTTAATACAAGTGAAGAACTTATCCATATGAAATTTTAGGTAGCCACAAATCTTGTTTATCCTGACATATTATGAAGAGCAAGGGTGCCAGGTTTGTAGAAAAAAGGATGAAGGTCAATGGGATATAGAGGTCAAAGAGAAAGCTAGTGAGTAGTGCAAGGATGGGATGTTAACAACCGACTTTGTAGGATATTCTTAGCCATTATAAAGATTCTCACTTGATTAAGTTAGAAACCATTGAAGAATGTTAGGCAGATAAGGGATGTGATGACTTGCAATCTAACAAGATTATCCTGATATGTGCTATGAGTAGTTCTTGTGTGGCAAAGATGGAAGCAAGGACACTAATCAAGGTCTAATTTTGTAATCCCCTTGTGCATCATGGTGTTTAGACAGAGGTTGTAAATTATAGTGAAAACTTGTTGAGTTCAAAATATATTCTGAGGGTGAGGCCAATGGTAAGCAGTTTATAAATGTTTCCCATTTTAATAATGAGGTAATTTATGTATATGCATTTCCTGCTATGTCTGCTTTGGCTAATCATATATCTTTCAAATTAGGGATTACATCCAATTTTATTTATTATTTTATTATTTACTCAAGTGATAGAAAATAAGATATTAAAATTCCCATGAAACTGTGGTTATTTTTACATGAAACATATTTATCTTACCTTATGCTTTAATTTCACATTGTAGCAAACAGATTAATATTATCTTTAACAGTCCTACTCTTTAAAGATTTTTAAGATTGTCTTTGTGATGTACTATATAATTTTTCATAAAAATTTGAGGGGTCCTTGAAAAGAGATTATCTTCTCTAGTATTTTCTTATTTCTTTTTATATCAAATGAGTCCTTTTAGACATTTAAGCATTATCACCATATTAAATTTTATGTTTTTATAATCCTACACATCTGTTATCATATTATACCTTATTTTTGTCTCATTCCTGAATTTTGTGATTTTCACATATTTGCCCTGATTATCTCCAATTTAATAATTTCTTCTCTTGTAAATTAGTTCTTACATTTTATATTTCCTTGAAATCATTCATTATTTAACTTTGCTCAATTTACTGTCTAAAATGAACTCAGCTATCATTTCTACCTGGATCACTCTTATTTATAGAAACAAAATTTTTTTCATTTCTTTGAAGATACAAAGCTGATATATTGTACTTATTTTTCTCATTCTTGCTTGTTCTTCTGGTTTTTGATGATGTGCTCTATCCTTGAAAATTTGGGAGATATTTCTTATCTTTCTTCTGTAGCATAGTTTTACTGAATCCATTCTACCACCATTTTCCTACTTAATAATCCTTGAATCGAAAATAAAGTCATATCTATAAAATACCTTAAGTCTGCTAATAGGAGGACTCTTAAAGAGGGTTGTCTCCACAACCTCTGACTCTAAGCTCATTCTTTGATCTACGTGTGATTCTCAGGTTGATATAAACAATTCCTAAAACAATTGGTAATGTCCTGATAGCAAAATTTAAAAAAATTTGTGTAGTTTCTTCTAGCTTTTATTGCTTTCAATAAGAAATAGATATACTCAGTTGCCTTTAGAAACAGAAGACTTATTTTAGAGATAGTTATGACAATTAAGGAGACAGGCATCTCCTGGATTTCAGAAAGAACCATCCAAAGGTGCTTAAAGATGATGCACTGTAGTACAGGAACTGGAAAGACGCAATGTGGCAACAATTGTCCATTTTATTGGCATTTATGTCTTAATGATCCTCCATTTGTATGACTAAACCACCGTCCTCAATCTCCAATTGTCTTTATCTTCTCATTTTATCAGCTAAAAGTAGATAACTATCCTCTGAGTTTCACAGTTCCAATTTCTATGATAGAAAACCTAATAATTAATCTAGATAATGCTTGCTCTCTCTTTTCAGACAAAACTTCATACAAAACCACTTTTTTTCAGTTTTCTACCTGGGAAGTAATATGGCTGCTCTCGTGTGATGAACACTTACGGTTTATTTACAGAAGATAAAAGGGGTTTAATCATAATATTAGCACTCAAGGACTTTTCTTAGCAGGCAATTGTGGGAGGAGTTTCTCTGAAATGGGATAGAGTGTGTGGTCACCATTAAATATATTGGTCAAGTCCCTAACATACCCTCCCTTTAGTGTTCTTCTTGCTCTTTCACTTGTCTATTAGTTTTCCTTGTAGAACTAGAGACCTCAGACTCGATAGATTTTCTTATGTGTTTGTACTTTATTTCATTTTTATGATAAGTGCTATTTTGGAATGTTTATAAATGCAGAAAAAAATAAGTACCTAAGGGTAGTATTGTATGTCCGGTAAAGACAGAGAGTTAGCTCCTATGGTCATGCTTTTCTTGTTAGTATAACCTCTCCATTTAAGACCTTTGTAAACACAGTGAGTCTAACTTAAGTTTTATGACTATTTGTTGTGATTCTATTGTTTTCTTCCCAATAATTCAATACTCTCTTTATCTTCATTAATATGGGAAAAAGTTCTGAATATACCTAAACATGCAATATTTTGTTGTATTTTCTTCATTGAGGTATTGTTATTTTTTTATGTTTGTATGCTTCCAAAGGCATTTTAGTAGAATGTTATATATTAATGTTTTCGTGGTATGTTATAAAAGGCAGCTTTCAATTCCATGATAAATTAAAGGTTCTCTTGATTGACCTTTCCACATGTATTTTGAATGTGATGCCATACTTTCACTTGGGGAAGAATTATTTTTCTCTAAACTTTTCTTAAGGTAAAAAATATACATTATCTTATTTTAATTTTTCCACATAACTGGGCTATATATTCAGGGAGGTCGTCAGAGATCTATTTCAAAATATATTCCTTTATTTAAAGCCACCTACAAGTTTTACAATCTAATGTGATACCTGAACTTAATTACAGGAAGGAATACTTAGCAACTCAGGGTTTCCTCTTCTTTGATATCACATAGATATCTGATCAACAAGACATCTTTCTTATGACTTTCATTTCTCTAATTCTCTAATTTCAGTGTTATTCCTTTGGTTCCGGTATTACTGCCTTTTTCTTATATTAGTAGAGCCTATCATCGTTAACTCTATCCTCTTAACTTGGTTGTTCTGTAGTCCTTCCACATCCTCATAAGTATAATGTTCTTTTATCTAATCTAAATTACTCAAAATAGTATGCTCCAGGTCCCTAACATGATCTGAAGAATTTAGCCTGTGTGTTGATTTCTCTCTTTTAATCTTTGAGAATGAACTATTTAATTTCATGAAACAAAAGATACTCTGTCATCTGTTCTTTCTGGCTAACATTCTGGCAAATACATACTCATCAGTCAAAACTCAGATTACGTTATGTTTTCTGTCAGAACTCTCAAGCAAATGTAATCAATTTTCTCTCTCTGTTTCTATAGAATTGTATACATATCACACTGAATCTTAAAGATTTTAACCCTTTTTCTTCCTCTAGATTCTGACATTCTTGAGAGTAATACCTCTGTCTAATTCTTATGCCACTAGCAACCAATATACTACTGAAAACACTGTGAACAAAAAAGTAAATTCATTTACTATGTAAAAATATAAGTGGTCAGGTGCTTCTGTATCTGTACAAATCCAACACCATTTCAGAAAAAAAAAAAATCAAGGATATATTCTTCACATAGTGGGAAGCAAATTTATTTTTCTGTATAAAGGAAAAATAAAACTTTGTGGAGAATATTAAATATCTTGTTCCACTGAGATATTTATGAAGTTTTGGAATTGAATTGAAATTCCTCCCTCCATATAAATCCTAGATACAAGTCAAGTGTTCTTAGGGGACAGATACTAGAAAAAGAAACAAAAAGAAAACCAAACATTAGGTTTTAGTCTAAGAATTTGAGTGCTTTTCTAAACTCACTAAATATAATCAGATTTATATTTATTTTTACAGAAATGTTTGCTCAGCTAATGCATTCCTAATCAAATAATGGGTGTTCCATGATGGAACTTTCAAATAAAGTTCTTAAGACTGTCAAAAAGTAAATAAGCTAACTAGAATTCTATTTCTTTGTTTCCCAGTGGACCTAATAAAGACTTGGAGAGGAATATCATGCACTTAAAAATAGGTCAAACAGATACTCAAATGCAAGATTAGTCACTCTTTCTCCTCCATCCCTCACTCCCAACCAGTGATTTAACATGTATCTTCTGATGAGCTGTGTCCACTATTTCAGTGATAATTTCTCCATGACCTATTATTTTTTAAATTATTTTGGGGGTTTTTTGGTTACAAATTTCATACCACCTCAATCTACAATTTCATTAAGCAATCAGATTAATTTTGTATGAAAATAAAAAGTGTTTTCTAGTTTATCATTAAGTTTGTGCTTTTATGTTATGCACATGAATTTATCTCCACTTATGTGATTGAAAGTTAATGAATTTTTAAACCTGCATTACTGAATACACAAGTGAATGATCTATACTCTTAAACATAACTGCAGGTGATTATGAAATTTTTTGAGTTCCTTTGTTGAAACTTCCAAACATCTTTGACATAATACAGTTGATTCTCAGGGGTTTTCCACTCAACACAACTAAGCAATTCCACTTTAAGTCTTGGAATATAAGGATCACAGAAAACTTAGTAGAGCAGTGTTTTTGGAATTTTAGATACTGAGATTACAGTTTATGAGCCATTAAATAGTCATTGAAAACTGACTTTATTTCCAGTTTTGTGATTCTGAAGACATTTGTAATTAAATTAAGTTGTATGAGACATAATTTGGAGAGATTTGATTAAAATAGATTTGGAAGTATTGAATTCAAGTAGCAAAAGTTCACATTGGCTTTGCTTACTCACTTGAAATATCTGTCAGGAGGAAGAATCAGAGCATTGAGTCACAAGCTCAACTTTTGTAGGGTTTAGAATTGACTAGATTTGGAAAGAGTTTGGTTCACACCTGTAACAATTTGAGAAAAATGCGAGTGTTGTCCTTTGAGAGATTCGTACAATTGGCTGTAGAAGGCAATGCTCAGTAGAAGTCCCCAGTCAGTGGTCCATGCCCATGTGGGAGAAGGAATCCTATTGGGCTGCAGCCCAAAGGCACCACTAATGATTTACACAAAGGAGAATGCTTGAAAAAAGGGAGCCTACTACCGCACCAGCGGATCTTGGTCACCATCATCACTTGTCTGCATAGTAAAGTCTTATTAAATATCTCACTTCCTGGGTATCCATCCTCAACCCATCCTCATACATCCATTCCGGGAAGCCAAAGGACACCTTTTCAAACATAGCAGGAGTCACCTTTTTGTCCAATCCCTCAGTGAGTTCTTACTTGGCTCATTGTAAAATCTAAAATCTCATGTTTGGAGACATGACAGATTTTCAGGAGCCAACCAGGAGAAATCAGAAGCACTTGGGACCAATTAGTGTTAGAAAACTAACTGCATCCCTAGACTTTAGTGTGCACCCCAAGTCCTAAATGGTGGTGGGGTGGGTGTAAGAAGGTGTGGCACACCATGAGTTGTGTCCTCGATATACTCCAAGCCTCAGAGAACCCATCTCATCTCCCCAACTGCTAGTGAATCTGCCTGAAATGTCCATTTATGCCCCCACCTTACTAGTTGGGGAGTCTATAACTCATGCTTTGCAGATCCTTCTGAATTGACAATTTTCCTTAAAGCAAAAGCAGCTTTGAGACTAATCTTTGCTCTCAGGTTCTCAATTTCTCTTTGACTATTGACCAAGAATTTCTCTCATATAAACTTTTGAAGCTTTGAAATGTTTTAAAGAAAATATTTCATACCATCCTTTCAATTGTTCTTCAGTGAAAGGATACATTCAAAGCATTCAGTGCATCATTTCTGGAGGTAGAATTTCCCAAACAAAGCCTTTCTCATAACTGTTCCACAGAGGACAGACCTTTGGAGACTCTAAGCTTTGTTCCATATCATTCTAAGTCTATGAAGTTCTAAGATTCTGTTCCATCTCCTATTTGTGTTTAAAATACTTAACCCTTATTATCTAAGGTCAATTATGGCCCCAGTCCCTCTATTTTCTACTTTGGCTTTGAGTTCACTTTTCATTTCTGCCACAGTTCTTCCTCCCATATTTTTTGAGGTAATATAGGTACTCATATTTTATAATTTGCTCATTTTAAGCATTATAGATGCAACATTTGTTTAAAGAAAGAGATTTAGCCATTTATTTTCTGTGTTTTTTCCTAAGATTTTTCTGTGGCTAGGTAAATATAGAACCTCTTCCTCTTAATTTGCTCTCCATGTTCGGAGCATCTTGCTCCATGCACAACACCACACACACACACACACATCACTCACCACACACACCACACACACATACTACACATATTCTCACCACACACACATACTACACATACTCTCACACATTCACCAAACATGCCACACACATGCACACCACAACACACACACAAACACATCACTCACCATACACACCACACATATATACTACATATTCACCAAACACACCACACACATACATACCACATCACACATACACAATCACCCCACACACACACACCACACAGCCCCTCCCATACTCACACACACTCACTGTCTGCGATTCAGTCTTCTCTTCCTTAACCAAAAGGTTCTGAGTGGGGCTAACATATTATATGTTGTCTGCGTGGATCTCATTTACCTTTTTCTTAGCCTACTATGTATACTTCTGTTTACCCATTACTACCTTTAGTATTAATGTTACCCTACAATGCAAGTTATCCACTTCAGATAGTAAATTTGAAATTTAAATTATCTCACAAAGAGCACATCTTTCAAGGATGAGAGTATCAATGATGCCAATACCTAAACTTAATTGCAATTCTGATGCATACCTCACCCTACCCCCAGAAACACTTGCATGACTTTCTATAACAGTAAGAATATAACAAAAACAGGAAATTCTGCTAGTATGTCAAAATCCTACATACATCCAATGATCTGTAGGTGTCTATGTATAATCATAGCTATCTAATAAATAAGCAAGTAAAATCCCATACTTAATGATATCACTACTTGCAGTTTGGGTGAGAAAGATCCAACTGAAGCTAATTTGGGGATAATATTTCAGAGAAGGTAACAACACGATTTTCTTTCTGATTTACATACACACACACTAAAAAAATAAATAACTCTCCCCATATTTTGAGGTGATACTGAGAAACACCCTTGACTAAATCTAAGTCAAAGAATTTCAGAGTCGCGATTTACTTAAAGTTTTAAGGTAATGGCACCATGTCAGACTAAATCATTTGTAGAAAAATTTATAGGACAAAGCAACATGAATTCTATAGCACCAGCAGTATGTCCTACTATTCAATTTAGCTCTTACACTACCTGGAGTTAGGTCAGACCCCACAAGTTAAGAGATCAGTCTCACACAATATTTGTTCTTAGAATTCAGTCTCAACTATAAGGTACCCTAAGTCATCCACACTTATTCCAACATAAGTACAAATTTGTGGACTCCCACTACCCCCATTTGAGGTTACACAATTTGCTAGAACAACTTACAGAACTCACATAAATTATTAACACTTTGCAATTATATATTTTTGACATATACTTAAATATTGCAAATTGTATTCCATTTACAGATTCACTGATTTTAATTTTAAAATTAACTTGCATTCTTTAGAAATTAAAATTTATTACTCCGAATGAAAAACTGTTTCAGACATCTGCGGACATCCATTTTTCTTTATAGTTTGCTTTCTCTATTAAGAAAAAAATTATATTACAAACAAAATATAATTTATATCATTCTTGATTTTCTTTATAACTCTTTCCAGTTTTATTGAGATGTAATTGGCGTGTAAATTGTGTTAGTTTAAGATGCACAACATAGCAATTTAATATAAATATATACTCAAAAATGAGTAGCACAGAAAGTTTAGTTAACATTCATAGCCTCATATTACAATTATTTCCCTGCAATGAGAATTTTAAATTCTGTTCTCTTAGCAACTTTCAAATACGAACTGCAATATTGTCAACAATAATCATCATACTGTTCATTACATTCTCAGAACTTATTGACTCATAATTAAAGTGTTTACTTTTTAGCTACCGTCACCCATTTTGCCAGCTCCTCCCCCACCACTCCCCGCATCTGGCAACAACCAGTATGTTCTTTGTTTCTTCCACTTCACATTTTTTAGATTCCACATCACAGTGAAATCATGCAGAATTTGTCTTTTTCTGTCTGATTTATTTTATTTAGCATAATGCCTTCAAATTCCATCCATGTTGCTAATGGAAGTATTTATTTCCTTGTTCTTCATAATTGAATAATATTATTTTGTGTATGCATGCATACGTGTGTGTGTGTGTGTGTAATCTTCTTTACTCATTCATCTATTGAGGGTCCCTTATGTTGTTTCCATACCTTGGCTATTGGAAATATGCTTTAATAAATAAACTTTGGAGTGCAGATATTTCTTTGAGATAGTGTCTTTATTTCCTTGGGATAAATACCCAGAAGTGGAATTTCTGAGTCCCATAATTACTATTTTTAATTTTTGGAGTATCCTCAATAAATTTTTCATAGTGACTGTACTAACATTCCCATCAACAATGCATTTCTCCGGAGCTTCAACTACGCTAGTTATGTCTTGTCTCTTTGATCAACAGCCATTCTGACATTTGAGGTGTTATTTCATTGTTGTTTGGGTTTGTATTTTCCTGATGATGAATAATGCAGAGCATCTATTCATTAGTTGTTAACCATTTGCATGTCTTCTTTGGAAAAACATCTCTTCAGTTCCTGTGTCCATTTTTAATTGGATTGTGTTTTTACAATTGAATTATATGAGTTCTTCATGTATTTTGGATATTAATCCTTATTAGATATATGATATGCAAATATCTTGTCACATTTCACAGGTTGGAAAATTGCAATTTTATTAGAGACGATTCAATTACAGCTTTACTATAAAGGATACAAACTTAGAAGCAGCTAAATGAAAAAGTTGCCAAAGAAAAGGTCCGAAGGGGTCCCAAACATCTGTCCCCATGAAGTCAGGGCACCACCTTCCTTGCTCATCAGCAAATTTGCTAACCAGGAAACTTCCCAGATCTCATTGTTCAGAGTTTGTATTCAGGATTTCATTCCACAGGGATTTGAATTAACTCACTGGCCGTATGCTTGAACTCAATCTCTAGCCCCTGGTCTCCAGGAATGTTAGGGATAAGGCTGAAAGTTCTTGTCCTTTCAATAGTTGCCCCCCTGGACTGGTCAGCTCCTTCCTGGAAACCACATAGGGACACACCCTGAGTCCCTCATAGCATACAAAAAGGATTAGTTGTAGAAAAACAAACAAAAAAGACATTCCCCTTAGAAAAATCTCAAGGTTTTTGAAGTGTCTGGAACTAGGAATGAAGACCAGATATATTCTTTACTGTTGTATAGATGCTTAATAAAATATCACCATATAGGAATGAGTCTATGCTTCAAGAAAGAACAATCAAATAGCCTAGAGAGGAAATCCATAAATATTCAGTATTAAGACAACATGTAAAAAGATGCACATTAGTAGAGCAAAGACTGGCTACTCATAGAAAATCCTCTCAGAGTCATTATCGGAGAGGACAAACTATTATGTGCAAGCTTCTGATAAGTTCTAGCTAATGGGCAAAACATCCAAGTGGTTACTATCCCAACATATTAAGCACATATCTGTATTGGTAGTAGAAATCTCGTTGGAATTATTCACATCATCATGAATACTTAGTTGATACAGCCTTGAAGAAAAAAGATTTAATTTTAAGATGGAATGAGTTTAGTTTCTCTGAATTTTTTTCTGGTAAGAACAGCTGTTCATATATATTTGCCTATTCCCCAAATTCCCCTTGCCAGTGCCCCAGAGAAATCTTCTCAGTAAATTCAATAAGAATTATATTATTGAGAAACTCACAGATCCTCATTTTATTACTGTCGTCCCCACTTATCCACTGGGGTAGGGGACTGTGTTTCTCTACCCCCTGTGGATGTATGAAATCGCAGATAGTACTGAATTCTACATGTACTCCAAGATTCTTTTTCCTCTACATGCATGCCTGTGACAAAGTTGAATTTATAAGTCAGGCATAGTAATGTATTGATAATGACAACTGAAAATAAAATAGAACAAGTATAATAGTCCACTGCAATTAAAGTTATATGAATGTAATGTCACCCTCTTTCTTTAAAAATAATTTGCTGTACGAAATCTTTTTAGATTGTAGTGGACCCAGGAAACTGAAGCCAGGGAAAATGGCACTGCAGTTAAATGTTGAGGATTGTCTTACAAGGAACGGTTTTGTCATGTCAGTATGTCACCATCTATGACCATCCAACTCTATGTAAAAGGTGACATAGGATAATGAGAAATGGTCAAGGTGATATGCAATAGTAAGAAGGTCATGAGATGATCCAAATAGTCAAGGTAAAGGTCCTCGCTGGATGCTAACTTAATCCGTGAGCAACACAACCACTCAATATGTATGAACTATAATGTCTTCTTTTATCAAAGAGATTTACTAGGTAGAAGAGGTAAGATTTTGTGACACTATTCCTATAACTTCAACCTGTGGAAGATAATCTTGTCCAAGTACATGCATCGACACCTCAAAACACAAACATACTTTACCCAAAGTGGCTGAACTTCAGAAAGTGTTGAGGAATTCAACATAGAACCTTAAAAGAGGACATTCACATTCGCGTTGCTGAGCATAAATACCCCTCAACAAATATAAATACGTATGTAAAGCATCACTCTTTTGACTTGCTTCTCACTCTAGCATGACTATGGGTATCACTTTTTTACCACTTCGCCTCAGTTAACTTTCAACTGTCTACATCAAGTCTTCTTTGATGGCATGGCAGTTGAATCACACAGATTCTTAAGAAACTCACAAATGTGTTGAGAGTTAAGACCTGAGGAACAATCCTAAACACTAGAAAAAGTCTCACTAGATAATTGCCTTCCTTCCGTCCCTTAAAATACAAGTCTGAAGGTCATTCTACAGGTTCTCAGAAGATCCAAGTGGGCTTGAGTCCAGAGTGCTCAGCTCACTGGAAGGCACATTGGACGTTTCCTTTTCCCTCTTCTGTGCCCTCTGACCACTTCCCAAAGCCCCTGCACACAAGCTAATGGCTGAGTTATCTTTCTTGAGAGGTTTACCAAAACAATAAAGCTATTACTGGAAATGTCCTGGTGAGCAGATCTTGGTTTTGAACCACTCACTGGTTCTCAGGTAAAAAAAAAAATGAATTTCTGATCTAAGTCAGTTGGCATCAAGTGTCACAAGGACAGGACTCTATCAGTCATAGGTTAGCATGAGTTGTGGGTAGAAGTTAACCACTGACTGGTCTTAAACAATATAGAGTCCATGGTAAGCGTAAGCTGGTTGTCTCTCGTTGACTGCTTAAGAAACCTTGTAAAAATCAAATAACAGGTGCTTATCTGATAATCATCAGCTTCAAACATGCTGTGAAAGTCAGAGCCCCCATGTTTATAGAGCTCTTTATCTTCTGTAGCTATAGGGCAGATTGTACTATAAACCAGACTTCATATTTAATTACAAGGGCAGCAAAGCTAATAAGGAGACTGCATGCCTCAGTGAGGTTCCTGTGTGAGTGTGAATAAGAAAGGACACTGGACACTTGAATGGGAACGGTTGGAAGAATCTAGACTCTACTGAAACTCCTTGCTAGAGGAGGACCATATAGCCATGCCCAAGTCCCTATAATATTCTCTCCTGAGATGTCTCTCTCAAAATGCAGACACATCCTCCAGCTATATCTCTGTCTACGACCTCATTATCAACTAGAATTAGCTGCTATCATATGCAAAATGAGAAAATAAGATTACTTTTCAGGAGAGAAATATCAGAACTCTAAAATGGTTACAGAAAATGGTCATTATGTTTCAGCAAGTTTTAAGGGGTGGATCTTGTTGGGGGGGACTGGTGGAATGTGG
The DNA here is from genome assembly GCA_004363575.1 of Solenodon paradoxus. Lineage (NCBI taxonomy): Eukaryota > Metazoa > Chordata > Mammalia > Eulipotyphla > Solenodontidae > Solenodon > Solenodon paradoxus. Next base: position 720,002 of record RJWH01000470.1, on the reverse strand, counting down.
GCTCAACATGAGTAAAAAAGATTATAAACATGGGATCCTACTCACAACACACTGAGTTAGTTTCCCAGAAAGTACCCTAGAAGCTGAGCACACTACATGGTAGATTATAGCCTTTAAACTTGGACACACCAGCTATGATAAATGAGGCAGAGATGTTAAAGCTGCCTTCCCATAGTGTAGAGACAAGTTCCAGCACCGCAGGAAGTAGGAATGTTAAAATGGATTTATTTTTCAAAGCAAGACAGTTTACCATTTGATTGTGCTCCCTGGGAGGACCTAAGGCACATGTTGGCATCACTAAGAATGTTGGAAACTACCTGGTGAAGGGTACTAGCATGTTGAGGAGACTGGTGTTGGCTGTTATTCCTAGGTTGGGTTGAGATAGGAGATCCTGCCTTGTAACTGGGCTTCCTAACATCATGCATGGTTCCCAAATGGAAAGGCTTGGTGGTATCATTTAACTCAAAGAGTCGAAGTGCGCATCTTGAATTAAACGAACACAGGCCTAAGGAGCAACCAAGATGCCTTAACCCTCTGCAATCAGGATAATAGTTGGTAGTCCAAAGCTTTCCTTGATGCAAGATGGATGAGCAGTGCTGCTACATTTGTTTAATCAATTTTTTTAAATTGAGTGCTGACAAGCAAGAGTCCCTAAAATTTGCTGTTTGTGATGGACAATTGAAACACTTTCATCCAATTTTATGATCTAACCTATTTCACTGATGCCTAAATCCCATTCATACAAAGACATACTATGCCCCTTTGAGGTGGAACTCTCCAAAACTCCCACAAAGGGACAGGCACCCATGTAGTTGTGCACTGGGGAGTTGGAAATAACAGACTTTCTGTGCAATTGGAAGTGGTGTGTGAGTTGACACTAATAGAGGGAATTGAAATGACATGATGGTTCCAGTTAGAATGATGGACTTACCAAAGCCGGCCTGCTCTATTTCACTGTTTAGCCCACTTAACACGGTGGTGGATCCCAAATCTTTCTGCTCATTAATATCATCTGGGGAGCTTCCACAATCCTGAAACATAGTTTATACCCTCTACTAACCAGATGCTCCACCTAGTGTGAAGGCAAGGATTAGCATTTGTAAGTTTCCCTACCACTATTTCATTTTCCATGTAACAGGATGGACATTGAGAAGTGGTTGGACGGACAGTGACTCTATGACCTATGGACAATTAGGAGTCATGATGACAAAGTATCTAGAGAAGATTGTAGAAATGGACTACCCATGCTACGCTTAGTAAGAAATGGCAGAAATGCTGATGCCCTCATAATTGTCATGTGTGCACAAAGAAAGAGAAAAAAATAGATCAAGTCTCAGAGTTTGTAGGATCAGTTTTTTAGGGACTAAATAGTTTTATTGACTGAATATATGTCTCTTCCCAAAATGCATATGTTGAAGCCCCACTGATGAGCATGGTCATATTTAGAGTAAGGAAGTAGTTGAGGTTAAATGATGTCATAAGCATGAGTTCCTAAAGTGATAGAGTCAGTGTCTTCATGGAAGGAGATGCCAGGTTACTGACACTCTGGCCCTCCCTCCTTCATGCACAGGAGCCTAAAAAGACCATGTGAGGAGAGAATGGGAAAGTCACTGTGTGCAAGTCAAAAAGAGTCAGCTGGAATGTGCACTTGATCATAGATTTCCAGCCTGCGGAACTGTGAGAAAATATATGTCTACTTTTTAAGTCACAGGTTCTGTGAGGTGTTATGGTGACTAGAGCAGATGAACACAAAAAAGTCTGGAAGTTACACTAAGCATTCCCCTCTAATGCCAAGGATCAGCTGTTATCCTGGTATCTACTTCTAACAAAGAGGAGAAACACTCAGTGAGAATCTGAATATTTCTCAAGCTTTTTCACTGGTTGCACTATACACACAGAAAGATACATCATTTGTGAAAAATGGCTCCTGAATGCTTCTAGTAGTTTCTGAGCATGTCATCATGGACACAAGTTAACTCTCTAGTCAGGATCTCCCATCATGAGTTACGTATTATTCTACAAACTTCTATAGGAACCATAGCCATCCACACATTTTAATAACACAGCTGGGATCAGACCAGAATGAATTTGGAAAACAGAAGCAAACCACAGGGCCTGGTGGCTCCTGCTCTATTCTGACATATTCCCTCACTGAAAAGCATGGATGAAGATGGAAATAGCCCAAGTCTGTCTCAAAGATGGTATCTTGATGGAAGTGTACTTGTCAAAAAAGGATTGATTTTATATATGGTCCCTCTTGGGATGTGCCTAATGGACATGTTTTCTTAGGGTACAGAGCTTTAGAAAATGTACATGTCTCTCAGTGAGGATGGAGACAGAGATAACCAAGACACAGATTTGTATGACTCTGACCACACACGTCTTGGCAGGTTGAACGCAGGACTAAAAGGGACAAGATTGGAAGATAACAAATAATTTTAAGAAAACCATGTGTGTGGTGTGTGGAAGTTATCCAGAACTCACTCTGTATCATTATATCCTCTAGGAAGACTTTAAAAAGGAGGTATTCAACACAACCTACTGCAGTGCTGGGACAGAGTGCTCCTGAGCTCAGTGGCCAGGGACAGGGAGGGACACTCTCCCTGGGTGGGGAGGGACAAGGTATTAATACCATGTGCCTTCTTGCCAATAGGATCCAGAGCCACAGCTGAATTATATGCCTGCCATTAGTGAGGATGTGAAATCTTCCACATGACAGAGTCGACTGGAGAGAAGATGCAATCCTTGCTTGGATAGAGGTTGATTATCGCAAACTCTGTCACCCTGGGAGGGCAGGGAATTACCACATGACCTTGAGGCTTTGTCATAAAGGGCACAAGAAAGTCAGAACTGTGGAAAAGATGGGATCCTTCTGTTTCTGCAGTCACCACTGGAGAAACCAGCTTTGTCAAGCTGGGGGAGCTGGGGAAGGCAGGGGCTGGGTTGATGAGTTGGCATATGAAGAAGAGGCTTCCAGGAAAACCTTTACTTCTCTGGAGATTGGCTAGTCCTGGGGATACACTCAGATGTCAAAATACCAGAAATACAGATAATAAAAAGGCTTTTTTCAGGCACCAGAGTCTTTGATTTCCTTTGGATTCCCCTGCTTCTCTCTTTTCAGGTTTCACTCATATCCTCTGAAGTTGCTTTTAAATACATTCCTCTGCACAGACTCCAGTCTGCTGCATGACTTTCACAAAGGGGTGGGTGGAGAAGGAAAGGGTAAATGGGGTGGGGAAAGCCCAGGTTAAGAAGGATTCTTTCTGATCTACTCATTTCCCTTGAAATAGCTTAAATTTCAACTTTACGCATAGTCACAGATTCAATGCCCATGACTATGGCCTGCTAGCTGTATTTCTGAAGATAAATGACTTATGAAAAAAAAAAAGATGTTCTAATAGGAGAAAAAAAAAAAAACAGGACTGGCTTAGAAGATGTTCCTTTTATTTTATTTTTTCTTGAGATAAATATATGAAGCCCCTTCCTTTGCCCCATTACTAGTAGTTTAAAAACAAAAATTCAGAAGGAAAATGGTGCTAAATCACACACACACTTTTATTAAAGAGTAAGAAGGGGACATGAAGCCAGCAACTTAATGTGTCATATACAGATGTGCATTTACATTGATTCACACCTTCAGCCTCTGTCGGCTTGTAAAGCAATGGTCCATCAGTGAAGTCAATAAAAAAAATATTTTAATAAAAAAAAGAAAACAAGCTATAGAATTGACAGTAAAACAATAGAAAACAGCAGTATTTAATTATGCAAGGTTTCTAATTCTATTTTGTTTTCAGGTCATGGAGTATATGAATCACGTCAAAGATATAAGGAAATTACTGAGAATACACATTTTTTTGACTCAACAACTATTCCAAAATTTTTTTATAATCACAATTGCATTTAATTATAGAAAAAATGTCATCACATGAAAGGACAGTCCCTTGGACCCCCCCCCCCCCATTCACGGTGCACTTGTTGGCATCACCAACCACAGGGGACATCCCAGGCTGAGTGGGAGGATTTCAGCGGGGCCAGAGGTTTGTTGCCCCATTCTCAGTCCTCCTTCCTGGAGGCCCTGGGATGGCCATCTCACTATGACAAGAGGAATACTGTTTCGCTTCCATCTTCTCCTGACAGACGCCTTTTTCCTGTCATGCTCTTATGTCACCCAAATGAAGGACAGAGACCACCTTTACAAAGCCCAGTCCATGGCACTCTCTTTATTCCAATTTGTGGAAAATGTTGAGGATTAAATATAAAGAAATGTGAAATTATACATATATGTATCTATTTTTTTTTTCTGATTGAAACAGTGGATGGGGTGGAGAGGAATCGATCGACATGAGATGAACTTTCCTATATTTCAAAAAAGGAAATTCTTTGGCACGAGTCATAAATTTTCTCTTTTCTGAGATTTCCCTGTGTTCTTTCTGGAGGGTCTGAATTTGGAAATCCAAATACATCAGGGACTAAATTATTTAGAAATTGCCCTGAATACCAGATTAGTGAGATTATCTAAAAATAACGGAGGTAATGCGATGCACGAGGTAACTAATGAAGTGTAAATGCAGGTTCCTCTGAAGCTCTCCCTTTAGGGAGTAGTTAATGGTTCTCAAATGGCTTCCATGGGAACTGGCTGGTTCAGAGGAACTGGTATTAAGAGATGATACAGTGATTTTGCCATTATGTCCTGACTTGAAAAACATATAAACAAACCATCTTTCTAAACAAATATATTCAGAAATGCTTCAGAAATGCATCAAAGGCCAATAACAGCTGGGGAATCTGTACTTCTAATCAGACTTCTTGGCTCACTTGTCAGAATCCATTCTGTAATACCGTCTCATCTTTGACTTCCTACAGCAATAGGCTCTGCTACCACTCTAGTGTAAAACTTCTATTGCGAACAAAAGTTAATCAGAAGTTCTCTCCTCATTGGTACCTATTTCAATCGGTCTTTATGTAGATTACCAAGTCATTTGGGGACTAGCACAGCATTTACTACAAGGTGCCATGCTAGAAGAAAAAGAGCTGAAGGGAAGTTGTCATTACTTCTCACCAAGTTCTCTATTTCATAGGTGTGAAAAATGAAGGCAAGATGGATTGGATTGACTTGCTCTTGGTAATGCTCTTAAAACCTGCAGAAGCTGAGGTGTTCTCCCCTCGACAGCAGGGCTATTTCCTATATAGCACATTGATTATTCTCTAAAGGGCCAAGGCAAACAAGCCATGAGGACTTGCTGCAAATGACTCATACCCAGGAAGCAGTAACAATAAACAGAAGAATAATGGCAGAGTAGATAGTAGTCACCAAAATATTCTTTAATATTTTGTCCAGGATGGCACATCCCAGTGGAGTAGTGGTTTAGTCCACTGCCTCTGCCCAGCACAGACCGCATACATCCCAAGTACCTGGGTTGGCATCCCCAGGTGGGAAGGAACAACCAAGCTGTGCAACTAAAGAAAAAACAAGTTAAAATAAAAATACTTCTTCTTTCTCTCTCTCCCTGCCTGCTTGCTTACTCATCTTGATGTCTGCCTGCTCTTTTCCTTAAAAAAAAAAAAGAAAAGAAAAAGCCAGAGTGGTCTATCATGCATACCCATGACTCCATGGCACTAATTAAGAAGTGAAAAATGACAGGCAAGCAACATCATCATCATAATCCTTTATACTGTGCAGAAGCAAAAGGAAAATAGCAATTCTAGTTAATAATGTGATCACGCTTGTGAATCCAACTAGTTACTCCGACATTTTATAATTGCAGAACTTTTAAGAGACAGATCCAAAAATATCATCAGACTGGTAAATAGAATTTAAGAATTCAAACCAAAAGAAAATGGGAATCTTTGTGACTAGAGGACAGATATCATTATTTCAAAGAAAAGGTTTCAGAATTATTAACACTCTAGCATAGTGGGGAAAATGTAATCTTTGGGATCAGATAGGTCTTGAGCTACTGCCTTCTGCCTGCCACACACCTCTACTCTTCCGATCATTTAACAGTCTCATCCATAACATGAGACTATAGCAGTCTACTCATGGACACAATTGAATGGTGCCATGCATTTAAAGTTAGTATCATAAAATGCATGCTCAATAAATGGCGAGCATAACCATTTTGACATGTTATTAAGAAAAAACTCAATTGTCCACAAAGAATATTATGATATATCCCTGTAAACCTATCACTCAGTTTCAACAAGTAATAACTTAAGGTCAATAATTTTTCATCTTTACCTTCTACTTCCACAACTGTATTTTTTGAGTAAATTCTTTAGAGAATAATCCTTTAGAGAATAAACAATGTTTTCACTGTTAAACAGGTCATGTTTGTCTCTAAAAGATCAGGGCATCCTTGTGGCTCAAGTGGCTGAGATGGCTAGGGTATAGACCATGTAAAACCCAAGGACCCAGGTTTGAGACCCAGAACCTGGCCTAAGGTGGGGAGACAAAAAGCAAAACAAATCTATAAGGTGATAACAATGCAACAAAAAAGATAACCTTTACTTTATAACATGATCATAAAGCATGATAACATCCCCAAAATATAAATAGTTCTTAATGTTATCAAAAATTTAGTCAGTGTTCAAATTTTTAAGCTGTGAACTTTGCTTTGCCCCTCCCCCACCCTCACAGCTTATTTGAATCAGGATTTGAATCCAGTAATATTGGTTGATATGTAATATTGGATGTTGATGGTGGTAAATATTATTGGAATTTACTGGTGTAATTTTGGAAGGAAAATGACCTTCATAAATAACACCAGCCATTGCTACTAGGGTTCCAAGGTGGTGCAAAAATAAGACTTATATAGGACTCAGAGGGCAGGGTGAATCCTCTTTTTTGTCTTTACCTCCAAGAACTGATTAACTCAACTGTCCTGGCAAAAGTCTGTGCTGGATGCCTCCTCCCTTTTATCCCAGTTTGCTTTGGGAACAGGCACTGCAGCTTCCCAAAGACCATGACTGGGAATGAGGGGCTGTGTGTAAGTGAGGAAAGATGGGAGCTGGTGGCCGGCACACTGACAGTCAGAGAAAGCCTGCAGTTTGAGCAACAGAGCTCCTATGAGCGGTGACTTGTAGTCTGGTCTTCTCTAGAGTCGGAATGAGAAGCTAAACAGCGAAGTGGCCTTCTTGCTGATCTTGAGTTTGGGGACCAGAAGCTGGAGCAGGTGTCAGAGTGCAAAAGGACTGTGGAGACAGCACGTCAACTCAGAGGATTTCAACCAGCACTGCCATTAGGGGTGACCTCGTGTCTCCCCTGTAACCCTCCCAGCAGAGGTGGTTGGGTGAATGATAACCAACCCTTGTGACTATTGTAAGTCCCTCTGTGTGCATGTGTGATAACAAATATCAACCTTGCATATATTTGCACATACATGCTTTTTTTCTGACTGGGAATGAGCAAAATCTCCAAGGAGACAAGATAGAAAGCAGCTCCAACAGTATCTGTTCGAGGTCTGCTATGTCTGAGTGACGTGGCTGAAAGGAGAAAGTTGTTGAGACTGAGCTGAAGATGCAGAGAGAAAAATAAAATACAAGACATGCCTTGTTACCTAAACATTATCCCATAAGTCATTAATCTGAACTTGTCTACAAGTAAGATTCTTAAACATTTGTAATATATCATGAATTAAAACATCAGTTCCTATTAAATAATACGTTATTGTAGGTGTTTAATAACTGAATCACCAGGTAATTGTGTACCTTTTCCACTGAAGTTGGTCTGGAACCAGTTGAATTAGGCTTTATATGAGCCATTATTTAGGACATACAATTGTGCAGACAGCCCAAAAAGGACGGTTGGTCTCTCATGCCTTTTGCTACTGTAATAAATCATGGTTTTTTTTTTTTAATAGGAAAGTGGATCTGTGTTGGATACATGTCCATTTTGGTGAAGTCATATAATCATGGGTTTACATAATTTGGGAAGAATAAGGAGAGAGATAATCAAATCTTCTGAAACTATATTAGAACAAGCATTTTGTCTCTTTTGAAATCATGTAGGGCAGTTACTGGCAGAGAGAACACAATAAACATTTTAGCTCAAATCTTTAAAGAATGAAGCCAGGATCTTTCTGGACAGAGATGTGCTTCCACCAATTGCTCGGTGTCCTGGTGCATAACCATCAGGCAACACAGAAACTCTGCCTCACTCCACATCCATCTCCTCCCCAGGTTCTGTGGCTTACACCCTTTGGGCCACTCACTATGCTGTTCCACCACTAACCCTCTAGTTCAGTCTCTCACTGCAACCACTCCTTTAGTTTAGTCACCAAGTTTTTGCACTTCCACAGAGTAGGCTTGTACAAATACATAGAAACGGATTCTACCACTCACTGTTCAATAACATCCTTCCTTTCTTTAAGACATTTAAATAACTTCAATTTTTCTTAAGATAAAGGCCAACTTCAAAGGACCTTTGGTATACCTTCAGCCAACCCTCTGCTATGCTACCCTTTCCTTATGTAGAGAGTTACACTGATTCCTCCACCAGCCCTCCAGCTGAATACAGCCTTCACTTTACAAGGCCTTTAAAAATCTTATATAGTCTTGACTAATTTCCCTTCTGTCTTTGTCAAGTTCAAGTTAATATGCATCAAATTCATTCAGTTCTATTCGTGCTCCAGGTCATGCTTCCATCTTCCTTCTTCAGAGTGCTTTCTCTAATTCCAGGGAATAGATAAGTCCCTACTCTTTATAAACTCTGACAAGACTTATAAAGTTATCCTGTAGTACTTGGAGCCATTTATTTGATAACTAACTGAGCGCACCAAAATATCCTCACTGGAGGGATAGTCAGAAGTGTATCTTTTTAAAATTCACCTTTATTTTCTAACACTTAGCAGTTAAGTGCTTAAATACATTCCTTCCCATAGAACATTAATAAATAGCTATTACCTTTAGCGTGTTGGAGGGAATCTTATAAATACAGCAAACCCTCTACTATTTATTAAGGTAGCTCCATGATTTTTCGAAGGCAAGAGTATATGAAATGATAAATTCCACCAGCTATGTCTTATAGAACTTCAATTTTGTGTTCAGTATTCTGAAAAATATTTTTTCAGTTTTTTTTTAATTAAAATCTAAATTAGATGTAACAAAAGTACAGTCTCTGTACACAGTTCAAAAGGTGTTTGACAAAGTCTTGCCATCTTATGATCATCAGCTCAATGGAGGTGGGTAATGGCTCCAGCACCCAAGAATATACACCTCCCCAACCCCAGTCAATAGTAATCCACTCAGACCAATTTGTCTCAATCTTTCTGTTTCCAAAAGATCATCTAAAACATGCAGTCTGCAGTTTCAAAAATCTGCCTTCTTTCTCTTAAAATAATACATTTATGCTCATCTGTCTTGCTTTATCTCTTTTTCATGTCTGTTTCATTCCACTGTATAATATAGCTAGTGTATTCATTCCTAAGTTGAGTGACCTATTGTCTATTATTCTTTGTTGCAATTACGAATAAAATTAGCCTAAACACTTACATACAATCTTTTACCTAAGTTTTTATTTCACTTGGACAAAAATTTACAAGTATGATTGCAAAGTCTTAACAAGTATGTTGCGTTTGCTAGAAAATGCCACAGTTTTCCAAAGGCATAGAGAAAACATGTGTAAGTGTTTCTGTTGTTTCTCATGGCAACACTTGGTGTTAGCTGTCATTTATTTGAGCTCTTCCAGTGGATGGTATCTCAAGTGACTTCAACTTGTCTTCATCTACTGATGAATGCTATTGAGAATCTTTCCATGTGCACATTCTCTCCATCCATATATATTGCATGAAGTGTCAGTTGAAGTCTTTTTTTCAGTTTCTATTGGTTTGTTTGTATGCTTATTATTGAGTTGCTAGAGTTATTTATACATTTTGAATACCAGCTCCTTATCAAATGCGATTTTTCAAATATTTTCAGGACATGCTTGTCCTATTCTCTTTATAGAGTTTTTGAAGAGGGAAATCCTTCACTTTGATGAAAACTAAGTTGTCAAGTGTTTAATAGATCATGCTCTGGGTGTCATATCCAACCATCTTTGTCTAATCCAGGGTCACAAAGATATTCTCCAATGCCTACTTCTAGAATGTCTATCGTTTTACCTTTTACAATTAAGTCCTTGTTCCAACCTTGAGTTAACCTCTACATATGTTTTGAGGTGTGTGCTGCAATTCTTCTTTCTCTTTTTCTGTCCGTGGGAATGAGTGTGGACCATAACAGTGATACTGCTTAGCCCCCAGAAAGGGGATATCTCTGTTCTGCACCCAAATTATATTCTTGCCTTGTTCCCAGAGGGAGCAACCTCTTTAAATAAGGAAGAGTTATTTTGTTTTGTATTTGAATTATTCGTTTTGGTTTTGGGTTTTTTGCTTGTTTGGCATTTGGTTCCTTTTCTGGTTTTGGAGTTTTTTTTTCCTGTTTCCAGCTGCAATGAATCTTCACACATGATTTTAGAAGGTCAGAGTGTCTGCCTTCTCACAGGAGACTTGAGTCTATTTCCAGAGGGATGATGAAGTAGGAGCTGGGAGGGGCTTTATGCCTTTACTGTAAGGGTTACTTATCTTTGTCTGGTCAGGCTACCATAACAAAGAACTGCAGATTTCTGGATTAAATGACAGAAATATTGTCTCTTTGTTCTGGAGGCTTGAGGTTCAAGAATTGGTGTCCAGTTCTTTGAAAGATCCACTTCCTGGCTTATTGACGGCCACCTTCTTGTTGTGTTCTGACATGGCAGAGAGCCCGTGAGGGAAAGTCCTCTGGTTTCTTATCTTATAAGGGCACTAATCCCCTAGTGAAGGACAAACCTTTATACTTTGATCTAAACTGAGTTACTGCCCAAAGGCTTTATCTTCAAATACCATCACACTGTAACTTCCAGCTTCAATATGCAGATTTGGAGAAGGATATCATTCAGTCCCTAAGATACTGCTCCACTCTACTAGGCCTGCATAGCAGAGAGACTCTGGTCACAATTTTGTCATCATTCTTGCTCAGGAGCACCCAGTGGGATCCATGGGGGCCTCTGCATGGGTAAAAATCTCTTGCATGAGGAGAGCCCAGAGGTCCCAGTTTCACACACCAGCCTCTAATCACTCATCAGAGATTTTAACTCAGCAATTCCGTTGGATTTCATGTTGCTTGGAATTTAGCCCAGAGGAAAAAAAGTGTTTGTTCTCTCCTTAGAGGTGCTCATCTTTCCTTAGAATTTAAGAGACCATTTTTGCTTTATGTTCCCCATATCTGAAGGATACAAAACTGAGATATGTAAATTATCTGTGTCTTCTTGCTGCAATCCTGAGAGCAAAGCATTTCTAGCTTTCTAAATCCTGTGCAGAAACTAGGAGATCCCAACATACAAAAGGTAAAAAGAGTACCTTTTTGAATTTCATTTACGAATACAGCAAGGCATAGAATAATGTCATTTTATTCAATATAAGCCATATAAACCAAAAGAACCCTTTTTCTCATCAACATTATAAAAAAAGGTGACCAACAAAGCAACATTATTTGAGGACCTGCTTTTGCTATACCTTGGTCATATTAAAGTCCCAGCTTCCAATGACCTACTACTATTAATGCTGAGGACTTACTGAATAAGACACAGGGCAAAGTAAATGATATCAGTGAGTCTTATAACCTGATGACCAAAATATTAAGAATTCACAAGTGAGAGAACAAGGAAAAGCTTGAACTACTTTTAAAAAGATAAGAATACACACTGTGCAGGTGGGATCTGAGAAACGGCCTCATTTACCTATTTATTTATTTATTTTGATGTAATTCTGTTGAAGGAACATAGGTTTCAGGTGTGCATAGTAGTGAATCAATACCTGTATATAATATATTAAGCTCACCACCACCATTCCAGGTCTTCCTTCACCATAGAATTGATCCAGATGTATGAATGTGTTCCCTTTTTCATGGGCAGGCACGTTTTGTTAAAATTAGAGCACACCCTCATTTAACCATTACTAGTAGCATTTTGTTATATGAATTCATCCACGTTTGTCTTTCCTGTCCTTCAAAATAAAAGCAGTCATGAAAGAATGAATAGAAAGGCCATCTGAACAAGACAGCACAAAGGGTCGTGATCCTCCCAAGTGACAACTAGTGGAGATTCAGCAGAGGTCGATCTGTACTAATAATTACTTGTTGAAAGAGAAGCTCAGAAAGAAATTGTGCTGCTGTTTCCTACAGAAATTATAGCAAAATTTCTAAACACATCAATATTGACTACAAAATGGCAACAGGTGTTATGGCAGGCTAAAAATCTTAGTCTTCATATTTGTAAAGGGTTTCAAGTTTCTCAGTGAAGAATGAACTGTAACTCATCATTCAGCTCCACAGAACCAGTTTTGAGAGAGAGGGAAAGACACACAGACAGACAGAGAGAGTGAACAAGTGAGCAATCTATCTTTCTATTCCTATGAGTAAGAAGTCAGATCAGAAATTCCATATTGGTAAAATCTTCGTTTCACTATAGGTCAATACAGAAGAAAGAAAACATTTTTCTACAAAGGTCTATGTTGCTGTCAAGTGGCAGCACATTAAACTGCTGGAAAAATTCACATCCTGGCATGTGAGTGTTTCTCAAAGCTAACTATTCATAAAATGTTGACATATCATTACTGTAACTGTCGACGGACATGAATCCTGCTATGATCACATGAAATTCTATTCTTGAGGAGACCAGAAATCACAAGACTACACTGAGAATTTCTAGAATACTAGTACTCAAAACAGGAAATGGTCTGATTTATCTACGTGGATAAAAATACGATTAAAGGGGAAAGCTTCAAAATAAGAAATTCAAAAATATCCCTAAGTCAGAGATTCAAATAGTATAATAGGTCATTAGACAGGCCTATTCATTATATATACTAAACTTAGTGAAAACATTTCATTTTGAAAATTATTATCCATGGAAAATTCAGTTTCAAATATGGAAAGTCCATATAAACCTAGACTGCATCAAGCATGGTTCACAATAGTGACATAGTTCTTTGATGTTCTTGCCCAATTTATTCATGCCATATTAAAATGGAAATTTAATATTTGTTCTTTAAGAAAGAATATTATTTGTAGAAATAAAACTTCCCTAATTATTTTCTAATTAGTGATTGGGAAAAATGTTATTAGATTTAACAAATTTGAGGTCTTCTCTTAAATATTTCAAAATGTTTATGGAAGAATAAAAACTATCAAACTTTAAAAATAAATTCATCATTTTCTTTCACAATAGCTGGCATTCTCTCTTTTAGTAGTTTGTCCATCACAGGCATTAATTAGCACTGTTATTTATGAAGCACTTATTTTGGAGAAAGAAAATAAGTCCAGTTTTTCATCTGTTATCTCATGCTCAGCAACACGTGGTTGGGTTAGTTACAGTATTTCCCAAATAAGGAAAATATTCCGGAAGGTGCCGGAGAAAATGGACCATATCATTAGTCTGCTCAGATGCTGGTAATTCCTGGATTCCTTGCTAATTCTTCATTCTGCTTTTCTTTTCAGCTTATTGTTGATTCCTGAGAATCTGTTTTCTTTTCTGTTCATGAAAGAATTAAACACCAATAACCTATGACATCCAAATGTAGCCATTTGACTTAGTTCTTTGCATCCAGTGACTCTTATTAGGGACCATCTCTAAGAGATAAATGGATTTTGCTCTTGAGGTCCTACCTCACTGATCAGATGAGGCCCACCCACATTATCACAGGTTATCAGCCTTAAAAATAACTGATGGCAAGTGTAAACCACAGCTACAAGATGCCATCGCGTCAGTATCTACACGACTGACCAAACGCCTGTAGTACAGAACTTAGCCAAGTGAACACATGAACTGTAACAATCACATTCATCAAATACGTATAATTGGAATCCAATCAGGAAAAATAAAAAACATTAGACAAATTCAAATCAAGGGACATGTGATGAATTATCAGGAATACAGCCATCAAAAATGTCCAAGTCAAAGACCAAAAGTAAAGTAAAAAGTGGAACTGATTTCAGTGAAGGTAGACCAGAGCCACCAGGCAATAGCATTTCAGATGGCATCCAGATTTCACTCAGGATTAGAGGAAGTCCATAGTTGGGACAATTGATGAAATTAGATTATCGAGTATGGACTTGATATTTTTCTAATTGTGATAATTCTGGTGTGATTATATAAAAGAAAGTCCTCATTCCTAGAAGCCCACACTGAGATTTCAGAGGTGCATTGTCACCGTTTCACTCTGTACTTCGGTCAAATGTTAGGCCCCAAATGATTTCAGATGCAGAGCCTGTAGTCATATTTCCTTCCATGACAAAGGAACTTAAACGTGATTGAGCTAAGGATCTTGAAGTAAGAAAATTGTGCTGGGTTAGCAGTGGATGGGTTGTAGAAGTCCCTGGAAGCTGAAGAAGGCAGAGAACAGGTACTCCCGAGACCTGCAGAAGACCTGGCAGGCACATTGATTTAGCTCTAAAAAAAAAATCATTTTGGACTCCTGAATTTCAGAACTGAAGGAGAGTGAATCTGTGTTGTCTGAAGCCATCAGCTTTATGAGAACATGTCATGATAGCAGTAGAAAACAAATAGGCCCTCCAATGACTGAGATAAAAAAATGCACTTATTTGAGACGATAGAGATGATGCAAAACAAGCAAACATAATGTAACAGCACATTTGGTGGAGTCACTAGGAGTGCCTTGTTCTAGCCTTGCAAATTCCTTTTAAGGTTGAAGCATTATCAAAACAAAAGGGAACCAACAAACATCATTGATTCTTGAGGCTAGAGACATATTAAGTTACCAGGATGCATACACAGAATTTGCTTCAGACAAAATGAGGGAGGGTAGTGGGGATGAGCAGGGCAGGGGTGAATGTGGATACACACTAGTTTGGACTGGGTAAGGGGGAAAGAATCTGAATGCAGTATACGAGCTTTTGCATGTGTGTCAAATTCTTACAGTTACACAATAGACCGTTTTATCGAAAATCCGATGGCAGGGAAAATAATGTATTACTAACATTTTGTATAACAACGAGTCTCTCTGGGGAGTTAAGCTGTTAAAATTGAAAAAAAAAATGGCATAAGCTCTGACAGTATCATGTCATATCAGTTTAAAATGTTTCATTTACTTGAACAGAAAAACCAGGAAGCAAGGGGCTTCTGTCTGAGTGGGTCAGCCATTGGACATTAACCTCTCTCTTCCATTCCTGCAGCTCTGCCATTTCAACAGTCCCCTTTGGTTTGGCTATCTAATCACAGGCACTATCAATGTGTTTCCAGAACGCTCTTGAACATAGCAGCCCTTGAAGAAACAGGATGTCACTGAAAATATGATCCTTGAATAAACACCACCTGCTGCTGGTCTTCTTGCTAAATGAGTAAGCACCCAGTTTGTTTCCTCCTGGCTGTCAAAGCCCTTTTTATTTTCCTGGAAGCTTTCATCAGCAGGTAGTTTGGGGAGGCCATGGGGAGGGGACACATAGTACTCATTTTATATAAAGTAATGCCATCTTTTTGCGCGTCACCTGCCCTCCCCCCATTTTTTGAATAAATATATAAAAACATTAAGGACCCATTTGCATTCAATTAAAAAAAGAAAAAGGAAAAAAAAACACTCCCTAAAACAGTTCAAATACTAAAACTACCGTGTTGCCGTTCCCCTGAGGAGAGAAACAAATGGGACCACACATTTCTGGTCCAGATCCGATGAATTTAAATTTTCCATTAGCATATAATAGCTTTAAATTCTAAGTCCCTCTGAGCGTGGGAATCGGTGAAGAGAGAACGCATTCTGCAGTCTCGTGCCCACATAAACTCACACTGCTATTTTAGAATAGATTATGCCTGCAAAGAGAAAGGGAACAAGTTTCATGTGTGTCAATTTTTACTTTTTTTTTTTAATAGCAAGATTTTTCAAAAGCGGTTTCATCGCTGAGAGAGTCAATGACCATGTTTGATGACAAGCCAGATGGCAGCCTGGTCTGGAATGAGTGCCAAGAAGCACGACAGAGCCGCAATTTACCTTCCGCGGGAGCCTGGGACCAACCACAGCTGCGGGAGAGCAGGCGGCTGCCGGAGGTGAAGCGCGGTTGGTTCCTGCCCAATTTGGATGGAGCAGGTAAGAGGCTGAAGCGGTACCCAGCAATTATGGAATTGGCATGCACTGCATTGTTTACTCACAGTGATATTCCTACTGGACTTTATTAAAACACCATCTGTTGTCAGAGCAGACAAAGAAGCCAAACAGAAATCCAGAGCAAGATGGAGAGACAGGGGGAGAAGGAAATGCACCCTCCTCTGTGCCCGTGTATCTTATGCTTGCTACCTGACCTGGTGCATCTCTGCGAGGCCACTCTTGATCCTGCAAGGTTATCTTTCAATACACTATCCCCACTCGCCCAGATTGTTGTCCATTGCTTTCCACTGTTAGGCCAAAACAATGTGTCGTCCAAATGGAGCTGGCAGTGTGCATCCGGCTGAAATGGAAGGGCGATGAGCGCCTGCACGCAGTGCAACCTCATCGCATTCGCACTGCGACAAATTAACACCTAAACCAGGGACAGAAAAGGCATCCTCTCCATGATGCTCAGCGGAAACTTCTGAGTGAGTGCTCGGAATCTCGGAATATAGGCTGAGTAATAAAGGCTACCTGCCAATAAGAATTCCTTCAGGGCACAAGGAAAAGTGACTTTTTTTTTTTGCAATCAGCTGTTTTCTCTCATTCTTTCGTCTGCAGATGGGGATCAGATATTTCTAATACACAGCTGGTCTCTACCAATGGCCAAGAGTCATTTTTCATACACCCGCATGCAATTCCAGGTGAAATTAATTAAGACAGGATTCTTCGTCAGATAATATACTAGTAAAATGTGATGCAAGTCATTAACGATACGGCTACAAAAAAGACAACATTAAAACTGATATGGCATTTCAGTTGTTCAAAAACCTATTTGTCTACTTGGAAATTTGGTGCAAAAAATTAAAAAAGGTCATAAAAGTATAAACCAAACCTGATTCATATGGCAAAAGGAAAGTTGCAGGGAAAAAATGACTCTGAAACAAAAATTGAATACCTTCTGGGCAAAAGAGTTGGCTCATTTAAATACATATATTCAAGTATTATGTAGCAAAGGAACTTGGAGCATCTGGGGGCGGGGGGAGAGCCAGAGGGAAAGTTCCAGCAGTGTATGATGTCATTGTCGGCTCTGCCTGACACTTAGACCCCTGGAACTGTTGCCAGGATATGAGCAGTCATTTTAATTTACAGAAATGCTGTTTAACACTTTGCAAGTCGTACCCATATTTACAGAGAATTCAATGAATGAATGAAAAGAAACAGCTGCGAATCCTTCCACCTCATTGCCCACTTCATCTCTGACTCTCCTTCTCGCACCATCTTGTGTGTCATCATTTGTTGGGCAATGATCAGACTGGCAGTCTTTAATACACTGGTGCCTGTTTGCTAAGCATTTCACATTTGCTGTGATGAATTTTCCCTTTCCTACATGTATTCTGCAGAGAACACCGTGATGACTGCCCACATGCTGAACTTATAATTTTAATAGACTTTAAGTGAGTGAATATACCAATTGCATATTTCTTTCCTAGCACTGCATTTAAGATAGTGTTCAGTCTGTCTCAAATACCATAATTTTGTATTGATGACATTTTGCTGTTGGATAATATATTAATGCCACAGTATTTCCTACTGTAGTGGATTCTTTAAGGCAACCTCTGCCTTCAGGGATCTCAGCATTTGGTTGGGCAGATGAGATACATACTGAGATACTAATAACAACAATATTGATTTATATAGGATATATAAATGGAGACATCTTGCAGAACTGCAGGAATTCAGAGGAAGAATCAACCAGGAAAGGAGTTAGAAAAGAATCTCTGGCTTCTGAGTCTGAAAGGATCATGAATGGTAAAGAGGGAAGAACAGACATCTTCAGCGGAAAAGGAAATGGAAGATAATGCAGTTATGCAGAAGTAGAAACATGGAAGAGCTCTTCAGGAAATATAAAACTGGATTCTTAACCCAAAACAGTAGAGACAGTGATCATTTCCTAGGAAACAGTCTTCCAGAAACCCCAGTGCTCACCAAACCTCATATAAGAAGATCTACCTTCCATAGAGCAGGGTGAAGATTGTCATGAAAGAGAAAGTAAAAGATCTCTTTGAAAATCCTTTTAGGCTTAAATCAAATTTTAATGTACAGCATTGCAAAACAGGCTATATAAATATTTGAAGACCAAAGTTTGCCAAGAAAGAATGAATTGGTTATAACAACTGAAAAATATGAATAAGAAGAAAATGTCACAGACCCTAGAGGCACTTGTTTTAAATGTACCCCTGCTGCATGGGAATAATATTCTTTAGATTCTTTACTAGCACTGGGTACATAATTGATGATTACCATGACCTGGGCCAGAGCAGGACAGCTGAATGATGGATGCTAAGCTTCAATCATGCTTGGAAGGAGAGAACCTAAGGTCAACACAGCATAGGGGTCTCTGGTATCAGGTCTGAGGGTGAGACCTGTCATGTGCAGAATAAAAGCGTAGG
This sequence comes from Solenodon paradoxus, assembly GCA_004363575.1. Classification (NCBI taxonomy): domain Eukaryota; kingdom Metazoa; phylum Chordata; class Mammalia; order Eulipotyphla; family Solenodontidae; genus Solenodon; species Solenodon paradoxus. The sequence continues at coordinate 701,446 of RJWH01000470.1, read as the reverse complement.
TTATGGTGGGCACATGAGGATACAGGCTAGGACAATCATGTGATCATGAGTCTTGGCTGTGCGTGGTACTGGGTCCCTCACAGACTTCCCAGGAAGGGAAGAAAGAAAAAGCTGCCATTACTTTATGGTAATGCATTTTTATCAAGGTCTCTTATTCTGACAGAAATTGAGCCTACCTAGAAAGCAAATGTGGGCTGCATCTCTTGGAATTATATTCACTATTCACTCAACTTGCTTAAAAAGTTGGCAAGTAAATATCTGTCTCTGTAGAATGAGTAAAGAGTCTGAAAGAGATATTTTCTTTTTACTTGGGGAGGAGGCAAACTATTACACAATAATTATTTTAGCAAGATTATGTTTAACTTATCCTCACATCCTTTTTCCGATTCTCATTCTTCCTAATATGTATCCATTAGAAAATTTGATGGCAATAACTTCTGTTTTAGGGAGAAAAGTAAGAGTCTCTTGCCTTTTTGCCCCAGAGTTTTTTCTTCCATCTACTACCCCAAATATAGGTTACCTTTGCTAGCATTGGTGTCCGCTCATATAGACCATTGGCTTTTGATATTAATCATGACACAGGCTTATCCCTTTGCTTACCAGAAAGATTAAATTTGAAAACTTCAAAATTCAAACAAAACACTAGAACAAAACATATTCATTAAAATGTCTGTCGTTTTATGGCAAAGAGTTATGCAAGCCATCTGGAGTGTTTGTCTTGGGTTACTCTAGCCAATCTCTACAATTCTTTCCTTACACTCATGCACATGTACACATGTACACACATGTGCACTCATGTGTGTACACAAACATATAGACCTGTGTATGCACATGCTGACCACTCACTTTCAGCTTTTGACCAGAAGCAAAACAGAGTCATGCGACAGGACTGTCTCTGGTTTCCAACTGTGCTGTCAAGTAGTTCAAGTAAAGTGGAGATGACAACTTTAGGTTGTCACTGCCCACACTCCCCTGTCACTGGCTGTCTCCCTTAGGTGAGAAGTTAGGGAAACAATGGAATTGTATGCTTATTCAAAAGCTGTATTTAGACTAAAGCAGAAAGTTGAGAGTCTCAACAGTAACTTTCAGGTCCTTTTATATCTTGGACTGCTGAAGAAGAACTCATCTCTACATAAAATTCCAGCTTCTGTCGGAAGGGGCAGGGCCTCAGTGTCAAACAATTCTGCAAATGGGACAGTAGGCATCCCTTCAGGGCTGTCCACACGCATTCTCTGCTGCACACACAGAAATTGCCACCCCTAACAGATGCCATGTGTCCCTTTCTTTTTGTCCTTTTTCCAGTGGTTGTGATAGCATATAGTTCATGGTTCTCTTGCTAGAAGGATACTAGACTGACTCGTCATTGTGCTCTGATCAGTTTAAATTCTAACACTCCGGCTGTCTTAAAGGCAAAGTTTCCGGGGTCATAACCTTAAGAGAATTCTTCAAATAGAAAAATAAATTGTACTAATATTTGTATATATACATTTATTTAGAGGACATAAATGCTAAACCTCTCCTCCTGGCCTTGACCACTGGCATGGAATGTGCTCTACTGCCTTCCTTCTATCCTTAGAGAGACAGAGAAGGTCAGGGAGTGTCCAGCTCACCGGGATGGAATTGAGACAAGCACCTTTACATCTTAAATTGTTAGAAAGAATGAAGAAGTCCTGGAGAAGACTGAAAAAAAATAGTCCAAACTTAAGACACATGTAGCAAACAAGAGGAACATAACAGGGGAAAGTTAAAGAAGAACTTGGAGAAATCAAGTCACCTGGATCAGGTAGCAGATCTGACACTGAATCAGGTTGGTTAACGTGTTTCAGGGATACACAACAACTTTAGAACATGATGCTACAATGCTACAATATGACAGAAAAGGTGATTTTTCATCCTTGGGCCTCTGGTTGAGAAGCAAGGAGCTGAAGTTATGCAGACTGATGTGAGTAATCCAGTAATAAACTGAGTCACAGGGACGTCCTGTAGAATCACCTTAAACTTAATAAAGCACTTCTTTGTAATGTAAAGAACGCCTGGAATGTGTTGCTGGTCACTTTGAAATGTTTGGAGAAAACCTGAATATATGAAAGCAGCTTCAAATAGGGTATTGTGAATTGGAAAAGGAAAAGAAAAGGATGTGGGAATAAACCACTGATTATGAAGATGTTATCAAAGAACGGGATATGGTTTTTTGGATTATGCCAGAATGATAGATTCTTGGCAGAGCAAAAGAATAATGAGAAAAAACAAGGAAGAGAATGATCACATCAAAAGAGTTTCAAACTGGAAATTTAAGTAAGCATAAGAAAAATATTATGGAGAAAACTTTAAGGCAAAGAAGTGTGGAGAGGATCCCTAGAATCATTTAGAAGATCCAGAAACCTCAACATAAATACATAAAGACACATAATTCACTTGGCTTGACTTTTAGTGGCAATAACTACAGAAGACCTTAGAATTCAAAAGATACACTAAAAACGAGGATAAAATATAACAAACAATGAAATAAATGCCTTGATGGAAAACAAAAAAGTATAAATAAAACAATAAAGATTCCTTTATCAAGAAATTATACACATATCCAAAAAAAAAATCTTTTAATGTGAAAATCATGTTAAAAAGAAATGGGGCAAAGATCAAAAGACAATAGAAAAGATTTTGTATGAAAGTAAACTGCAGACTGTCTTGTTAGATGGGTCTATGGATATAAAGTTTCCCAAATGCAGATGAAAGTCTGGCAAAGATCCTAGATATCTTCTTAGTAGGAGAATTCAGATGCTGGGGTATTTGTTCTATCTCATTCTTCTGAGAGCTAATCATCTGAGAAAGTCTCTCTTAAAGCTCCTTAAGTCAGTAATAAGGGAAACTCATTCCATATCTACTCTAACCATCATTTAATAATTTGAAATAATGGGAAACCTGGAGAAGGATGTTAATGCCATCTCAATTTTTAGTCATCACGGAACACATTAATGATGAAGATAGTCAAAGAAAATTCAGGACTGAGTGGGCCGATGTGGAAAAAAAAACAACAAAAAAAGACATGCCTTGGGTTTTGGCAAAAGATCTGGGGGAATGTCTCTTGGGTTCAACTGTTTTCTATTTGGGTCACCTTGACCGAGTCAACATTTTTTACTCATTTCTGCTGAGCAGTTTACATGTAACCAAAAAGCAGATCTATTATCATATCTGAACTAGACCAGACAATTTGACTTCTAAAATTCTATAATTCTTAAACCCATAAGAACACTAAAATGAAAATTACTGCAAAATTTAAATTCTGACAATTAACTATATCTGCATATGAGGAGAGGAAAACTGGTGATACTGGTCAGTTACTAAGCAACCACTTTGCAGCACCTGTCTCACATGGTGAAAAGAAATACAGAATTACTGCTCATTTATTAGACCCGATTAATCCTTTTAAAGAAACATATCACCCACACAAGATGGTAAGCCATTTTTCTAAATACCAACTAGAAAATGGGACTTTGCTTTTTTTATTCTTCTTCCTATTTTTCTATATTAAATTTTAACATTTATCAAGACATACAACAATATGAGAATCATGAAAGTTACAATGAATTAATGTATATATGTGAAAAACCTAACCGGTGGTTGTATACATATTTGCCCTTCACAGCTACTTACGGATTATCAGAAAAAAACTAAAACGCAAGTGTAATATTACTAATTTTGTAAATGTTCACCCACAGTCTAAAAACGTTATTAAAATATAAAGCACATACTAAAAGCCAAGGAAAATATAGCTGTTTGCTAAAAAAGATGACACATAAAATTATTTCAAAAACTATTCCAAGAAGAAATATTGCAACTGCCAAGACTTAAAGGGGGCATGGCTGTAATCCAGGGCAGTATATTCTTTTTGCTTAACTCCATTTGAAAAGTAAATTGGGCCCATGATCTCAGAAAAATTGACCTCATTTTCTAGGTAGAGGTCAGTATGTATTCTATTAGCATAAAGAAAAAAAAAAGCTCTAGAAACACTGCAACTGGTTTTCTTGAAACTTATTCCTTAAGCTACCTCATCAGAATTACCTGGAACACTTTTTGAAATGCATGTTCTTGGACTTCAGATTTTCTGTAGTAATGTCCATGAATGTATGCTTTTTAACATGTGTCTTAAGTGAATCTTAGGCAAACTAAAGTTTGAGACCCACTTTGCAAAATTGTAAAGGTCTTCACTAAGAGTGTTCTGATAGTTTACCCAAGCTTCAATTCTACAATGATATGAAATTTCACTTTGTTGAATGAAATGTATTTCCAACCTGAATTGCCCTATTCTTTTGGGTTCAGATACTTTTTATAGATTTGATTGTATTGTCCACGGGAAGTCAAAAGTGGTACAACCCTACAGGGTATAAAACTATGCTTATCTGTGATTGTCATCTTGTTCAGTTAATAAGAAATAATAGCAATCATATCATCTTGGAAAGTGACATGAATTGTGGCGACCATTTTCACCTTGACAGCTGAACAGAAGGATCTCCAGAGATTATTTTCTGAGAAAAGCACAAAATCCAACTTATTCAAAGTTAAAAAAAAATGAAAATCTTTTTAATGACACGAGAATAGAAGTCAAACAGAACCTGAGATGTAACTCTCATTTGATTCTGATCCTGGAAGCATAAATGAGTGCAATGGAGTGGGATATATTTCTTCCTCTTCTTCAAGTTTTTCCCCCAGACAGGGAGAGAGTTACATGGGGTGGGGAGATTTGGAAAGAGACAGCAAGCCAATGAAATTTTCAACTATTCTAGAAAGGAGTGTTTTTAGGTTACAGGAGTCCATTAGGAGTTCAACAGAGTTAAGTACTCTAATTACAAGAAGCTAAACAGTCCACCTCCCCTAATGCTGGCATTAGGTGTAGACCTGCTGAAAAGATAAACATTGAGCATTTTAAGCTCAGGGGCCAGTGCTTTCCCTTTACTTAAAATATCCCACATCTGTTGGCTCTAGTCCTGCACCATGCTCCACCCCCATGAGAGCGTTCCTGAGCTGATAGCCAGCCCATCACAAAGTGCAACACAAACATGCTAAAGCTGTTACAGCAGCTGTGCCAGAACTTTCTCATCCTTATAAATCATTTCCCAGCTCTTGCTGGGGCAATGGAGAAGAAATTGCTGGCCTATAAATGTAAATCATTGCATGGTGTCTAGACTAGAATAATAATCAAGTGAATTTACTAGTTCTGCACAGTTCCCTGAGAAAGTTTGAGAGTGGAGAGTGGTTTGAATGTGGTGGAGGGGTTGACTCTTACTGAACCATTCATAGACAATAAAAATCCTGAGCAATTTATGTTATCTATCACAACTTTCTGGGTAGAAATTATCCTTAGAATAAAATTGGTGTGAGAAAAGGGTAGACAAGGAATTCCACACCTCTTGTTGCTATCATATCTTATCTCTTCATGTCCTATTGTGACGCCAAAAAAAGTATTTAATCCATACCAGTAGACCTAAAACCAGTAGCATGTTCATTTCTATTATCCTGATCATTATGTGAGTAAGTATTCCACAGGGGTAAGCAGAAAACCATTGGGAAAAACTTCTGTCTGATATTAGATTCATAGTCTTAAGAAATTATGTTACTAGGCTTGGTTGGAAAAAAATGCATTCCCCAAAGCAATAAGCTCTGTAATTTTTGTGCCTGTGTAAATTTAATGATTCTTCTTCCTCCTCTTCATCTTCTTCTTCTTTTTCCAAGATTATGCATTATGTTCAATTCAGTCCAAATGATGAACAGATAAATAGTTACATTGGCCTTCATTCAACTTTAAAATTACTCTATCCATAACATAGTCAAACATATAATCATCCCAGAAAGATCTAATCTGAACACTGATTCTACGAAAAAAGTGACAAAATCCTCTTTCTCCTAGAAATTATAAGTTTAGGCTCCTCATTTGACATGCAGCATTGAACTGGTAGGTAGAAAATTTTGAAGTTTTTCCAGTTTCCTAGAAGCTAGTGGAAGTTCTCAGTGATTTCCCTTCCCAGAAAGAAGACGGTGTCATTACTGCAGATCGAGGAAAAGAATTATTTTATGGATGTGATCTCATATACAGGACAAAATGTTTTAAAACTATGCTCAGAAATTCACATTTCCTACTCCCCATTTCAGTCATGTAGCTTGCATGTATATATTTCCTGAAATTCAGCTATCATCAAGGAGTTAAAAATAAACCACAAGTCTTATAACTGTTTGAAGGGTCTATCACCAATGCATCAGTAAACTCAAATGTCATAGTTAAATATGCTACATTTGATAGGATGGGTGAATTTACTTTCTTGATCATTGCTTCTAATTATATTATCTGACATTTTCAGCAACATTCATGGGTTATATCTATCATCGATCTATGTGTATATATATACCATATGTACAAACATATATACAAGCCTATGTAATATATTTCATTCCTTTTATTACTACTAAACTTTCTTAAATACAATTCCATTATTACACTTGAGAATCATTTATTACAAGCAGTTAATCATTAAAACATTTCTCTCATTTCCATTCATAGATAAAAGTCCACAGTAAGGTTATCAATGTGGATTTATGTGTAGTTAGATTATGTGTAACTAGATGAAGCATTGTACTTCCTGAATGAAAAACTGAACTTTTTGGAAGTAGGATATTGGTTAGTTAGTAATTATGACACTGAAAATATCTGCTGAGGTGGTTTTAGAGGCAAGTCAATATTCTAGGATATTTCTCTTAGGACAACTTCTCTGATAATGTGACAAATGTTATAATAATCCTACTTTCTACAATTTTTCATGAGGAAAACTCCAAAAGCATTAGCATGGTCCATGCACAAAGATGTCAGTAATGAAAATTTTGAAGCTGCCTAACTACTCCACAGAAGATGGGAATAATTATGATCTATCACATGGAATAAATATACAACCTCTAAAATTGCTGCAAAACACAATTTTTAAAAACTGGATAGCATCCAGGAGGGGAAATGCTGGTGATATAACTATTAAGAATCAAAAGCAACAAGTAAAAATGGATTAAGCATATCTATAATCAAAACCTTCACAAATGGCAGGGAAAGTAGCAGTTTCCTTACAGCTGGTGCATTTACAGTTTTAGTCTTATGTTAGTCTATTACACGTAAAATAAAAGGTAAAACTGTCAGCACATTCATGATGATGACCTACTATGGCACAACCAGGACATTTCTTTAACATACTTCAGAATTTTCTTTGGGAGCTGATATCAAACTTTTCCTCAAATGCAATTTTTTTATGTGACCTCTACTTTCTATTCCTTTTCTGCTGGGTTGCTAGGCATCCAGCAGATTCCCGCTGTGCTGAGAGTTCTAACATCCCACCAACAATAACCACGTCAAGGCATCTATCTAGGCAAGGAAAACTAGCTTCCCTCTGCAAATGCTTAGAACCAGTGTTAGGAATATATTGCAGCACAATACATTGGCTCACTCTGAGCGACATTAAGTGCAGAAAGTTATCAGCCCACATTCCTCCAGTTCAAGAGTTTGGGCAAAATTTAACTAGTAGTCAGTCTGGGTCTCCTTGGAGCTGAAACCAAGGGGCCCAGTTATGTAGCCATATCCCCTGTGGACGAAGGTCTTTTTCTAAGCCCACTGGGAATACTGGAAGATTTGTGGTTGAAAGCTGAAGTCCCTTCCTTCCTGGCAGTACCTGCAACTAGAGATCACTACATATACCTGGCCCATGTTCTCCTCCTTGCTTCTTCAAGAACATCAAAGCTAATTCTCGTACATTTGCTTATAATCTTACAGGACATAAAGTTCTCATGAGAGGGACTCACCCACCACTTTGCTTCTTGATCAAGTAACTTCATAACCATATTCACTGAAGGGAAGGAGATTCCATGGGGCATGTGTACCATGAGGTGGAGTAAAGAAGTCAGTTCAGAATTCTATCAGAGTAATTCCTGCATAGATTATTAAAAAGAATTTAAAGATTAATAAATACCTCTCTTAGAGAAAGAAATTATTTTTAAGCTGTAATATATATACATCAGAAAATTGGACACTGTACTGCGGAAAACAAAGGGACTGTCTAATTTTCAGAGGAACAGAAATATAGAATGTTTTGTATTTAAATTTTTTAAATCATGAAGTATCATTTGTTTATAACATTATATAGGTTTCAGTTATAGAATATTATACTCCAACATCTATATACACTAATTCATGATCTCCACCAAAAGTCTGCTTTCCATTCACCACCATATACATGATCCCTTCACTTGACCTCTTTACTCCCATAAGGTGACCAACTTTTGGTCCTCACTATCTAAGAATCTGTTGTGTTTGTCCAGTTGTTTAGTGTCATTTTTCTTGCTTTAGGTGTATAACTTTTTGATTCAACATCTCTACATACTACATGATGATCATCATTGAATGTCAGTGTCTATCCAGCACTATATTAATTGATATTTTTTTTAATGCAGGGGTATAACATCTATGTGATTTGTGGGAGGGAAAGCGTTTCCTCAATGAATAATTAACGGCTTATTTGGCTTTTATGAAGGCTTATTCTTGAAAGACATGTAATTGCTAAGGACTTCGTGCCTTAATAAATGAACTGTCATTCTCTAGTTTCAATATTCTAGTCTCTGATATGCCTGCTTTTCCTTGTAGGTGGGTGTTCTTGTACAGGTGTATCTCCAGATAGCTTCTGCAAAATATTGCAAAAGTTACAGTTGGTAAGAGTGCACCCAAGCTAGAATGCACAGTTGGGTCCCTTCAGATCTACTCTCTATATAATAGTGTTAGTATTTGTATAGCAGCCCATTTAGTCTAAAGCAGGCTAAGTTGGTCAGCTATGTGAGGTGAGTATATGCTCATCAAACTTTCTTTCATTGTGCATAGGAGCTAAGGAAAATCTATCAGTTAACCACTCTTTCTGAGACAGCATGACTAATCAGTGATGGAACTGGGATTCTAATTGAGTCTCTAACCCTTTGCTTGTGTGGTTACATCCACCATAATGAGAAAATGGGCATTACAGTGCCAGTTGAACTGAGAAGCAATCTGAAAAGCCCTGAGCCAATGATACGAACTTCTCACTTAATTTCCCCAGTGGCATTTCTGTGAGGGAAACTAGGTAATAGTAACAACTCTTCTCATCAATGAATCTCCTGACAGAAACACAAATACATGATGGTTAATGTCCTCAGCTGTCAAATTCACTGCATCAATATAATATTTCATAACACCTTATTCTATATAACAATTTGACATGGTACTATTATTTAAGTATGGTTAACTATAATTATACACTATATCTACCATTATAAACCAACATATTAGATATTCCATCTATAGATTATTTGAAAGCATTTTGTAGACTCACTCTAGAATTGACTAAACAGTTTTCCAAGTTGATCTCTTCCAAAGACAGCAGACCAAGAAACTTTACCCTGTGAGTAGTGCTCCAACATGCAGGATAATTACTTAACTCTCTGTGGATTCTGATCATCATTCTTCACACTAAAACAACAAAACCCTTAAACCCTTTCAGCTCATATCTCTGTTAATGGAATCTGTAGCCTAACCCTCCATTGAGATGAACAAGCACCAAATAAATATCAATGGAAGTTATCGTTTGCTTATTTTTTTCTTGAGTGAAAAGCACACAAGATTTTGTTTGTTTGTTTGTCAGGTGTTTCTGTTTTCCAAATTTGAATAAAACAGAGTTTCATCAAATAAAAGAAAAACAATTCCTTCCACGAGTTAGCCAATACCGTCTCAAAATATTTCTATGGAAGTATAACTGGTTCTTATCTTATATCCATTATTCTTTTCATGATGTTGGCTTTAGGTGGTAAATAGTTGTGTTTTTTTTAATTTTCCACCTTATTTTTATTTTGTTCCTTCCAATAAAATTTTCAAAAAAATCTGTAAAGGAATATCTAATATGTTGACTTATAGAGAGAGCTATAGTGTATAATTACTGCCAACAATATTTAAATAATAATGCCATGTCAAATTATTATATAAGATAAGATGTTACAAAAATTTTGTCAAAGAATATTCTGGATATATAGATTAAAAATAAAATATTCAGTTTATTTACACTTAATTCACGGTTAAGGCTATAGACTCTGTAAGCATCAAAGAGCTGTGGTAGGTCTTTGGTCTCCAAACATAGTCAATTATTTCCATTACTCTGGGAACATGAGACCTCACAGTTTTCTCCATGTCTAGTTATGCTAAGATTTGGACTAAATGGACCTGAAAGATTTCATAATCCTATTCAAGTTTATATACCACTGAGAAAATGAAATGTCTCACTTTTTATCTATGAAGATGTTTGTTAATGTTTTCTTCTTGAGTTATATACTTTACAGAAAATAAATCTTTTGCAAAGATTTATCCTTACTTGCCATAAATAATAGAATTATCATCATTGTACAGATCACAAACAGAGATCTTATCTACTTAATTTCAGTGGCATTCTCTAAGAGAAAATTAAAAATTTGCAAACTGCACTTATGCAAGTATTTTTAACTATCCTATACCATCCATCTATCCATCATCTACCTATATCTATCACATACTATCTATCCAAACTCTATCGTCTATTTACCTATATGTCTCACATACTTGCCTAAAATTTGACTTGGCTTTCCTTATCCATAATAATTCATGCAAACTCATTTTCACAAGTGTTTGCATTCCTTTGATGGACTGATCTCCTAAAATCAGAAAAATACCATCAGCAAATGAATTCAAGGTAAATTTTTTGCCTTTACTACTGTCCAACTTAGATGTATGCCTTGTTTAGATGCACTTCTTTTCCTTGTACAAAGTGCTTAAGTTTGGTGACCCTACGCAGACTAATGATTCAAAGAGAATTACACATCTGCAGTATAAATTCTCTCAGTCACCTAAACAGACTAGTCATAATATTGCCTGACACTTCTTTCTGTGGGTGTTACAATTTGAAAGTCAATTTTCCCAAGAATAAAGACAAGAGAATGGATAAAAATTACTTCTCAAGACTTCTTCTCTAACCACCCATGTGCCTCATGACAAGAAATGTGAACAAAGTAATTTTAATTTCTGTTCAGGGAGACCTTAATTGACATTACTCAAGTGTAGATAATTCACTGAAAGTGTGACCTTGTTCATCTAGTGAACTTATTCTCCAGGGAAAGAAACTGATAACAGGCTTCTTTGTCATCAAAAGGTGAAGAAATGTGACAATCTGGGAACTGGTTTTAGGGCCCCATCTGCTAAACCAGAGAGAAATCAAGATTTTACAGTTCTATAAATATTTTAGTGTATCCCATCATTTATGAACTGTGGCAGCTATCATAAAATGTCTCTGACTTTTGTTACAACTGCATATAAGGCCAGAAAATTGCATCTCGTGGTAAACCATAAAAACCTAAGTAAAAGCACCATTCCTTTCAGTATATTCTAAAAATATACAACCTCCCTGTCAGTACATGGCAGAGTGGTTACCATCCCAGGATGCCTGTTTCTTTCTCATTTTTTTATCTGATCTTACCCTGGTCTTTTCAAGCCCTTTTGTATTTCAGCATCTTTTTACGTTTCATAAATAACAGCCATCAACTTATAACACTGAAATAGATTTTAATTTGTCTCAATATATTGTAAACAAGAGGTGCCCGATAGATGATGGTGATCCTGCCGTAAATAAGCCTTCGTTCTTCATCCAGCGACTAATTGTTCATGATGGAATTTTCATTCCGCTTCTTCTGAGCTTCTTTAGCATGGTGATTAGAATAGCTTAATGAAGAGGTACTTAGAAGGTTTTTAAGAGGCTAAAGAAGTACATAAAAAAATTGGGGTGCACCCTTGTGGCTTAGGTAGCTGAGATGCTGATGTGAAGACCACATAAAGCCCAAGGACATGGATTTGCAAACCAGGGCCAGGGTGAAAAACCAAAATGAAGGCTTCTTCTGTTTCTTCCCTCCCTTCCTCCTTCCCTCCCTTTCTTGCTTAAAACATTCCTTCTTCCTCTCCTTTCCTTTATTCCTCTCTTTATAACTAAAAAAAAAAAAAAAAATCTGACTTGGCAATGGTATTAAAATCATGGCTTGCATAATTCTTCTATTTCTTGTTCCATATACTCTTACTCTCTGACTTTTTCAAATATCTTGTTATATCTGTGATGTTTTAACTCTTAAATATGTTTTGGCTCTTCTGATGGACTCTCAGACATGTAATTTATGTGAGCATCAAGCCAGATTTCAAGGAGGGAAAACTATTCAAATTGGCATCATTTGATAAGGAAACAGACTGCTTCTCTTATTACTAGGTGGTAGGTACCCTGAAGTTAGCACAGTGATGGATGGTGCTCGCAGTCCTGTGTGATGCTGAGCACTCTCATTGCTTTCTGATGTACATATGAAGCTACATATTAGTCAGATTTGGGCATTAGGCAATAACACTGCCTGTGCTCCATGTTTTCTGCACACACATGAACACATGATTCTCCACACCCAAATACTGCCCGAACACTACCAGACAAGTCAACTATGTCTCTGCTTATTTCAGATGTGATTTCTACTCCCTCTGGGATCTCTCTCTCCTCTCTCATTTCCTCCTTATAAGTGAACTGCTTTCATTTGCAGAACAATGACAGGTTATTACTTGGAGCGGGAATATGAGTTGGAGAAGATGTGAAGCCCGCGTATGGTCCATGAGTACAGTTTGGGATGCTGAGGTCAAGATGATGGCCCATGAGCCTGTGTTCCAGACAAAAAGTGATGAAGAGAAAGGTTCATCCTGGAACTTGTTTGTATACTCTCTAGAGACAGCTCTAACCTGGGGAAAAGCATTCAGACACAATCTGAGCAGAGGAAGAAGGGACAGAACTCCAGGAGCATTGTGGGAGAGTGACCCCTCGCCGGATTAGGCCAAGAGACCTCCATTGCCCAGCTTGCTTTCTGGTCCTGCTGGGCTCACCATGATGATAACTGCCTTTGAAGATGTCACATGCCTAAAATTTTCATGACAATGACAAGAGGAGACGTCTAATGAAAAAACTGGTTTGGAACACTTAACTTTATGATGCCTTGATCTGAGAACCTGCTATAGAAGAAATCTTACATGCAACTAAATGGTGAAGGATGAAATACAGTCTGATAGAGGGAACTGATCAAGATGACCAAGGCTGCACACACCTTACATCATTGTGAAACAAAACTAAAAGACTTCACTTGCTAGTGGAGCTAATTTTGTATCTCAAATCCTTAGTTTCCACTCTTAGCAATGGAATCCCTGTAGCTCCCAGTAGAGTTTGCTGTCAGGACCATGTTGCTGGTTAAATAGTTTGAGTACTTCTTCTGTCAGCTGAAAGTTATTGTGAGAATCAAAGTAGTGCTCCATGGTTACCGCAGAATTATTTACAATAGCCAGGAGCTAAATGTCCATCAACAGCTGAGCAGATAAACAAAATGTGGTGTATATATACATGAAATACTATTCAGCTATTTACAAAGATGATGTCCTGTCATTTGCATCAATATGAATGGATATAGAGAGGATTATGCTCAGCGAGAATAAGCGAAACAGAGAAAGACAAATATTACATGATTTTGCTCATACATGCAATATAAAGAAACCAAACAAATGAAAGAACCAAATCAAACAAAAATAGACTTGTAGTCGATAAGTGGTTACCAGAAGGGAAGGGGAAGAAGGGTAGGGCAAATCAGGTAAAAAGAGAATCAATTCCATGATGCAGGATGGAATTGGACTCTTGGTGGTGAATTTCATATATCAGATTCAGATGTCAATTTATTATGATGCACACTTTAATCCTATATAATATTAGGATGCAATATTCCTTCAGCATTTTTTTTAAATATTAAGGTAACAACACCTTAGTATGCTGCTGCATCAGTGTCAGTATTCAAACTTGTCTAGAAAATGCAATCTCTCATTATTACTAGCATGATGGCAGTGAGTGTGATTCACAGTAGGAGCTAATGGACTTAAGTGAGTTGAATTAAGTTAACAGAGATGCATGGCAGTATTATCTAGGGCTCTCTTTCTACACCTTAAAAGCATTGAATCCTAGATGGGGATGTTTTAGCTGTACTAACAAAAGAATGAACTGATTATCTCTTTAAGCCATATATGAATTTAAGCACCACCTGTCTATAAAATTCCCTTAGTAATGCTATGACTTAGGCATTATTCCACTGTACTGAAGAGGACACTAAAATTCAGAGAGGTAAACTAATATATTGGTGGTTAGTAACTGAAAGGCAGAAATCAGAATTTGAACTCAGGCTACCTGGCTCAAAAACAATCAGAGAAGAAAGATTATTGCAGAAGTCAATATTCTGTCACAATAGAAAACACCATAAATGATGAGTAATTAAAGCGAGAAATGTCTTAATATTTTATCTAAAATTGCTGAAGTCTCTTAAAGTGCTACGGTTTGTGAACAATATAATAAGTTCTACAATTAGAGACAAGCAAGACCTTATTTATGGTTCCTGCTGCTACTGTTTCCCCAGGAGACAGAATTAGAGTCTGTGAGAAGAAGTTACAAAGTAGATGTAAGTCCCGTTTAATAAGCATTTTCTAAATTAGAGCAGTTGCTGAGTATACCTACTGTGGAAGAGAGCTCACTCCCAGGCAGGTATTGAAGAGATGGCACCTGTGTTGCCTTTGGGCTTGACTCAGTTCTTCGGTATTTTGGATGGTGGCACCCATCCTTAAAACAGACGTTCTTCTTTAAATGGTAGCCCATCGTCGCCTTTGAAAATAGAAGACGAAGGCTCTTTAAAGGAAGACTTCCAAAGAAAAGTGGAGAGGATTGGTCCCAGCTAGCCCCACACCTCCAGTCATGATCCCTGTATTCTTTGGCCACCTTGTCAGACTCAAACTTGTCCTTGTGACCATCACAAACATTTGGATCTAGTTGAAGAGAGTAAATCTGGGACACAGACTATGTATACAAATAAAAATCTGAAGATGCTCTGTATTAAGATATTTCAAGACTTCAGGGAGTGAAATTATAATCAAAGTAAGCCCCGACTGTTACCTGGCACAGGGCTGGTCCATCAAGCCCTTATATCCCAGCTCTACCTGCTCCCACAGTGCTCCCATCTGTACTTCTTAACAGGGAACAACTCACTCAGCTGTTAGCTTTCCCTCAAACAATTAAAGTAACTCCATGTCCCAGGTATGTTTGTTCAGTCGGGAATAATTCATACATGATCAGTTGAGAATGATATGGCTGATTAGTATCAGAATCAATAGAATGGAGAATTCAACCATAGGTACATGGACAGTGGGTCTTTTCCTGTTCTGAAACATTCACAGGTGGTAGCAGTCAGACCTGAACTGGCATGAACTTCTGTACCTAGAACTTTCTACCTTTTTGCCAAAGCCTGTAGACACAGGAGACTGAAAATTCTGCAGCTACACCTTCCTTTCTTTTGAAAACCTATATAACCTTCCTTCCTCTTGTGGGCAGTGGAGAAGACCTTGAGGTCACTCGTTCCTTTCTACTTCTTTTGGCTGAGGACTAATCTCAGCTTATTGTTGTCAGCTCTGATTCTGTTCTCATTTTACAGTCAATGGGGAAAAGAACTGAGGAGGTATTGGTAACAGAACGTTTTCCTGAGACTCAAGGCTATGCTTATCCAACTTGAGCCTGACCAGCCCACAGAGTCAAGGAAAGAACTCCTGTCCATTTCGGAGCCAACCAATGGCAGGGCCACGGCTCTTCCTCTCCCTTCGGGTAAGTGCTTCTGACCAGCCATTGAGAAAGACGAGAATGGTGGGAATCATTTCTGAAGGAGGAAGCAGGACCAAGAGGAAGCATAACAAAGCTGCTGCTCGTTGTGATCACGAAAGCCGTGTCTGCGTTTAATCAAAGGGCACTGGTGAGTCACCACCAGGAAGGCAGGGCTCCCACTCAGTAATCAGCTGCAGAAACCCACATCAAAATGCAGCTCCGAGCCTGGCTCCCCACTCCCCACTGGCCCACAGACGCACAGAAATGAATTGGAGGAAGCCACCAAAGCAAGGGAAACATTGAATATTTGTTTTCAAAATACGCTGTTTGCGGAAATGCCTGCCTGGCAGTCACAAGCCAAGACATCACAACAGCATTTCCCAGAGGCACCGATTAGACCTGTGGGTGCTGCCATCTTTCCTGCCTGTCCAATTTGGCATCTTGCCATGCAGAAGGGCTATCCCTCATGGTCAGAGCTCTCTCCCAGGCCCTGTGTCTCCAGGGTACTCCGAGTAGATTTGCCCAAGGGCATTACATTTTCAGATTCCACCAATGGAGAAAATACAACATTATCTTCCTGTGGCACAGGGTCTCCTCTGGAAGTGTTCTTCTAAGGTAAGCAAATCATTCATATTCATCACAAAATACTGCTGAAAATAACCAACCAGAAGCCCATGACAGGGAAATACCTATACACAGAGTTACAGGATGACACTTAAAGCTAACATGTCAAAACTACAAGCAGAAGATGAAGAGTTACTTTTCTAAAGGAATAGTAAGTAGAACAGAGGTTAGAAAACCATCATGTGCGCTTTCGACCATTTTCCCCTCCCATGAACTGAATCTGTAGTTCACATCTATTTTCACTGAGTGAGGTTGGGATATTTGGAATACCATTAGTTTGCAAAGAGCCTACTGACCTGCCTTTGCTGAAAATGGAGCTATGCATGAAGTTAGTTGTTTTTTTCACCACTGCATTTGGGATTTAAGTGGCTCAAACTGTAACATCTATTTTAAATACAAATATTATCTCACATTTCCTTTATTTTTCTGTACTTATTTAATACCTCAGTAGTTTCCTTATAATCAGATAAAAATCCTAGTTAGCTTAGGGAAGCTGGTAATCTGAATGAGTTTATCACATTTGCTAAATGTTCAGCTGAGAAAGCCTGCGATTCTAGTCCCAAATGGGGTGGGAGAGGCTGGGGAGACTTTTCTCTTTTCTACTCTTAGACAAAATGCATCTCCTATCAATAGAAAAGTTTTATGCAATCAATCTGAAGTCAATTCATCATCAAAATCAAATGTGAGGAGAATTCATCCTCACAGTGATTCATGACAAGCCACCCAGAAACCCCCAGCTCATGGGTATCTTTTGTTCTCTCTTTAAGGCGGCTATTCTGTTCTGCTGAGGAGATGTCCTGTCCTGGAGAAGAATGTCAGCGAGGGTCATGAGTCAGGCACTCAGATCCTCTTGATGGATTTGATGGACACACACACACACACACACACACGCGCGCGCGCGCGCGCGCGCGGTGGGAAGGGCCGGATCCTTGGATGGAGAAGGTCTCCCAGCAGATATCTACTCAAGCTTTGAAAAGTGGTAGAATGTCAGCTCTGCGACGTTTTCACAGCCATTTGTTTTTACCCCATTACAGTTTTTCCTGCATGGATCAGCATCTCTACTTGAGAAAAGCTGTTTGATTATGTCATTGCATCCGGAACAAATGCTCCTGTGACCCCATCGGCGGGCATGAACTTACCTCTTTTTAATTCCCCCACCAGAGGAAGACCACCTTACTTCAAAGTGGAATGGAGGATGTTTTACTTTCGACATAGTTTTTCAAAACAAGACTTGGTGTATCAACAGAAATTAGAGATGGAGAGAGGATATTAAAAAGTTTCCTTTGCTTGTTCCAATTTGTGCTTTGCTGGTCGGTTTTTTTTGTTCCTTGCAGACTTGAGTAACACAATGGGAACTGTTCCCAGTCTCCCGTGAAAAGATAAACACTTTACAAACCCTAGAACTTAAAGGAAAGGAAAAAAAAAATCTTTTGGTTAAGAAATTGATGTTTCTGTGGCTGAAAAAGTAGTCTTCTGTTCTGGTCCATATGTCAGTGGATTTTTCTGCTTTTCTGGAAACTCCAGGGAAGAATCATGAGGTGGAGGTCAACACCCCTGACCTTCAAACTTGGTGCTCTTGGCCCTGGATCCCGATTTTCATTCTTACTTTCTCAGGACATAATTTGCTTTAGACATTGTTAGGGTTTTTGGGGAGGAGAAGACAAAGGACGGACACAGAAGAACACTAAAGGGAGTGACTCAACAACAGCGCTCATGACTTAATTTCTTCAGAGACTTGAGCCTAGAGGTCTCCAGTAATTTCTAGATCCTCAGCATCGCATTACTGGTAAAAGACAATCAGGGATAACCAGCAGAAAGCCGTGTTGAAGTTGTTGATAATAACTCAGTACCACTGATAATGTGGCCCCATTATTCTCCTAATGAGCAATTTTCATTCAACACTTCTCAGACCTGCTATGGAAATGGAAAATAAATAGAGAGTAATAGTTTTACCACTTAATTTTTGTGTTGGAAGTATACCATAAGAGCAAAACTTCACAACATAAACATCTGTGCTTTAAAGTACCCCATGGAAGAGTTTGTTCTATTCCACTAACATACTGACAATAACAATCTAGGCACTTTTATTTTCTTTTATACTGTTTAAGTTGAACGCATCTTTTTATCTCTGCTTTGACCTGAGAGTAAATGGTTCCCAATCTGCATTCCCTCAGACGATGCACAGAACATTTGAGAATGGCTTTCCCAATCTGACAACCTTACCACTTTATTTAAACAAATTCTGCTCCCCCAATTCCCTACAGAGCTGCTATTGTACCCTTTTGTTGATTGTCATGGACGTATTGCAGATCTCCAATTACCTCCCAGTGGACCACCCACCAAAGAAGGTTTTGTCTTCCCAGCACTGGAGGCCAGAGAGGAGCCTTTGTCCCAACTCGGCCTCCACAGGCAGCATCTGCACTTTGCCTGACATGGAACAACCTAATCAATTACCCCAGATCACTTTGGAGTAAATATATTGTCTAATATAATAATAATTAGGTGGTAAAAAGAAAACATCATAATGTTCTTTTTGGATAGGAAGTTAACAGCTTGCAGACAAATTGAGAACTGATCAGGATGGAGCAAGCAACTGTTGTCGAAAAGGAAAATTAAGTCCCAGGGGACTAGTGACTTCTACATTCTTTCCAATCTCTTAGCATTTCCTCTGTAACTTTCTGACATGGAAAATTTGGTAGTTAAAGCTCTCATGAGTGATACAGCATTGCAGTCTGTAGTTGCCTTTTGACACTTAATGCACCATATATCTAGGTAAAAATATCGATTGAAATAACCACATTGTATTAGTAAATAATGCACATTCTGATTATTTGTTCTAAATTATTTTCTCAGGTAACTGACTTACCTGAGTGTGATTTCTCGAACAATGCCCTACCCTCTATTCTCATTTCTTCTTGGTAACTCTTTTCCATAGATGATAATAATTCTTTAAATTACAATAATCAGATGCTATTTTCATTGTCATGCAAAGTCATTTTGAAAATATATCCCTATAGTTACAGTCATCACTTACCATACATGCATAACTATTTTTTAAAACACCTCTAATATTGTATAGCACAATAGCAGAATAAAAATTAAAAGAAATATTGAGATACCTCACACCTGTGAGAATGACTATCATCCAAAAGAAAGGAAACAACAAGTACGGGGGAGGATGTGGAGAAAAGGGAACACCCATACGCTGTTGGTGGGTGTTTAAAATGGTGCAACCATTTTGGAAAGCAGTATGGATATTCCTCAAAATATTGAGAACGGAAGTTCCATATGATCCAGTTATCCCTCTACTGCACGTTTACCCTAAAAACACAATAACACTGATTCACAGAGATATATGCACCCCATGTTGATTGCAGCATTGTTTACTACAACCAAGAATTGGAAACAACCTAAATGCCCATCAATGAATGACTGGCTAAAGAAGATGTGGTAAACATACACAGTGGAATACTATGCAGTCATAAAAAGGAGGAATACTGCTATTTGTGACATGAATGAACTTGGAGATAATTATGCTTATTGAGATAAGCCAGAAGAAGAAAGACAAACATCACATTGTATTACTCATATGAGGTGTATAGAGACAGTAAACAAATGAATGAATAAAATTAAACAACAATAGATTCCAATAAAAAAGAGAACTAATTCAAATAACAATTGACTTTTAGTAGGAATAAAACACAAACCAGAAGGTGTAGGAAGAGATGAGTAGGGGTAGGTGACCAGTGAGACAAAGGGGATGGTTTTGTGAAAGAGAAAAAAAGAAAAAGTGGTAAACCTACTATATCATATACAGATGTCAAATTGCTGTCATGTATACCTCAAACCTAGTTAACGTTGAATTGCAACATTCCTTCAATAAAATAAATTTAAAAATTAAGAGAGTCAAACCTATGCTGCATTTATTGTTTCTTTTTCACTAACCAAATATTAAATTGCTCTGTGATTCACTTTTTCATCATAAAGAAATCTACATAAATCCAGGGTTTTTTTTGCTCACCAGAGAAATATGGGGAGAATTTTGGATTTATGCATTAAAAATTATTAACGTCTTTCAAATTTAAATTATTTAGTATGCAACAAAAATATTAGTGACTTCTTCAAAAATGAGTAACATATAGCCATAGCTAAAGGTAAGCATAAAATGTCTTCGCTTTCGTCAGTGACTCCTGCTTTTTATTGTCACTTAAGAACCAATCTTTAGTGTTTAATAATTGAATAATTTTGAAACATAAACTCAAAATTAGGATAAAAAAGATTAGATGATTAAATTCATGCTCTTTTTTGTCATGTATACATTAAAATTGGATAGTAATATGATGTGTAATAGTCAAACTTATACCCTAATAACCCTCCTATTCTCCTGATCCTACAACCTCGCTCACCTCAATACTACACACACATGCACACAGTCACGCTCACGTGCGCACACATCCCATGTGTGTGTAGTGCATACATGAACACATGTGTGTGCACACACCACGTGATAAGACTTGCATTTCATGTTAATGAGTTTTTACATTGCAGTGTTTGGAGACATCTAGTGTGGCCTTTATTCAAAACTAAAGTTTACAAAGAACTGATAGCAAAAATAGTGTGTCTGCACTGCTACCTACACACGTGCACGCCCTCTATTGGGTTCTGTGCTTTCATTATCACTAACAGAGCCATAAAAATACATCTCATCTATCATTTATGCAAAATTGAATTATAAAAAAATAAATATACACAAATCATAATCATATACATATGGGTGAATATCACAATGTAAACACACCTTACAGCCAGCAGCCAAATGAATAAATGAAATAAACCTCAAAACTCTTGTTAAGTTCAGTGTTTTCCACAATGGTAGCCATTATCCTGAGTTCCAGTACCAAAAACCTACTTGCATGGTTTTTGAACTTAATTACAGTGGACTGTTTCATGAAGTATACTTTTGTTCTAATATCTTTGGCTCAATGTTTTGTTTTGGAGATTCACCCATACTGTTGCAAACAGCAGGAATTAATTTCTCCTTGATGTCCCAATGATATTTCATTGCATGATAATATTTATCTGTTCAACTTTTGGGTGGTTTTCCTTTGAGCTAATGGAAATCATGGTACCCTGAGATCGCATATAAATATCTCTTGGTGAAGTAGGTAACATGCTTATATAGGTTGCTGAATATACAGTTGCTGAATCATACAATATTTATACACTTAGTAGATATAGCCAACAGTTCCCAAAATGATCACACCAACTGATACTCAAGTTCATAAGTATATCCTTGACAGCATCAATGTAATTTAATTTCTCTTCTTAGCCATTTTAATGTTTGTATAGTAGCAATGCATTGTGATTTTAATTAATGCTTATTTCAAAGTTAATAAACTGAATATTTAAAAATTATTTTGAAATTTGTTGGTAGTTTTTGAAATTGTCTTCCTGCAAAGTACCCCTTCAAATATTTTGCCATTGTTCTCTTGGATTAAAGGGTCTCTTTCCTGCTGATATTAAGAATAAGAAGTAAGACTATGAGTCCTTTATTGGTTGTAGCATTTCGAATACATATATTCTCTCTTTATGACTTGTATTTTATAGCTTTATAGCTTGCTCTCTTAATTGTGACTTATCAGAAAAGTTCATTAACTTGAAAGTAGTCCTGTATCTCCTATTTTCTTTTCACAATTAGGAATTTCTGGGTCCTGTTTAAGAAATCCCTGCTAACCCAAATGTCGTAAGATATTCTTTCATCTTTTCTACTAAAGCCTTTACTGTTTTGCCTACCTCATTTAGATCTAAAATCTATTTGGAAATTGTATTTATGCTTGGTGTCAGGTAAGGATTATTATGTTCATCATTCTCCCACAGGATGGCTGATGACTCAGCATTTTCATTCAAAAGACAATTTTTTTCCTTCTACTTTGCCTTTCCTCTCTGTCATGCATTATGTAGCTGGGTCTATGTGTGTCTTTTCTGGATGTGTCACTGTGTACTTGTTTATAGCTCCACCATGGCAGCTTTGTTCTTATTACTCCAACATTTTAACATGGGTCATTTCTGATACTGACAGTGCTCTGGCTTTCAAGATTGTCTTAGTTATTGTTGATCCATTTTGTTTCTTCAGACCTTTTAGAATGAGAGCACTTTAACCTATATCCACATACACATAGATACCCAAAGTCCAATAATGTTATATTCCCCCATTTAGGTAGATCTTTAATTTTCTCAATGAAGTGTCCTGTGTAAAGGTCCTTGATTATTTTGACTTAAATATGTGATCATTTATTACAATTATAAATAACATTAATATTTTTTATTTTATGCGAGCACACAGAAATATTATTGGTTTGTTGTACTGTCTTTAATCATCTGATCTGTCTTAACCCACATATTAATTTATTCATTTATTTGAAGGTTTTGTGTATATTATCATGTCATCTTTATTTCTTCATTTTTTTTAACTATCTCTCATTTTCTTTCCTACACAAGGTAGAATCCCCATTGTTATGTGAAAGGAAGTAGTTACAATAGGTGTTTTGTGCACTTCTGAATATTTGGGGAATTAACTGATGAAGTGAGAGGGTTTCAGTTTTGTTTTGTGGGGAGGTCTTGACTTACAGTTTCAATTGAATAGACTGATGTAGAAAAATCTTATTCTCTATTTTTTTTCTTGTGTTACTTTTGGAAAATTTCTTTTAATCTAAGAATTTTTCAGTTTCTTCTAAATTTATAAAATGTTCTGAGGCTCAAACACATGTCTCTTTGTCTGCAAGTTCTCATGCCTCCTTTCACCATACAACACTGCCTCCCTCTGTTGCTTGTAGATATATTTCAGGGTAATTTCTTCCTAGTTCACTGATGTTCTATTTTCCTTAGGATTTCCTCTCTTTCATGGGGATCGGCCCATGCTGACAGCATCTGTGTTCTTATCTCCTCTAGCTATCAGCAATCAGAAAAAGATGGATCGCTTCAACAATATTAGACTCTCAAAATCTATGTCTTGGAGTATTTTATTTGAGATAAGTTGAGACTGACAGTTGGAAGCGGTATCAAATGAAGGACATATGACAGTATAAAGGTCAGTAAAGTTTTGCTCCCCAGGCCTGTCCTAGTTTCCACATTGGTTGTCTGAATGCTTTTCCATTGACAAACGTATGACTTTAATCTCTATCATCTCTAATCTCCTTGACTAGAGTTCTGCTTTCCATGTGTTTGCCAGTTTTACCTGTGGACTTTCAGCAATTTATATACAGAACATATAAACACCTTCCATAAATCAGTAAGAAAAGATACACCAGTGGAAATATGGGCAAATGACATGATCAGAGTGATATAAAATGGCTGTGTTCGACGCAGGAACATGTCAGTCTGGACTCTGTGATTTTGTACACTTTTTTCTATGAGTGTGTCGCACGTGAATGTTAAATTTGCATTAGTATATTCTAATGGATTCCTCAATTGTAGAATCATCTAGAAGCATTTAGCCTACCTCATTAAAAAATTTGTCATCAGAAACATAAAGTCTACTTCAGTGAAACTTGGAGCTTTTTATGTTACTAGATGGGAATGTTATGAGACTTCATTCGAGTCTAATCACACGATTCAGAACCACGACAAACAGTCACCAAAGTGACCCTCCATGATCCTGCTAGTTGTGGGGAAAAAATTTCCTCCTTTTGAGCGAGGGCAAGACTTGCAACTTGCTTCTACCAAAAGAATATGGCGAAAGAGATGGGGTGTTACTTCTAAGATTATGCTACTTTTCTTAAGATCCCATCCTGATAGTAGACATGCTTTGAGATGCTCGTACTTTCTGGATTTGAAGAAGCAGGTAACTATGGGGAGATCAGAGGTCAAGAAGCTGGTGGTGACCTCTGGCAAAGGCCAGCAAGAATCAGGACCCTCATCCCAAAGTTGCAAGGAAGTGAATTCCGTCCACAACGGGGTCGAACAAGTACCCAGTCCTTCTGCAGTGGAGATTTTGGGTGAGAACACAGTTCTGGACAACACCTTGAATGTAGGGCATGCTGTTAATTCCTGCTGGACTTGTGACTCCAGAAAATGTCACTACGTGGTGATGGTACATGTATTTTGCTCTCAACTACAAACTTTGTGATCATTTGCTATGAAGCAATATGTGAATAATGTAAGAGCCACTTCAAGTTTGGATTTATTAGATTTGAGAATTCCAGTGTTTTTTTCTCCTTGATTTCTTGACATATTAAATAATAAAAGTATATATATATATATTTATATATACATTTCTAGTTCTAGTTCTCTAAATATATATGTATTTATACATATATATAATTTTTGCCTAAAAAAATTACTTAACTACAAAGTTCATAATAGTTATATGATAGTTACTGCCAATGCACTGAAATAACTATTGGTGAATTATGTAATTTACTATGAACAAAAACTAGTTAAAGATCTGATCCCCAGTGTACAAACTCTTGGTGAAAAAACAAAATTTCTTCATATCCCTGATTACTTAACAAAGATGTTTTCATTGTCCTCTGCCCTGTCTACCTTTGAGCAAACAGCCAAATCCTGACTTTAGCATATTCAAATTGCTACATTCTAGACAAATAGCAAAGGTTGTAATTAGTACACAGTATCAGGGAAGAAATTAACTCATTAATAAATTGTAATTATTTTTCTTGAATGAGAATAGTTGACTTTTCTAAATAGAAATAATTTAATTTTCATTTACCTTTGATATGAGCCCAAGTCAGAACTTGTCGTCCCTTTAGAGTGTGGTTTTTAATGAACCAGAGTCTACACTGCTTTCTGGAGAGTAAAAGTTTTTCCTCTTTAACTATATCTACCTTACTAAATGCAAGTCTTGATGACATAAGGTAGAGTTTTGGAAGGAAGTGCTGATTGCTTCCAGATATTTCTGCGGACCTTTCTCTTGGTGGATATATACTTGGTCTCCAGAGACCCAGTATCATTTGAACCTGCAAATTCTGTCTTGTTTGAATCTCTTTCTCCTCTTAGTTCCATTCTCTACTTAATTTCTGCTTGCCTTCCCCTGTATAACTATTCTGATGTTTCAGAAATGAATTAAAACTCAGACTCATCGCACTTCCTTTTCATATTCAACGCCACCACAAAGACACTGTGATGAGTTTGCATTCTTGTTCCCTCTGTGAACCTGTCTGAGAATATCACAGCTGTACATGCTTCATCACACTCTACTTAAATTTAATTTGACAGTATTATACCAATTGCTATTCCAAGAGAATCCAGCTCTTCTCACACTAAGGCATGGGGTTCCCTTGCCCTCTCATCTCTTTAACATTTGGATTATCCTCTTCTCCATTTGCTGTCATCCTAATTGGTGTAAGAGAATCTGATGTTTCAATATGCTCCTGCCTAATGGCAAATGAATGTATGTATATTTTCATAGGCTTATCTGTTTCTTAGGTTTCTTTTTTTTTTTTTCCTGTTCACATATTTTGCTCATTTCCCCATTAGGTTCTTTTTCTTTTTCTTGTTAGTTTGTCAGATTCTCTGATATAATCTAAATAACCATTCTTTGTTGATTTTAAATATTGCGAATACCTTTCTCAAGCCTGTCATTTTTTTCCTGTTGCCTTTGTACAATGCTCATTTTGTGAGCTGAAATTCTTACTTTGATATAAATACATCAATCTATAATAAAGATGAAAAAATTATGAAGTCTACAGGAATAATACATTCCTAAAACAGTAATTAAGGAAAACCAAAGCAAAATCTACAAAAAAGAGTATGTTTAGCTCACTGCTTTCTGATTGTTATCAATCCAATGGAAACAAATAAGGATATTAAAGACTAAAATAACCTATTAGGCATATTTTATGACTATGACAAACGTTGCATTCCAATAATATATATGTGCTTTTGTTGGGGTTATACATCATGCATTCACAAATGATTATACATTATATCACAAAAACATGAATAAATTTCAGAAAGTATAAATAGTTCCAACAAAATTACCTATTCAAAGTAACTAAAAGAAAACTAATAGTAAAGGAGAAAAAAAGGCTTTAACTTAGAATTAAAAAAAAACACACACCAAAAACCAAGAACAACAATAACAACAACAAAAAAAAACAACCAATTCTCAGGGACATGTCCTTGTGGCTCATACAGCTGAGATGCTGGCACGTGAATCACGTATGATCCAAAGACTTTTGTTCGAGACATGAGACCAGGGTGAAATACCAAAATGAACAACTAAATAATTACAAATGTTTCTTTCCTGTCTTCCTTCCTTCTTTAAATGTTTCTTCCTCCTCTTTTTAATAAAACAAGTACAGGCATGTCCTGGTGACCTACGGATAAGAACACTAGGCACCATCCAAGGTCCCGGTTCATGACCTGGGTGTGGAGGGAGCAACAAGCAAGATGAACACTTAAATAAAATAAATGCTTTAAAAAGGAAAAATGCAAGTCTCTAGTAAATTTTGACAGAATTTATAACACTAACTTAAAAAGAAAGTGCACATCAGAATCTATGGGAAATATTAAAGCGACAATCAGAGAAAAATCTAAAGCTTTAACACGTAAAATTTAAATAGAAATGAATAATTTAGATTCCTTATTAAAATTAAGTAAAAAGTATCATCAAACAAAAGCAAACATAAGCAGAAAGAGGGAAATAGAATGGCTGTTGTCATATTTAATGAAACATAAAAAAGCAATATCAAAATACATAGAATGATTTCTTCTTGATTTTTTAAAAGAAGAATCAGTAGCCACACTGATACAGGACATGGGACTGGGGGCGAAGGGAAACAACGCAAATGGAAAACTAAATCAAATAAATAAAAATCACCTTCATCCCTGCATATATAGTATATAAGTAGATAGGAAGTCTTTGCCTTTCTATACACACACACACACATACATATACACCCATATATGGAGAAAAATAAGAAATACAAAATTTTAAGTGTTTAATAATTAGTAAGCATATGTATGTATTTATTATTCCTTCTCTATGACATTGGAAAATTTCATCTAAATATGTTGGGAGAGGGGTGGCTAGGACATTTGGTCAACAAAATAAATATTAATAGTGCTAGATAATAACAAAGAATAAAATATATGTGCATATGTGAGTATTGGTATACAAAGTGATTGGATACATAAATAAATGGAGAAGGACAGTCAATTCACTATCAGGATTCCACAGTAATATTAGCTGCTGGAAATCCACTGCTGAAGTTAATAAGTAAAACTTTAGCACCAGTAACATATTTGCATGGCTTCGAAGTATCTTCAACGAAGTCTTTATTAATGACTGTGGTGATTTTAGCCTATGTCTACAAAACTCTTTCATATTCCGTTCTCTAGGAGGTGGATGTTAATCTCCCTCTCTTTGCCTGTGCATTGGATTTAGTGACTCAAAACAACTTGAGAAGAGTTGATACTTGTGTGTGGAGAAGTGTATAGATGCCATCTTAACCAGGTGACCAAGGTAAACTTCAGCCTTGATAATATAAAGTGCAATCATACTTAATCTAAGGCAATGAGAAGGGCATATCACTAAGTGGTATTTTTTCCTCAGCTCCAGAGATTCAGTCTATGCTTTTATTCCACTGGTTTGTTTCTGCCATTATCACTTGCTTCATGTTTGTGATTTAACTTTAGCATTACTATTTTTAAAGGTAAATAATATTTTTCATAGCAATAGTTTTACCTTCTGCATGTTTTTTATTAAAATCGCCATTTTCATGTCTTGGGGAGGCTGTTCTTTTGGTTTTTTTTCACTAATTTCTCAATTTGAAAATTAACTGCTTGCCCCTAGACGTAGCTGCCTCCTGACAAATATTGGATATATTATTCGTGAGGGAACCTGTAACTGCAATAATTTATTGCAGAGTTCCAAACAGCCCTTACTTTTGCTTTCCATGAAAAATACTAATTTTCTTTATGCTACCTGAGCTCGTGACTGGTTTTGGAAACTATCAGACGGCACGTGGATTCTGCTTGACCTCTCAACTTGTGTGTTACGAAACCACCCGCAAGGGCCTGCTTCTGGCCTGCATTTAACTTTCCCTTGAATCACTCGCCATATCAAACTCCATTTGAGTCTGTTTTCTGACTTTTTCTTAGATACAACAAGGTCGTATTCTTTTATTCTAAATCCTGTCCACCTTGAAACAATATTTAGTGACAACACCAAAAAATAAAACAAGGATTCTTTACAGTCTTTTTTCAGATAGAGGACTTTCCATGGCCCTATGATGCAGATGAATGACTGGAGTTCTAGGAAGAAGTTGTCAAACTTCAGAAACGACTCCATAGCAACTTCCACACATTGTCTACTTTCACAGGGAAAGTAGCAAAAGATTGAAGGAAATGGACTTTTTCCACTCAATTGCCTCTGCAATCTTTCCCCAATGTCATTTAAGCTTGCAATAAATTTTAAAAAGAAATTAAAGTTTTGATATTTTAAATAGCGAAATTACTTCAAAGTGAAACTTTAAGTCATTAATCACGTAGAAGTATGAATACTGTTTAGAAAAGAAAATCACTGTGCACTGTGCATTGTGCATGCTGGAGTAGCAGTTAGGCTGGTTGCCTCTGAAGGAGTGCAGACCACATACCCCTGGGTTACAGTACTGGGTCCAGGGGAAATAAGCAGTGTGAACAACTAGATAAAAATGAAATAAAATGTTTCTTCGTTTTCTTTCTTCTTGCCTTCCTGTCTACTCACTTTCATTCCTGCCTGCACCTTTCCTTTAAAAACAAAACCAAAAAACAAAATCCCTTAGAGAATGAGACATACAAAGAAAATGTATAGTTCTCTAGAACACTGATCACCGTTTTGAACTGAATTGTGTAAGAGTTCTGTTTGAAGCTAGTAAATCTGAGTGGTTCTTAAGGACATAAGTGAGAGACTTCAAAGAAATAAAGAAAAGAAAGGAGAGCTGGAAGGAGGGAAGGAGGGAGGATGGAAGGAAGGAAGGAAGGGGAGAGAAAAGGGGAGGGAAAGAGATGGGTGGGGAGGGAAGGAGAGGGGAAGGGAGAAAGGGGAGGAATCAAGTGAAAATTTGTCATGTTCATATGATCCAGGCAAAATCCTAATAGTTTTATAATTATGGCAGTAGCTGCTGATAAAACCTTTTGAGCAAACTCTCAACATATTTTGTACAACTTCTCTTAAAACCACTCTAAAGTTCTCGCCATATTAAAATGAATAATTCTTCAGAGACCAAAAATAACTCTTCAACTTTTGTTGTAGATTAAACTATCCAATGCAAACATTCATCTTTAAAAGTATCCAAATGACAGCCCAACAGCTAAAACATTTCCTCACTATCTCTTGCAACTATGAAACTGAGAAGTGATACCTGTTTTCACTTTTGAACATTTTTACAAATGAATGTGGAACAAAAGTTGCTGAATTATTTAAGATGATGTGCTTCCAAAGACAGATCCAAGAGTAGGCTATTTGAACATACGCGGAAAAACCTTCAGCTTTCGTATGCTCGGGAAGGGCTCTTTTACACCTGTATGGATGGAATGTGATCATGCGGGTGTGTTCAGGCATTGAAGGAATAACTGGTAGGTCTTCTTGCCCACCAGGTGCCATGGCATGATGTATGGGCATCCATCCAGCAGGGAAGGCTCTGCTAGCAGATTCCTCAGGCTTTCATAGGGAAATGAGGCTAGTGTAGTGACTCAGAGAAAGGTCAATATTATCTTATGAACAAGCACAGTGTATTCTTTCAGTTGTGTGATTATCAATCCATCTGTGTGCAGCTTTTTTAAGCTACTTCAGAGGAATGCAGAAATACTGATCATGGCGGATATTCATCACAGGCAATGCTGTGCTCACTCCTAGGGGAAATGCTTCCATGTACAGTCCTTTCCATTCCATCCTCTACCCGTGAGGCTGGTAGCCTCACCGCTACCAGTTCACGACTGGTGTGACTGAAATTCAGAAAGTAGCATTAGCTTGTTGATGTTCACATAGGTCGCAGTGGATGAAACGAAACTCCCACCCGCTGACTCAGGGAGACTGCAGGACCAAACTACTGCACTTCCAGAATTCTACCCTTGTGTTGCCAGCCTGCTACTGTGTCATTTATTTTTCAGACCTATTATTCAGACCAGTTGTAGTTCATTACAACAAGGCAACAAATCAACCGTCAAACACAAATCCAAGACCTGAATGAAACAGCTAACAGTGCTGCATGAGATGCAAGGCTTCCCTTCCCTCTGCAGTTACTGGACCTAGTCTGCTCCTTCTATAAATCACCCTGGAAGGCTCATCAGCAGAACCTCCAGCTGGCTCCTCCCTCCTTACCCCCCCCACCCCCCGACAGGGAAACACTGACCCCACTGTGCTGGGGGTAGAAATCGTGACCTTTGTTGTTGTGACTTTATAGCCCCACTTTGAGACCCAAGATTAATCAACAAGACCTTCCTGGAAATAAAAGTTACCTCGAACACTGAATATTCCTGAGCATTTTGAAGGAAGTGGTGAAGGAGATGCCCGTCTTTAGCAATTTAAGGGAGGAAATAGAATATTTATTTTTTGAAATTTAAGGAAGCACAAGTTTAAAAAAAAAAAAAAAGGTAACCAAGGAATTTGACTAATAGTCAAAAATAGTAGGAGTTAATATTGATCGCTGGATTAAGCACTCCACTGCATGACATGAAGGGTCCCAGAGAGGAGGAAGGGGCTGGGAGTTAGTGTCATAATAATGAACTCATCCTTCCACCTCTCCTTGCCTCATATTCTCATGGAAACAAAAATGTCTGGAGAAAACTAGATGATACCTAAGTATATTCAATACCAATAAAGAACCTCAAAGACTAGACAGTCTAACCAACTCTGCGATGCATTAAGAGGCAATTTCGGAAACTAAAGTGATGACCGACCAAGAGTGACATTACAGGGAGATTCCATAGAAACCACATCGACTCTGAAACAAACAAAAGAATGGGTAAATGGACAAAACAGAGGTAAGAATAAATGACAGTTCTGTAAAAATGCTTTTAGAAAGTAGAAGGTAAATATGTGCAAAGCAAGACATTTTTAAATTGCTGCGAGTTATTTTAAATTGGAAGACCAGTGAGCAACTTTGCCTCTTGCTAGAAAAGAAAAATGTTTCAAGACACGTGAAAAGATCAGACCCAGCAGTTGTCTGGAGCAAATCTGGTGGGCAATAGGGAGATTGCCGGAGAGAGAACAGAGACAAATGAAACAGAAGCACGTGCAACACCCCAGGTGTTCGGATATCGAGGAGACCTCACGGAGGAGCCTCTCACCATTGGTATGGGCTTAGAAAAATAAAACAAACAAAAGACAAAGAATGCACATCAAAACATGTCTTGGATTGGACTCTCTTACTGAGTGGAACAAGAAATGAGAACCTCTAATTCTATACTTTTCTGTCTACTAACTATATTAAATACAACAGTTACAAAAAGTGCTTCCCCTTATAAAAGTTCTGAGAATGGTCACCTTCATGGAAACAGAAATCGACAGGGGTTTCCAGGGCTAGGAGTAGAGGAAATGGGGAGTTATGAGTTTCAGTTTTGCAAACTGGGAAGAGTTCTGGAGATGGAGGTTGATTTGGTGATGGTTGCACAATAATATTTAATGCCACTGAACTGTAGATTTGAAAATTGGTTGACTTGGTCAGTTTCATTTTATATGTATGCTACCATAATTTTACAATTAAAAAAAAGGTTTTGAAAAAAAGCAAATGAGTAACTTTCCAAGCAACAAATGAATGAGCTAATAGTATATAAAATTCAGATACTATTGGGTGAACCTCTGATAAAGTCATGTTGGGTGAGATGGAGAGGAGGCTCTGACCTCTGTACAACCTTCTTTGTCACCAGTGTCTGTAGCATGAATAAAGCAAGCAAGTTAATTTTAATTTGGGGCATGTTTGTATTTTATATATTTAGACCATACTAATATTGAATCAAATGTAAAAAGGGAAGGTAAAGCAGAGAAGAGAAAATGCATGTGCCTTTGAACCAGGTTAACATAGGTCTAAATTCTAATGCAGCTATTTACCAGTCACGTGACCTGGACTGGGAAGACCTGGATCGTCCTTGCAACATGATGGAGCTCACTTTTAGTTTTTTAAGGAAACATTGGTGAAAGCAGCAATCATCTACCAACCAGATAAGAAGAAAGGTTTTAGAATTTTATACCAGGGGTAAATGACAAAATCTGATCATTTTCCAAGTCAATACTACTTTGGTGAATAATGTCTTAGAATTTTTTAAATTGCAATGACCCTATATTTTCCCATACATTACAAACCCTATAAATGATTAACTTTTTCAGAAAAAAAAAAAATATGTTCTATGATATATTTCAGAGTTGTTATAACTGCTTAATTACCTTTTTAGCTGGAGAATCACAGTGGAAAATAACTAAATTGAAATTAGGCATTCTCAAGTTTATAATATTAATAACAATGGCCAGTTATTGATGAGACACATCACTATTCCTTGGTGATTAGCCATAGTAGGACTTCTTAAGTGTGTCTCTGGCTTTAGTCTTTGGAATTGTAGAATCACTTCATGCATGACCATTTTAAAAGCAAAACAATTTTTTTTCCTCCAGATATAATTATTTTTCCAGTCAATGATATTCACAGGTTGAGTAAGGCCAACGACAATGCTAAACAGATTAGATCATTAAGTATCTGATGGCAAATTTAGATACAGAGACTTATTTATAAGCATACAAGCCAAGATTCTTGTGTTCTAGAAGCATTTTATAGATTTCCCTCTGCTTGAGGAGAGAGATTAAAATTGGAAAGGTAGCTAGGCAGCGTGAGATACATCCTAATTCAGCCCTACTAGTTCTGACTCCCAGGCAAGCCAGTTTACCATGTTTGGCATTGAACTCTTCTTTCATGACATTGTCATGTTGATTACATGACCCTAGGGTTTCATCATGCCTCGTATGATCTATGGTTGTGGCAGGACCCTGTCAGTCTGAATGCATTAAATTTTCTATTTAATCCCTGGCTACTCTAATGTTTCCATCACAAATGTTGAGTTGTTAACCGTTGTCTTGGTTAGTTTTATAATTATTCACTAAGATCTACTTTTTTATGTGATGTACTTTCTGTGTCACTTATACATAATAAATAAAATTTCCAGTGTTTTAAAAGGCAAGATGATAAGTACAGAAAATAAAATTTAAGTGCACATTGGTTTTCTGCAGGATGATAGAAAACTTTTTTTTAATTGTTTGATATTTCCTATGTCTCTTCACCAATTTTGTGATGTCTTTTATAGGTTTTCCTAAAACGTCCTCCTTAAATCTAGTATCAACAGCGGACAGCCTTGGTTCACTATAAACTAATCAGGCATGGAGACTTGGAAAGAATTTTAGTATTTCTTGAAAAATACTGTCATGACTAAGTTATGCTGTCTAAAGAACAGAATCTTACATCTCATTGACTCATTAATACCCATCTTGATTAAAATGTGCTCATTTTTACTCCCTTCTCTGTGAGTGAGGATACTCTTTCTCCTTGTGTTGAAAATATGACCAGGAAGCCTTCTGTAATCTACTTATTATGGAAGCAATTTAGATTGTGTTCTGGGTGCTTCTTTTTGATTATTGTTCATTGGTTTCATTGGGGACCATATAACAGAAATCCAATTTCTCCTAAGGCTGCTCCAAAGTCACCCAAATACACAGGAACCTTTGTCTTCACCTCAGGGTGCCCCAGCAAATGCAGATTTAGCTCCAGTTATAGTCTCTCATCCCACTTAACTGAAAGGAGGAGACCTAGGGGGCTAAGGGGGATCTAAGAAAGTTTATGTTTTATGGAAAAACACACAGGGAGCAGAAGGGGTTATTTGAGATCCTCAATAATGATTTTTTTAGATCCTTTGCATGTGAACAAATCAAATCTATCCCCGTGCCTTAGAAATGGTAGATATCTCCGTGCTTCCTAGCATTTCCCTTTCCACTTCCCACCCTCCTGTCCTGACAACTGTTTTGCACCGAAATTAAGCTCATTGATTACAAGGATGGCCCACAGTGACCTAATGTGAGTCAGGCTTAATGAGAAAAGCGGCTGCCTGTGATGTGGTCGGGCCTGGCCACCCCCCACTGCGTCCCTGCATGTCTGACTTTGTCTCCTTGAAGAGACTGGAGCATGGAAAATCAACAGAGACCCGCCCATGCCCTTCACAGAATGGACCATGTGCCTGGCTCTTTAGCCCAGTAAAAGAGGGCACATTTGCACAAATGGGAATGAACATAAGGAGTCCTTCAGAAAAGAATGGGGCCTTGGCAAATTTATAGACTCCCCTGAAAGAAAGTGATTACAGATCATTATCCAATTGAGGCAGATTGATGGGCTGGGGTCAAAGTAATATTGCAGATCTCACTGAGGGGACAATGACTGCTTGTCACAATGAAAGGAAAGAGCGGAGACGCTGCTGCTGCACAGAGCAGGACTGTACCAACTCCAGGGAGGGACTTGTGTGTGTCCATACTTTGCTTGAGCACCATGTTTTATCTTATGCTACAAAGGCCGTGTCATTGAGATCAAATTGGGCATTCAAACAGACCCAACAAAGAAAGTACAAATGGACTAAATACAGACTGTGGCTCTCGCTTTTATTTTCCTTCCAAAAGGTATTAATGCAACAGAGACAGGTTGGGTCACATGAAAGTCTTAGCTTTTTTTTTTTTTCTTTCTCTCAGATAGAACTGTCTCATAAAATACAAGCATGCAAAGAAATTAGATGATAATACCTAGAAGATCTTGTTGTTCCTAAGTAAAGCCCACTCTTTAGCTGACAGCCAGGGATGAACAGATTTGACTTTGAAACTGCAACATCAGGTCAAGCAAAACTCAGCAGCCCTAAAATGGAATAAAAGAGGAATAAATGGGCTCCCACTGCTTCCTTTATATTGACTCTTGAGTGTTTAAAGTGCTTTGCATTCATGTGGTTTACAAAATGCACTACAAAAGGCAAAAGAATAGCAGACACATCAGTGCATTTGCCTTTCATTTTACAATAGGGTTATGGTACCTGGAGATTTAGAAGTATCAGGCAAACATTTATTCAGAGGAGATCAGATTTTTGTCGACTTTGTTGGGTCCAGAGAGTATTAGTAAGTAAAAAAGAACTAATTTATATTCTGAACAGATTTTTCCAGGAAGAGACATAGTCAGTTTTTCTCCATATATAGTCTATTTTTAAGCAGTAAGATTTATCTGGTATCTCTAAGATGTAGTCATACATAATATAAGAATAGATGGCTGGATGAATGGATGGATGAATACAAATGGATGATAGATGATAGATAGGACACACAGATTAAATAAAATTTTGGGAAAAGAAAAGGAGGAAAGGAAAATTCAGTCCGGGAATGTTTTAGATTTTTTTTAGAATAGTCTTTAGTTATGAATTTTATCACCCTTTTTTGCATTAAGGCAAATGGTAACATCATTTTGTTGTGCTTTGTAAATATAAATATATCTTACTTACCTTCATCATCAGCTATCACAGATGTAATTCGTATCTGGTGAAATATTGAGGACTTTCACAAGTGAGGACTGCTCTCAGCACTGCTCTTTTTCCTGTTTCCCCTGACCATAGAGTCCTCACTGCTTCCTAATGAGCTCTTAATGAGCTGTCAATTGCTTATGCAAATAGAGAAGGAAACAGACACTGAGGGGTTGCCAGATATTCAGTTAAAATATGACACTACCTAACCTCTCAAAGTTATTAAAAACGTAAATCGCTCCTATTTAATAACTCATCTTGACTCTCCTTTCTTTCACTACTATACTATCTTTGGCACATGAATGGAAAGTCAGATAGTCAGTGTACTTCAAGAGTAAATAGATGTTGTTTTACCATGATGCGCAAACTTAAACCTTTATGCCGTGATGCAAAAATGCAAAAACCAAATCTTCTCCTTGTACAGTAAATGTGTGTAGGGTGAATTTTTGTGAATGAGACTTGTTAAGGAATAACTGTAATGAATAAAAAAAGTTTTCATCTTTTAATATATTAAATGTGTGGCAGAGATTTTATGCTGAACATCTGCACAGATATCCAATTAAAAGAGCAAACTGAATGGAAGTTATTTAAATTTATGTGATTATATGGACTGGAAGTTTGGAAGTTCGGCCATATTGATAATAGCAGCTATCTCTGGGGGAGAGTAATAGAAATTTATGTGGTGAGTGGGACTTCTTGTATGTATTTATTGCATGAATAATGAACAAGTAATGAAAGATAATATTAACAGTATTTCCTAGTCCCTGAAGATGATTTTCCAAGAAATATTTGTAATTCATGAATATTTACAAAGAAATAGAATTTTTGTTAAGAATCTCATTGCATACTTTACTCAAATTTTATTCAAAGTCACTAATGTATGAATATCTGTTACTTATTTTCCTAATTGTGATGTATTCTCACACATATTGAAACTTAAGGAACTCTGGATAACTCATTAGCGAATAAAAAATACTGAGTAGAGAATGGGAAGGTACAATGCTGCTGATAAGTCATTATACTCAAGAAATGACACTTGTGCCTGACAGTGCATTCTTTATGTGTCTCAGCTGAGCATCTGGATCAGGAAGGAACTGAGAAGGTTTGAGGTCAGTTTCCTGATTAATTGCCATCACCTTTCATATAGATCAGGATCCAGCTGATCTCAGAGACATCCCCAAAACCTTCCTACAAACCTGGCTTAGGCTTGACTTTATGGGCTATTAGAAGAAGACATAGACTCATAATTGACATCCTTCCCAGAATGTGCAGAAAATTGGAGCTGTCTAGGACCACTGATGTTGTCAAGTCTTTAAGGAGAAGGAAGTTCCAAAAGGATAAACGGCCAAGAGAGAGGGTAGGTGGTTCACAGAATTATATGGCTTCACTTTTCCATTTACCTAGGGTGAATCGGGCCTTGGATCAAGGGCACCCAAGTGCTTGTTATACCTTCAGGGTAAAAACCTGCCTGATAACACACAACCACCCACATGTTAATTTTGATTGCAATTCACCAAATTATAACTGGTTCTTAGACAATCACTGAATCAGGGTTAGTACTGTCTGACACTTGTCAGCGTCTACATGTCCAGGTCTACATGGCACTGCCAGGTTACTTGCTAAAACTTTAAGTAACCAAGATGTCCTTTGGTAGGCGAATGGAGAAATAAACCATGGTACACTCAATGAAATATTATTTAACAATAAAAAGAAACGAACTATTCAGCCATGAAAAGACATGGACGAACCACAAGAGCATAATGTAAGTGAAAGAAGCCAATCTGAAAACACTACATCATATATGATTCCAAATATCTGACTTTCTGGAAAAGACAAAACTATGACGATAATAAAAAGGTCAGCGATCTCCAGGGTTTGGGGAAGGGATAAATAGGTGGAGCATAGAGGATTTCTAGGTCAGTAAAACCACTCTCTATAAGACCATATGTTATGTGTGTGTGTGTATGTGTGTGATTATGTATTTGTCCAAACCCATAGAATGGACACCATGAATTGCAAAACTCAAATGTAATCAATGCAGTTTCGGTGATGAAGATGTGTTAATGTAACTTCATCAGTTATGACATGCGTTCCACTCTGGTGGGGGCGCTGATAAATGGGGAGAGCTGTCAACATATTAGGGTGTGTGGGACATCTCTATAACATCCTCTCAATATTTTTTATGTAGAATTAAAACTCTGCTCTAAGAATTAAATTCTTAAAAATAATAGCAGCAATTTACAATGTAATGGAATTGAACATCTTGACCTCCTGGGTACTCAAAGAAATATACCATAGAGAACATTTATAAAAACAAACACAAACAAAATGTGGATAAAATTACCAACGTGAATACATTTTTACTTTGTTTTTCCCTTGTAAAAATTACCTATTTAACCAATAATCACTGTATTAACATGTCCACCGTAGGCCTGCTCATAAGGAACAAAATTAAGGCTACATGTAAACAACAAAACGCTTCGAGAATCTCGTAGTTAAAATCTTAGAGACAGATTTATATACTGTATTTATGTTCAACTCAGTGAAGGTATTTTTTTCATTCTGTTTTGGCAGAAAGCGTGATTGTTTGATAAGGAAAATATGTATCTATTTCTACAGATATTTTGTAAAGACACCAGAAAAATCTTTTGGGATTGTGTGATTGATTGTGACAGAGTGGAAAAATTTTTTTTAAATCAATCTGGCATATTTCCACAGTTAATAAGTGTTATTTAGTCTGTAATGGAAATTTAGACCTGACTGATTTAGTACCTATTTCTATAATTATCCATCAATGCCTAAAAGAGTATCTAAAATGTTTTAAATAATTTGGGGAGAACAGAAAAATGAGATAAATCCCTGTCTGTTTAGAGCTGTTAATCTGATTTAAGTGGGGATGAAATAATACGTTTTTTCTTATTACAGTATGTGCTCATGTTATAATTTTTGTCAAATTAGATTTAGAGCAATTTTTCAGTCTGCTCTTTCAAAGTACTTTATGAAAATCCCAGTCAGTTTCAATTAATATATCCCTAACCTGAGCCCTTTCTCAACTTTAGTTGACACTTACAAGTTCAGGGACTCATGATAGCATTGTTGTTCATTCTTACATATGTCAGAGAACTTTTAAATAACATATATTTTAAATGCTATACTCCTTTGTACTATTCTGATGCATTATTTCATCTAATCCTCATAAAATGATCTAGATGACTAAATCTAAGTTTCCCAAGGAAATACTCATACTGTCACAACCCTGCTCAAATTCTAGCTGGGTCTGCTGAAGGGTGACAGATCATTCTCAAGCGGAGGAACTGGACACATTTATTTTGGGGATGGTTTCGTGATTTCTCAATTTAAAAGTGCTCATAGAACTGTATTTACCTACCATAGGCCTGTTATATTGTAACAAGTAGACATCAGTGTTTTCTGAGGTGAAGATGAATGACAATTTTCCACCTCTAGGCTCAGAGAAAATGGTGGAGGCAGAAAGTCAATCCATGTTTTTCCACTAAACTTTGTCCTTCCTGCAAGTCAGCTAGGTCTGGGAGTCAAAGACTACCTAAGGTCTCTGTAGGTTGGTTCCTCATTTGCTTAAAAAGGAGGAACGCCCAAACCTTCCAGCTCTCTGGAATTGAGAAGCTGATAGTCATAACGCTGGAATCTCTCCATTGCCTTAAGCAATGCTGACACCAGGCTTTCTGATCCTAACTAATTGAGCTGCATTTCCTGCAAAGCTGAGGAGCCCTCTTGGCCCATTAGTACTTCTCTGTGTTGTGTTAACTGTTAATAAGTACACCACATTGTCTCTCAAATGTGTTTCCCGGTTACAGGAAAATGCCTGGTGTCTTTATCTGGTATTTGGTCACAGCACATACAGGGATGTACAGCCACTCACTTCTTTGGAGGCCAGGAAGGGGAAAAGGACATAGATCTGATGAAAATGATCAAAAGAGCCATCTTGACATTTTATTTGGTTAACAACATCTTGCTCTTTTGTATAAAGGTGATTTCTAACAATAGACAGCATCTAGCATGGGCTGTTGCCCGGATACGTCATCCTCTAAGTGCTAATTGAATTTCCCTGAGTAAGTGGCTACTTTCTTCTTTTTCTTTTTTCTTTTTAATTTATGTTTCATTAGTTCAAAGTACTATGTAAGTTCTAAAAGAATAGGTTCACAACTCTGTCGATGCGTAGGACACACCAAAAGGCCTGTCAATGATGATTGGATAAAGAAGACATGGTGTATTTGCTCAATGGACTTACATACTCAGCTATTAAAAAAAGACGAGATCTTGCCTTTTGCCACAACTGGGAGGGTATTTGAAGTAACTGCTTTCTAAGGCATGTTGTCTAAGTATTTTCAAGTAGATAAATGGCAGCTGATAACTGTACTGAAACAGTGGAAAAAAATTGTTAATAATGATATGAGTATACAAGAAAAATAAATGAAAGCTGATTTCTTTCTATTAAAGTCTTGACATCAAGAATGATTTTTTTTTAATATAATAATATTAGCCAGACTTGAGATGCTTTCTTTTCTTTGAGCTTTGTGAGAGAAAAGAACTGGGAGGGTAATGATATATCTTTAACATCCTAAAGGAAATGCTGGCTGAGTTGCTCACCAAATTATATTGACCATAAAGACTTCACTGGGCCATTTCATTAGTTTATTAGGTAAAATTAAATAAAAAGGGACCTTAAATGAATTATAAGCAGCTTGTGGAATAACAAATATATTGTGTATGAGAAAATTAGCTCCATGTGACATCCTCGGCCACCATATGTAAAACGCCTATTATTTGTCCTGTCTCTTTGAAAATCATTTTATTGGAATGTATCAGCTAAACTAAAACACATGACTATCCTTCTTGGGACATGAAAGAAACCACTGAAGTTTCTGGCAACCCCACCCCCAGCATGTGAAGCTCTAAGAAAACTGGAAGTTTTCTGGTTTTGCTTTTTTCATCAGTGCCTATGTAACAGCAAGTGGATCACATGCACCCTGAGCTATTAGCTGCCTCTGTCTCAGAGGATTTGGTCAACGTTTAGGAATTCAGCTAATGAAAGACTAGCCTATTAAAGCCCTGTTGATCAGAGGAGCAAACTGTGTCTTTCTTTCCAATTTTCTAGATCACTACAAGTGGTCTGCTCAGCTCCTGCATGTGATACAGCCCAAGCACAGAAAACAAGTCAGCATTGTGATTTTCAGGACTTGCATCTCTTTGCTGTGGGTCTGGAGCTTGATGTCCAGGGTGCTGTCTGTTTAAAACACAGCAGTGTCGGAGTGTTCACGTTATTCCATGCACAATGTGCAGTTGCTCTTGAAGGTGCTCTTAGGTGGTGTCCTGAGAAGGAGGAAGAGCAGTTCTGGTAAGGGACCCATGAGAATCCTCAGCAGAGACAGTGCACTGTGAAATATTTTGTTAATGATGACCTCCTGCAGGTCAGTACTAAATGACTGTTTTCAGAACTTGGAGGATTGGTTGACTAAAAATATTAATACCATGTAAAAGAAACTCCTGAATTGAATAAGCTACATCAATTTATATGAGTGGGTGTTTCCTTGGTATTGAGGATAGCATAAAGGATTTTGCCAGACTTTAGTTTATATGTGTATCCCCTATTTTCATTGAAATGTCTCTATATTATTTTTAAAACACCTTGAATAATATAGAAAGTGATGTAGAGTCAGAAGAATATTCTTATTAATAATTCTTAGTACCATAATAATAAAAACATGCCTGCATGATACTTACAGTAGGTTACTGATAACTAGTCTTCTAAGAATTTCATATGTGTAATTGTATGTATTATGTCCAACAAGTCAGTTAGATAAATGCTATTATTATCGTACAGTTAAGAAAAAAATGAGACATGAGAACACTTGTTTATGATCACAGAGCATTCTCTAATTCTACAGTCCTTGATCCTCAGCATCCCATTACCTTTCTAGGAGAACTTCAAGGATGTTTTGTACTTGGACTTAGTAAAAGATCACTTATTACTCTCTCAATGAGGACAAATGCACCTTTGAAATAAATGTAGTTTCTTCACTTCCAAAGAATCCAAAGCATAGGTTTCCTCCCTGGCAATTCTAAGCATATTGGAAAAAACAAATTTTCATTAAAAATGACAGAAATCACATTAACAAACACCATTGGTCACTGTTGACTTAGGTCATAAAAGGATTTGGAAGAGATGGAAAGCTGTGGGTAGTAATAGCAGGTGATTAGTGTGATTTTTGGTCTTGCTAGAATTAAGAGCGTCCATAGACGTATATGCAGGGGAACAAAATTTGCCACCCCCAAATTATGTCTTCATCTTCGGGAAAGGTAATATTTCATAGGAGAAGGTCTAAAGGCTGGGCGAAGATTGCCCTCTTGCAAGAAATGTTTACATGTATACAGAAATAACTCTCTGTAAGAGTGTCTCCATCACTGTACATGGAAAATTTAATTTCTTTAACTCTTGTCTGTGGAGAAGGTAGAACCTAACCCTACATGACAGTCATACCCAGTTTTAATGAACCTTTCCTGGTGAACCCCCAGCTGATCTTCCCTCTCCCTCCCTAAATGTCCTTTCTTCTCTAGCTGAAGTTATTTAAGGTGGTGACTGAAGCCATGTGGTCAAGCAATTCCATCTTATTGGTTTTCTCCTCTGTACACAGGAGGTGTATGTGTTCTTAATAAACTTTTATTTTTTTCTTATCCATCTAGCTGATGTTTTTTTTTTTTTTTATTATTTTGCCTGTCTAGAAGAGTTCTGAAGTGTATGGAAAGATCTTTCTCCTTGATCCAGCATATGCTTACTATGGAAAAAACTAGCACTGATGAGAGTTAAAAGTGGGGTCCCAAATAGACATTCAGGAAAGGTTATAGAGTTCTATATGGCCATGAAAGAATATTTGAGAGTGGAGAAACATGTTTGTAATTGAAATGTGTGGATTTAAAGATCATATAAAGCAGTCTCAATATTTTAGATGAAAACCTAACTGTGCAGGGAAAATGTCACTCAGTGACTAGTGATAGAAAAATAAATAAATGAATACTGTTCTTCTCTTTGGCCTTCCTGATTACTCTCCAGTGTTCAGTATTTCAATTTCTCTCTGCTATGAATAAGCAATGAACAAGCATTTACTGAGTGCCTTTTCCTTTTAGATGTGTTAATGTCAGATTCGGTTCAAGAGGAACAGTTCCAAAGCCCAAGAATATAAAAGCTAAAAATGTATTCTCGGCTTTGCCAGACACATAAATCAAAGACACAAACACAAAAATCAGTCTTTAGACATGATAATTTAGATTTTACAAGGGCATAGAAATGAAAGCAAGATTTTATGTTTTGGGGGAAAGCTATATTGGTTTAAATCACATGATACAATTTTTCAAAAATTTGAACTCCGTTTCCAGATTTAGTTTGTATTTTCAATTACAATTTATCTGTAAAGCATTGGTATTTTGAATTAATTTGTAATATTGCTAAGTAACATTAGACTGAACACTCCTAAATCTAAAATTTTTATCTATTTGGAACAAATCTTCATGGATAATAATGACACAGTTTTTTTCTGTCTTCTGCTTTGGATAGAGTTTTGGTCACAGCTGATGAGTAGTTCACAAAAAGAAATCTTTCTGGGAATACCATCACTCACATTAAAAATTCCATGAACTATCAGTGTGAAAG
The DNA here is from genome assembly GCA_004363575.1 of Solenodon paradoxus. Taxonomy (NCBI): domain Eukaryota; kingdom Metazoa; phylum Chordata; class Mammalia; order Eulipotyphla; family Solenodontidae; genus Solenodon; species Solenodon paradoxus. The sequence goes on along the minus strand of RJWH01000470.1, from coordinate 657,856 downwards.
GTTTTTTGTTCCATTGATTGTCCACAGCAATTCAGTCTCCAAATAATTAACCTGATTGACTTTGATCTCTTGCTGTAAGTTGGATTCATGTCAAAAACCTAGCATTTTGTGAAGCCCTTGTCATACTTTCTTCTTTGGATTAGAAAAATCAAAATATTTCACCTCCAGGGACAAAAAAATAATAATATGAGGTCTTGTCGCTTAGAGTTTTCGACATTTTTTAAGTGAGCTTTACAAAATTCATTATAAAACTCAAAATTGCAAAGCTTATTATAGCACCATGCTGAAGAGAATTCGAGCTTCATCACATTTCATAACAGATATATAGAAATAAAAAAAAAAATGGATTCCTTAATGGGCTAGCATCGACTCTCAGAAAAATTGATAATGTTAAACTCAGATTGTTATTTTCTTTGTCTCTTGGTTACAGATATATAGAAAATTAGCTTTATTAGCTATATAATTTCAGAAGACTAAAGACAAATGGAAAGAGGAAACCTCTCTCTGTTCATCGTTCTCACTGTCCATGTAAAGTAATCATAAGTAGAGAAACAAATCATTAGATTTCCTTGGGACAGAAACAGCCTTTGTTAGTTAAAGTAGCGGTATCTGGAGACTATCTAATTCCCTCTATATACCTCCCCATAAACATGCACAGACAGATATCCACTCAGACAAGTTGGCAAAAAACACCCATCTACCGATATCAGTAAATAGAGGCCATTCAGATCATTAAATCTGGTTTAAATATCATCAATCAATACTAGTGCTTTCACACAAATTTATAAAGATAAGGAAGCTCTCTTTATGCAGAATTGAGTTCGTCTTGCTAGAAAAAGAAACCCTAAATTACAATTTCCTCATAAATGAACATATTATAAATGCATGTTATATTGCTAAGAATAATAATGAAAACACCCATATCTATAGGGTTTGTTTGTACATCTGCATTAAACACTACCAGTAATTAACATGACTTGCAAAAGTATGGCACATATTTCAGCAAAATCTTGATAGTTTTCTTTTGTTACATGTAACTGTCAAATCTGTTTTCAGGTTTTAGTAGTTTAATTTCTTTTAATGTTACCATAGAAATAACATTAACAAGATGATAGATTAGAGGCAATAACATGATATCCCTGACATGCAGTAAAATTTATCTTCATCATATGTCTGATAATATCCTCTTATTGTGTAATGAACCCTGCTATTTGTATCTATCATACTTTTTGCTCATTCATCTTCTTTGCTATAAAAGATAGAATTCCCATCAGAGTTTCTGTTATGGATGGAAATTTATATTCCTCTATGTGTCCTTCATTATGTGTGGTCATCTAATAAATTGACTCTTCATCCACCAGTTCCAATGGCATTAGTTGGAATGCCTGTGATGGTCTAGAAACATTTTATATATCAATAATCTCTGCTGCAGAAGAAATTATGGTAATTAATCTTTTTGGCATGTCTAAAAAATGTCAAGAATTGCAAACACCTTTCTGCTAAAATCAAAAGCCAGGTAGAATTCTAAAAGGACTGTGAGGATGAGTGGAAGCTGCCTTGTTCATTCAGATACCCAGGCTCCTAGGGAGGTATTCATTGCATATCTCTCCTTTACTCTCTCTTTCCTCTAGTCTTTAAACATTTATTGTGTTTATTCTAACCTTGCCTTTGACTGGCAAAAATGGAGAAGGAAGCAAGGATTAGGTGTGCATGCTTTCTGGGATTTAAGTGATCTGATTCTAATTCTAATTGTGTCTCTAGCTCACACAGGTTTGTAACTCGTATCATTAACCCTTGATGATACAGTATTCCTCTATCTTCCAATGAAAAAGTCAGATAATACATTAAGTGCTTACAGAAATATGCATGTCTTTTGGGATAATAGCTCTCACAGAGGCTACATTATGGATGGGGGACCAGGCATAGAAATAATTTTGATGCAGTATTATAATTAAGTCAAATTACTTTTACACTTACTAAGGAGTGAAACACTGAAGACTTACTTGAAAACTTATGATGTGCCATCAAAGAATTCACTGGAAGCCAGGGACAAATTAGAGTCAGAAAATGTTTGCATATTAGAAGATGAAGAGTGAAGCACTGTTAAGTGTTAAAACAGCTAAACAGGGTTAAAAGAAAGGAATGATTTACTAATAAAGGAAGAGCTAGTTTTGTTGGTATTGGTGAAGACAAAGCCAAAGGTACCCAGAGGCTACATTTACAAATGAATGTATGTTTAGCAGCAGAGAATGGGAGAAAGATGCATGTAGAGAGGGTTGGGTACCTTAGGAAAGTTTTAAGAATAGGTGTCAATGATATAAAAGACAAGAAGATTGGGCACATTTCTTGAGAAACATTTACTTGGGCATTCGAATGAATTATATTTTTATAGCTATGTGGTGTGGGATTAGTCTTCCTAAAGATACTCAGCCAGACATTCCAAGATGTCCAGAGCAGGCTTTTTCTAATATACCTCTGTTTGTGGAGTTAAAGATTAATCAAGACCCTTCGATCTCCAAAGAAGCTGCCACCATTACCTTAAATGATAGAAATTGCCTAGTATAGGAACGTCTTCAAAAGCAAATTTTTATCAGAGAAACCTACCTACCGCAGGGTAAAAGACTAGAGGCAGGATTTTGTCAGAAGAGTAACCTATGTGAAGAAGTCCTCCTCCAGTGATGTCTCTCCAGTCCATGAAGAGAGCCCAAGATCTCTCTCCCACTCTTCAGCAAGCTAAGTCTCTGGTCTGTCTCATTTACTTTAGAAATTACAGTCATGTTAATTATCTACCTGTATGTCATTAATTTATCTTTTCTCCCACTTATTCACAAATACTCCTTTGCTTGCTTAAGCAGACAGAACCTTACAGGGGCAGAAGAATGTCCCCTGCATCCACACAGTAGGTAGAAAATTGGTGATGGCTAACTAATAGCATATTACAGAAAGAATCAAATTTGAGAAAGATGATGACTTATTTAGATTAAAAAATACATGCTGGAAGAAATCCAAGGACAAGATAGACACATAACAGGACCTTAAACTATATCTTTTTAAAATAACCATACAAAGCACAGTAGAGGATAATACAAGAAGAACAAGTCACTCGAAATAAACCTACAGTGAAATAAATGACCAAAACCCGGCAAACTCTAGCAGCGCTAGCCCAAAGTTGCTGCGGTCAGCAGAACAGGCACAATGCTGAGAGAAGGGGGTGGCACTTAGCAGAGGGGGTCCCAGTAGGATGTTTTATTCTAGAAACCATAATTGACACCTAGAAGGCTGTGGCCCCAATCTGACTGGGAGTCTATGAATTGGGTAGAAAGGGATCTTGGAGCAGTAACTGGAAAAACAAGAAAACGATGATACCAAAAGTGCTTATGAGGGGAGGCAGAGGGTCAGGAGATAGCTGACTAAAGGTGGCAAAACTTGGGAACAGTCTGTGCAGCTGTTAGTAGCAACCAGTGAGACAGACTGGGGAGTTCAGGGTATTGATAGAAGACTTCGGTCGTGGGAGGGGACAGTGGCCTAGAAGCACACTGGTGATGTCTGCGAAATGATCCATCCCTCCAGCTACAAAACAGCCCTCAAAGACATATCTGGAAAGCGCTCTTCTTCCTGCCTCTCTTCCATTTTTAATTTGTGCTAATAGCTGGTCCATGAAAGTTATTACAATTTAAGTAACCATCTTAATCTCTTTAGCTGCTATAACAAAAATAACATAGCGAATATTTATTTCTTAGTTTAGGAAGCTGGGAATTCCAAGATCAATTTCTAACTGATTTGGAGTCACGTAAAAGCCCTCTTCTAGGTTATTACGGGACATCTTTTCCCTGTGTCCTCAAACAGTGGAAAGGGAGCGGGCTATTGAATCTCTTTAGCCAAATACCATTATACTGGGCACTAGTGTCTCACATATGAATTTTTGCATGTGTGTGGGAACAAACATTCAGTCTTTTTATGGTAACCAAAAATAAATAAACCCAGGAGAAGAAATTTTGATAAAAAAGAAAAGTTCAAAAAGGAAGTAAAACTTACTAGCGAATCCTAAAAACAAAAGCAATGATAAAATAATCTTTTAAAAGAAAAGGCAGATATTTTGCCACAAAATATATGAAAATTATATATTATGATATATATCATTATAACAGATTTTATATAGTTATAATTCAATATTTTGACATGAATTTTTAAAAATTGCTGGAAGAAACACTGACATAAAATATAAACACAAATCAGAAACTGAAGCTTTAGGAGAGTTGGTGGCCCCACAACAGGAGATGTGGTCAAACAAGGAAGGAGGTAAAAGGGGATCAGGGAGACTATAAGCAAGAAAATGCAGAATATTTTTAAAAAAGAGACTACAAAGTGCACACAGATGAAGACACTGTAGAAAATATATCAAATGGTAGACAGAACATAGGAAAAGTAAAGAAAATGGAAGCAGCATATGAATCATAAAAATGGATGAAAAATAATAGAAAAAAAAGATCTAAAATCTGCCTGATGGAGTCACTGAAGAAGATGCTAACATGATGGATTAGAAAGTATTTGTAAGTGAAGAAAACCATTTTGAAGTAAAAGAATACTTGGATTCACATATGAAAGTAGCATTCCACATCCCAGGGAAAACTGACCTCAAAAACTCAAACCCCAGAAGCAACCTAAAAGATTAACTCTAAAAGGCAATGGAGCAAGATTTCAGTTTGACAAAGAGAAAGAACATATACCTTGTAAGGAAAAGAAATTTAGGTTTATATCAGTTCTTCCAAAGCAATACTCTTCAGAAAGGATTGAACCAGAACCCTCAGAATATTTTTAAAACATAAAAAATCAGGAATGCTATATTCAACTAAGACCCTCAAATATAAAGTCTGTAGGCTAAGATTTTGAACACAGAAGACAGGGGAATATGTTTCACACCAATTCTACTTGATGGAATACTGGACACTAAGTCCAACTCAGCAAGACATTGCAAAGTAAATGTAAGACATTACAGGGAAACTTAGCCATAAATAAACTTTCCTGTATATCAGATGAGAACAAGGATGGGGAGGACATTTGCTATCTTCGATGACAATATAACAATAATACAACTAAGAAAATACCAGAAAAACTGTGAGACAAGGTGGAATACAGGACAACCTTGCCAATGGCCTACAGTTTAGATTCTAACAATCAGGGAAAAATCTAGGAATTCTTCAGATGCATTTCAACTGATTTAATTGGGTTGTGAAGGAGAAAGAATGGGTGGAGTGTAGGGTGCCAAGAAGGAAACAATATGTTAAAAAACGAAAAATAGTCCTGAAAAAATTTAGATGTTCTAAATTAAGTGAAACCTGAACTTCAAAAAGTTGACAGCATAGATACATCTTTAGATAAATTAATGAAACTTTGAAGGAAGAAATCACAAATATGCAAAATGAAAATGAGCAAGGATGTATAACCTTAGAATCAGCTTAAGAGCATTTGTTTTACATAATGGAGTGCAAAATAAATGTGGATCGTGGATGAAATACATACATATATATGTATACATACACCTATATATGTATATATTTCCTGAAGGAAAATATAGATTACCAAAACTGCCTTCAGAAAACAAGCCATTCAACAGGTCAATTTTCTCTGGAAGAAATAGAGAAAGTTTTACAGGACTTCGTTTTACAGGAATGATGAATACCATCATTCACCAGGATGAACTTTCAGTGTGATGTCATAGGTATACTCTATTTTTGAAAGGTATTCCATTTTAAAAATATATATTAATGTAATTTATCATATCAAAAGGACTAAATAAAAGACTCTCAACCAATCCCACAGATGCTGTTATCTGTGCCCTGCTCATATCCTTTGTATATCTTTTTATCATTTCTGAGACCCCATTCCACCTCACCCCCTACCAGGTATACTTTCAATAGGGAGCAAAACTCACAGGACTGTCAAAAGCTATTGATCACCTATTTGCCGGGCCCCTGAGTTTGAACTCCCCTTTCCAAACCATACTCCTGTGACCAGTAATTGCAAATTCTAGGAATAAGAAAGTCTGAGAGTCTTGCGTTTGATTAGGACAACTCTGAATCACCCTGCAGGGAACCTCTCCACTGCACTTATACTCTGTCTGCTCCCCTGCTCTCTGCTGATCTTTCCAAAGTCCTCCCAATCTCTCCTTGGGCTTCTCCTAATAAGTGACTTGCTTACATGCATTGCTCTTAAGGTCAGCTTCTGGGGAACCTGATCAAATCAAAGCAGACAGTACATTTACTAATTCTTGCTAGATTAAAACAAAGTCTGCAAAGTAGAAACAAGAGAAAAGTCTTTTTGATCATGATAACTATCATTCTAAAGCCAGCATCAGACTTAACAGAAAATAGAATAGCCATTTCTGCTAAAGCCAGGAAGTGGGTGATATTTATTATTATTGATATTATTTAATATTTCATTGAATGTATCAAGCAACCACTTTATACAAGAAAACAATATGAGTGATACACAAATTGAAAAGAAGGTAAAAACTACTCTCCACAGATGATCTCATTGATATGATAAACTCAACAAAATCAACAAAAACTTCTCAAAAAGAGCAAGAGAATTACAAAGATTTGAAAGCACAGTCTATAAATAACATTTTAGTAAACAACTAGGTAAGAAAATAAATGTATATATGTATTCATGAAATTATACAGAGAAAAAGAGAGAGGGAAGGGGAGAGAGAGAGAAAGAGAGAGAAGAAATGCCAGGGCTGGAATATCTAAGAATAAACTTAGAAATACATAAGAGCTTTGTGAGAAAAAATTCAAACTCTATTGAAAAATAAATTGTGCATATTAAGTGTTCTTGAATAGAAAGACAATACCATAAGGATGTTCATTCTTTTTAGGCTGTCTTAAACATGTAATGTGTTCCCAATAAATATTAAAATAAAAAGATCAGATGGACAATAAATAGGCAAGACCAGCAAGAAAAATTCTGAAGATGAACAACTCTAAGATGGAACAGCCTTACTTAAAGAATTGCTATGCGTATAAGCCCGGTTGTCATGTTTCCTGGGCTTGCAACCAGATTCATAATTATCTATCACCAGTATCATTAGCAGAATTTTTCCTGCCATGGTTTTCAGGTCCCACTTGTTGAATATCACAATTAATCCCAACCTTGACCATGTTCCTGAGACTTACTAATTGTTCTGAAATTGTTCTTTAGTAGAGCCACCTCTGCTGTGTAAAGGCTGCATTTCTCAACTTACATTGCAAAAACTATTGACCTATATAGCCTAGAAAAGGGATTTTGCCCAAATAAATAAATGCCTCTTTTTTAGTCATTTCCTTTTCCTTCTATGGAATTCCTAATGCCTGACATGAAAACTCAACCATCCTGTGTTCATAATGACAGGAAAAAGATGAAGAAGCTTGTCTTGGAAATTAATGAGAAATACATGGCTACTAAAATACCTCTTAAGCAGTTTCTAAATAATTTTTCAACTCCCATTAAATGATTAGAAGAACTAAAGTCATCATCCTAAGAAAGAAAGCTCTGAAGTCTACTTTTGGAAAAAAAAGTACATTTTAGGATTTTGCCATTCATATTTTTAGTACACGGTCTTTAAGTTGTCAACATTCTGGTCTGTTTTCTATTTCCCTTGACTAAACTATAGAGCTATAAGAATCTGCTGTCCTGGTTTTTCTGAATCTGTGGAGATAGCTTGAATTTCAAGTCAAATAAAAAATGGTCTTTCTTCTTAAATGTTTTCTTCCTCTGGACACATTTTTTTTTTTAAAGAAGTCCATGTCCAAAATGAATGAAAGGGTCTAAAAACTGTAGAATTTCTTTCTGTAAGTTAGAAATAGTTGGTTGATAAGACAAGAAATGAAGCACAATAGTTTATGTTTGACCATTTTCTCATATAGAAATTAACTCAGTAGATGAAGAACTGTCTGGTTTTAAAAGACAGAAAACAGGAATTTCAAAATTGATTTCTCTCATTTTTTCCCTTGACATCAAGTTCCAAGAAACTACATTAGGGATATATTTTCAGATGGATCACCATCTAGCCATCTCTGAAATATTCGTGGCGCTTCCATGTTTTGATTTCCTTAAGACAACTTGCCAAGAAAACCCAACTGCTTTAATAATCCAACTGAAGCAACTCACAAGAGCCACTTCTGGAAATTACCTAAGACTGGATCTTCATCGAGGCACAAGGAATACCTCTCAGGGAGGGCTTCCTCTCTGGTCTGACACAGCAATCCTCAGTTCCAAAGTCAAGGGAATCCAGGAAAGGCAGACTGAAAAACTATAGAATGCTTGCTTTTTTTAAAGCAATGCCAGAAGAAATTCAACCTCAGTGGCATGGAACCAGTTTTTGAACTGAGTCCTAAGAAGTCATTGTGGTTTGCATTCATATCAACACCTTCATTTTTTCGTTAACTGAACTGATTTGACTACTAATTAAAACTAGTCAGTAAGCACAATGCAAAATTAATTAAACCATTTAGTAGATAGATGCAAATTAGGCAAAGCAATGTATTGGACACTATCAGCCTAAGTATGACAGCTACTCTTCATCAGGTAAAATAGTGCTTAGGTTAAGTGCCTTCCTCAGGGACAACATGAAGGAATAAAAATCATCCTGTTGATTGTATGATTTTTTTATGAAGCGGATATGCTAGGATTCAGCTTATCTTTCAAATGGGAAAAACGAAGTCTCACGGTGGTTTAATAATAACACTAAGAAAGTTTGTGAAATGATTGTGGTATTTATTAGTAAAAGCTGTCATTTTTCCGATTCTATTTAGGCAAGATTTTAAGTAGCATGATATATGGAATAGTGTTTATTTCATCTAAAGAAAGAAGTCAACAGACTTTCAACCCTGTCTTCAGTCCCAGTCTTTTCCCTACTAACAGTCTTCATTTAAGAGGTGACCACTTCTTTGTCAAAAAATACATCATTTTGGCTCTCTGAGAAACCATCATTTTCTTAATGTTATTTCTATGTGACCTTGAATTATTTTCTTCTTTGAGTAGCTCCTGGAAAACATATGAGTCATCAGTCAAGGAGAAAAGGGATCATTTTCCCTTAAAGCTCAAAAATACAAAGAGGGGAGAATTTCACTGATCTTTTTATTTTCCTGTGAATGTTGGTGACTTTATCTATAGACATTTACTGTCACCTTCTGTCACCTCACAAACCAGGGTAATTATAACCTCAGTGGTTTGGGAGCCATCTATAAAGTAAGCACCACTTGTGAAGAGCTGAGAGAATCATTTAGTAGTGAAACTACTGAGAAGACATGTATGAGGAGAACTTGCATTCTTCAAAGATAGAACACAAAATCATAGGCACGTGACACACATGCACAATAGCACACACGTGCAAATGTGCACACACAATATCCACACATGACCACAGCATGTAAGTCACAACACACATGTACAAACACATCCATGTATAGGACACAGCACATATAAGCACTGTGCACCACATGTGTATGCACATGCATTGTCGCATCATGTATTACTACAGATATACACGTACACACATGTACAGATACATCACACATGCAGGCACACACATGCATGGATATGCCACACATGCACACACACACCACGTGGACATGGACACCGATGCATGGACACACCTCATGTGCATGGACACGCCACACATAGCAGACAGATGTGAGAACATGGACACGTGTGTACACATACCACATAGCACACAGACAACTTTTTCTCCTGTTTTGAGGACCATCATCAACATTTCAAATAGTCAAAAATATTTGGACTGTTTTTTAAAAAATAATGCTAAATATGATTTACCATAACCAAAACAAGGTGACCTTTCTTAGATAAGTTTATCTGGATTTAATTTAACAGTTTATGTTTTGTACACTTCTGATAGGATCTCCTGGGTCAGTCAAAGGAACTTCTAAATCCACTTCCATAAAACTGGAATTAGAATAGTCAGCTCACAGGGAAACTATGGAGAAAGAACAGACTCTCTGAGATCATCATAATAAAAGCCAAAAGGGGGAATTTTGAATCTATAACTACAGCAAGTTTATCAAGAACCGACTAATTTTGTATAAATGAAACCTTACATGTGGTGTCCCTTGTGCAAAAAAGAAAAAACTCGGCTAACCATTGGCAGATTTCCTCACCTTGGAGAAGAGCGGCTGGGGCATCATACCCTCTTAATGTGGTTTCTTCAGACTATTGGTGGATGGAAAGCCTTGAACTGTATGATAAACTGTGGCCCTTAAGTTTACCCCATCTTCTTCAGTGCAGCCAGACACCAAGGCTTTGGCCATATCCTTCAAATAAACCTAGATATATGAGCTTCTAGGAAGCTACAGTAATTATTCCATGCCTATAACGTCATAATTCTAGAACGCAGTCTTTAACTCTCTCTCCAAGTCCTTAAAACTATCAACAGGTTTCATATAACTACTCTTGTCCCCACTTTTACTGAAGCACACTGCATTAGATAAGATACACTAACCACCGCCACACACACACACGACTCTATGCTCCAAGAAACTATTGGCAATGGGTTTAGAAAACTTACCAATATACTAGAAAAATTCACAAAGATTGTCTCATTCTTTGACTTTCAAGCACATTATATTATAGCCACTGTTGTGGGTGAATTGTGCATACCCAAAGTTAGAATGTTGGAGTCTTAGTCTCTACTACTTCAGCATGTGACTGTATTTGGAGACAGGGACTTTAAAGGCACCTTTAGATGAGGTCATTGTGGTGAACCCTAACTCAATATGACTGGGGTTCTTACAAGAAGAAAACAGGACACAGACACAGAGAGGCGACTCTGTGAGGGAACAGAGAGCAGATGGCATCTACAACCCAATAACCGATAAACATGAAACACACATTTCTTTGTAAACTCCCTTCTCTAACCCACGCAGTCAGTGCTCATTTGTTACTACAACTCTGGCAAACTAATATAACTAATAACTGTAGCCACCATTTTTAAAACGATTTTTAAAAATCAATATATCATTTTTTAGACTTAGAAAATACACATGTAATGCATGTTATAGGTCTCTTTCTTGATAAAGTGTGAATGACTACCTACCCCATTGATTCTATTACAAAATGGGAAAGTGCTTGGTGTCATATAAGAAGAGTACAGGGTAAAACCACTATGTCTCAGGTGACATAGAACCATTAATGAAGCAATATGGTCTATAGAAAATGGATCTCTTAACTGTAGTGTTATGAGGATGTTTGAACCTTGCTGGTCAGATTCCTTCTTTGTAACTCTCCTGCTTCATCTGAAGAAGATGCTGGAGCTGTGCAAATTCGTCGGATGAATCCGAAATGTTATGAAAATATACCTTTGCAGAATCCTAAAGCGCTCCCTTAGTGGTCTAGATACTTTTTAAATATTTAATTTATTTGGGAAGGAACACTGCCTTGTAACATAATACTGGTTTAAGTTGTGCAGCACAGCAAACCTACCCCTGTGTGTAATATATCACATTCACCACCAGCCTTGCAGTTCTTTCTTCACCATAGCTGATCCTCTCTGCCCAAAGGCAATAATCTCTTCTAATGACTTGCCTTTTCCCTGTCTGTGGTTCTTTGTTTATTTTTGCATGCAAAATGTCAGATAATTTCAGTGTCATCCAGTCATCCAGTCTCCTTTTTCCATAGATGACTAAACGATGCATACATTTTTCTCTCTCCTACCCTTTTCTAGAGGAATTCACTCATACTGCCTCTTAATCTCAGACAAATGTGTCTCTAGCATAGCTAAGTCCACGGGGGTGACTCTGAAAGAATAGAACAGCACTGTGACAGTCTGCAGTCTGCAGAGAGAAGACACGGAACATGGAATCAGAATATCAGTATTTCTCAGTATTTTTCTGCAGGGCGACAACAGTGTTGGCAAAAATTATTTTCCACACCTACGACACTCTTCGTATAGGTGGGGAAATCAACTTGAAAGAATTCAGATGGCTTATCAGAGTTTTTGTAATTAAAAATCATTAAAAAATGATGGTGTTTGGAGAACTTCCAAGTTCTAACGTTTCATCAAAATGTATGAACTAGAGGAACAGCCCTAATCACACGTACCTGTGCACAGACACAAAAGTTATTTGGTGAGCATTCACCGTACTTTATTCTGAACCAAGAGAGTGCTGTGGAATTATTTTGAAAGGGTAGATTTTTGAAGCTATTTTTTTTAATATAACCATAATGCTATGTTTCCAGAAGAGTATTTTCATCAAGAACACTTGAATCATGCATAAAATGAGATATGCAATGCTGAGATGTGCTAAAAATGAGCCTTGATTGTGCAGATTATTGATTTTGTACTGGAAAGTCACTGAAGGGGATCCCAGACAGGTAAACATTAGGATTCCTCGCTGTTTCTGACTGTTGGATAGTGGAATAAGACATAGAAGCAAACAGACCCTTCCCTCCCTTGTTAGGACCACCGGCTTTCGAGAATTATTAATCACCTTATTAAGAGAACCTCTATGCTAATCACCTTCCTCTCCCATCTCCTAAATGTGCCATTGCAAGGAATAACAAAACTCAATGCAGACTTCCCAGTCACAGTATCTACCATTAAAGACACCAGAGGTCTCCTGGCCTTCTGCCTAGAGGAACCTGCAGATGTCTGCGGCTCAGCCTGGGAATCTTCACAACCCATGACAACCCATGACTTAGCCCTGAACCCCTCCCTCTTAGAGCCTCTTTGCATTTCAGATCTCAATCTGCCAGACCAGGCAAAGCGGGCAAAGGGGAGTACAATGAGTAACTTATGTTTTTAGCTTTTCCTTATTATTTTGGGAGCAACAACAAAGTCTCAGAAAACAACTGCAGCTCCTGAGATTCCAGGTCACAGTCCCCATCACTCTTGTACACAAAGTCCCCTCCCTTTCAGGGCCCTCAAGTTGCTGGCAAACAGTTTAAAAGCTTCACTCTGCAGTTGCTGGAATGAAGGACCCTCGGACTCTACCCCTTAGCTGTCTCCCCATCATGCGCCCACCCCATTTCTCCTTTCCCCAGTAGAGCAGCTTTAGAATCTATTTCTTTTGTCAGTTCTTTCATTTAAACTTCTGCCAGTGCCCCCACATTCAAGGCAGACCCCTGTCTCTCCTTCAGACAGCTGCCTACTCTTTCTCTGAAAAGGGCCTTTCCTTTCCTTGTTTCACTTTTGCTTGCAAATGAACTTACCTTGTATGCTGCTTATGGGTGACTCCATTGAATTCTTTCTCAGATAAAGCCAAGGACCCCCACCCACGTCCCCCTCTAAGAGAATGACCCAATGACAGTTTCAACATTCAACCTCAAAATGTATTAAAATGTTATATGTTCAAAGCAGAGCTTTCATTTGGTTTGGCTGAATTCTGTCAAAGGTGGTGAGCAAAGCCTAATTTTGTGTAAACAGGCTGCTCATTCCTGCCTGTGAACTCTGAAGCCTCTGCTTTCCAGAGTCAAGGTCTGTTCTCCGGGGCAGAGTGGGGCCTTTCAGTTCAAGAGTTCTTGCAGCCCCTTAGACACTATGGCTGTAGGGAGAGGAGAGAGCCAGCCAGCTGAGCTCCCAGCTGCAGCTCTGAACAGGACGCAGCTTTCACAGACCAGCTTGCATCACCATGCACATTAAATTAGAACCACAAATGGTGCAAGCGGAAGACCTTCCAGCTCGTAGTATCTCTTCCACACCATGTCCCCTGTGTCTGCTTCCACTTTCTGCAAGCCTTCACATTGGCTCACCAAACAGACAAGTGATTCAGTCTGAATTGTGGAAAGGGAGAGAAAATGAAGACCTTGACTCCTGGGACCAGCAACGGAAGACCAAGTCAATAAACATTTCTGGGCTTCAAGACATACCGACACACTGACAACCGTGACCTTACTGAACACCTGAGTCTGAAGTTGTAGGGAGAAATGTACTCCCCACTCCCTCTTTGAATTCTTCTCTGAGCAGACCAACAAACAGCACCTGAGGGATCTACATATTGATGTATGTGTACAGGGGAAACACATTATATTTGGAAGTTATCAGGGCAAAATGAGCAGTTCAATGAGGTGGCATGGGATTCAGGATTAAAAACTCTTCTCAAAGGGAAGGAAAAGGGAGGGGATGTCAGGCTTGACGGGGAGAGTGAATGACCCTTATGAAAGATGAAGGGGCCTTGAAGAATGATGGAGCTGGGACAGCTGGGATGGTTTGTCTGGGTGTGAGCTGACTTCCAACCCTTTCCTGTGATAAGAGTTCCTCTTCCTGCTTGATGACACTTTGGGGAGGACACTGATGGTGGCTGATTCCTTTTGGAGGATCTGCCTTTAAGCAGATGAGAGAGTTCCAAGAAAGTGTCTCATTCTTTTTCAGTTTTTCAGGTGCCTCCGCACCCCCGTTGTACACAGGGTATGATTTGAGATGGCATGGTCACAGTCCACATGCGGGTCGGAGACCCTGCAGGTGACTTTTTATAGATATATTCACTTTAGATTCCTAAGTCTGATGAATCTGTGAGTTGGAATATGTACTCAAGTCATCCTGTGTGATGAAAGCTGCTATCTATTTACAGAATGAGAGCCATTTATGAAATTATCTGCAAAGACTATAATGTAACATGTAAGACTTAGGTCCAAAGTCGAAGATCTGAATTGCTAAAGTAACCAAATCTGTGGAAATCCAAAATACTCTATTTATGTTCCTTTTTTTTTGTCCTATACAAGGATATTCATACATTCCACTACAAAATATCAATAAGCATTTGGTACGTCTTTTGAAAGGCATTTATATCATCCATCTGTTTGTCATTTAGCTCATCCAAAGAAGTTATGTGAATAGGAAAGAAAAAGAAGGTGTGTTCTAGTGGAAAAGCAGTTAAATCAGTCACCTCCATAGGAGCACAGGCCACATAAATCTCGGTTCCAGTGCTGGGCCTGGGGAGGAAGCAACCAGTGTGAACAACGAAATAGAATTAAAAAATATAGGTGCTTCTTCCTCCTCTCTCTTCCTGCTTGCCTGCCAATTCTCCTTCACTGTTGTCTGTACCTTTCCTTAAAAAAAAAAAAAAAGAGAAGAAATGTATATACACCCATGTGAAGCGTTAATATGTATTTTTGTTACCCCAGCACGCCATGTTTTAGTAAATGGTATGAACCCAGATTCTGAGTCTTAGCAACCCAAAGTTACCCATTAAATGATTTCCACTTGTCCCCTCAGTCTCCTTCCTTGGATCCTGTGACATTCCTCTTTGCCACTTGTCACCACCTGCCATCATGTGTATGTGTCTAGATCAGCTTATTTACTTATTTGTAGTGTTTCACTCCTTTAACAAGGACATTGCTTTTCATTTCTCGAGGCCAGGAAATATCTCTTCTGTCCAACTTTACATGATCAGAACTGCAATAGTGACTGGAAAACACTACGCCTTGAATGAATGAAACTAACTGGTAATAATTGTTTTTTTACTCTTCATGTTTAAGTCTCTGTGTTTATATATTTATTAGTTTATCTACCAGTGATAGTTATTGATTTATTTGTAGAGTCTTTTCTAAGTCAAATTTAATTCCCTTCCCAAACTTTGCTCAATTTCACCACATTGTCAAAACTGTCATGAAATCTAGTAAGAATCAAACCTCAACATTACTATATTGTGTCATTTTAATTCAAAGGCATAATGTTTTGGACCAGACCTAAAGAAACAAAGTAAAAGCTCCCCATCAGTGTTTTTTTCTACAGAGAGATGTATCAGGATTGGCTTTACTCTTTGAGATGATTTTCTTGTGGTTTTTGTTAATATTTTTAAATAAATGCTAAACATTATGCAAATACTGTCTCAAATATTTTAGTCATCTTTGATTGTGAATCTACAAATTACACATCTGCAAATATGTTCTTCCTTATATTGATTTTTACCTATAACCATCATCTGACATTAATATTGAAGCACACAGAAATCTAATATCCAAACACAGGTGTATCTAGCATAGTCAAGTTTCTGTCTTATGGCCCCTGATAAAATCCAAGCAGCATAAACAAGAACAAAGAAATAGCAGGTGCTATGCAAAAGAAAAAGAATAAGCACTTTGAAATAGATAAAGACTCCAGTTAAGTCATTTAAAACATGTCTTTTCAACTACCAATAAGCCAGATGGGGAAACGAAGCAGGAGGAATTAATAACTTACCTGTGACAGTCACAGACACAGGTGACTCACTTTTTCACAAATGAGCATGCATACACTGAAGTGAAGGTTAGCATGTGAGTGCATGTCAGCCAGTAAAAACATAGTGTGCTTTGTTCTGAGTCGCTCAGAGGTCTCAGCCAGAAAGAGAGTAGGGAGTTTTAAATGATAACCTTAAAATATATGACTGGAAATTAAAAATAAATAAATAAAATAGATGATATGATTTGGCAAGGATTTGACAGGGGTGGGGAGAGAGAAAATTAAACTGCTACTTTGCCAGTGAAATTAATCACTGCCAAATGTCTCCCGGGATTTTTCAGAAATGTCATTCTTTGCCTTAGTTCTCCACTGAATTTCTCGCATCCATAAAACCTTTGTCAGTCCTCATCCTGAATTCTAAGTTGTGTCTTGCCTAAAGCAATGGCACTTAGAGGAAGAGTTTAACTATAGAGAAAATCCTGAGGCTTAAGCCCTGAGGCTAGAAGACAAAACAAAACAAATCAAAGCGAACAGGCAAATAAGCCATAGGAATGACAGAAATAGTTCAATGCAGGGACCACTGAATGCGTCAATCTTATAATCAGGATATACAGCATGTCGTGCCCACAAATTAGATATAGTAAAACCAGGGGTGTGTGCAAAAGGAAAAAAGAAGAAATGAGGGAAAGCTTAAAAAGATTTACCAATGGATCATGCACTTGCCTTAACTCTACAGTTATCGCCTGTGCTGTCTTAGCTATATCAGGGATAATTCATCTTTATTCAGTTCACAATGGACCAGAAAGGAGACTATCAAAGACAGTTTGCTAAACCCAATTTGGAAGGAAAAGTTAACTTTTCAGATGCCATCTAGACTGTCATTCAGGAGATTAAGCTTTGTGGGAAATGTAAGTGCTTCATTCATAAAACGAGTAGGAAATACTTGAGTTTAGATTTACATAAATAATGTTGAGTTTGGGATTTCAGAAATAAAGATTGAAGAGAATGCTACCACTGCCTCATACATACTCAAATGCTCAAAAATCTCCCTGTTTTCCAAGTGTATCTGTCAACCCCCACAAGAGCGGGCCTTAGACCAGGGACTAAAGTTCAACTATCAGGACAGTGAATTGCCTCTGGTGCCAGCACCTGGTGGTGGATGCATCCGGATAGATAAGGAAAGCTGATGAACAGTTCCACATGTGAAACTTGTAATACGTGACCAGGAGAGACCCTTCACCAAGAAACAAAGGAATGACACAAGTTGAAGAAGACCACCCATAATTTCAAAGGACAATGTCACCTTGGCCAATCAGGAACTGAAACCTGGTCTGCAGACTCCTCTCTCCAACCCCCTTCCTCACCATGTGGGATTTTCCCTTAAAAACTCAGGCTGCCAGCAAGGCCTTGGGTCTTAGCCTCCCTTGGCTGGATCCATCCTCTCTCTCTGCTCCCCACTAATGGACCCCCCCACCTTGCTTACTCATGCACCCTCTGGTTTGTGGAGCAACCCCGAACCCACGGGGTCTGAACCTCCCTTGGTCGGCTCCATCCCTTTACCCTCTGATGAAACCTCTGCTTGCTCACTCGCCTAACTCTGCCTGGGTTCTTCGAGTCACCCAGAAACCCCCACAATATCCTCTGCTTTTGTATTTCTGTTTATTTTTCCTTCGTGGTCCACAAACTTGGAATATATTCCCTCGTTAACCGTGGACTTCATTGAAACTATCACTCTGTCTCTAAGATCTATGTCAAACAAACATCCTTTCCTTAAAATCTGTCTAAATTTACCTGAACACACGCAATCATGTTGCCATTTGTACTACCCGTAGTTTAAAATTATATTAAATTCATATAAAACCAGTGTAATATTAATATTAAGTAACAAAACAAATATTCAAGCCAAAATTCATAATATCTGGTGTCCCTCAAAACTAACCAGCATTTAAAGGAGCAGGAAAGTTTAATTTTGTAACAGAAGAAACAGCAATTGATAGAAATAGACTTATAAATAACGGATATATTAAGTGAGACGACAAAGACAATAATACAATAATTACAAATATACACCATAGAAGCAGGAAGGTAACAAAAGTCATGGTCATACAAGAAGATAAATACATATTTTAAACACCCACATGGAACTTCTAGGGACCGGAAAATATGACATCTGAAGTGAAAAATTCATTAGGTGGGACTAACAGCAGATATACATCACAGAAGAAAAGATCAATAAATATGAAACCACAGCAATAAAAGCCTATCCAAAATGAAGACAAAGACAGAAAAGTCTTAAAAAATGAATGGGACATCCGTGATTTCTGGAACAATGACCTAATATTATATCATTGGAGCCCTCTTAGGAAGCAATGGGGAGGGAAGGAAAAAGTATTGCAGAATTGAAATTTTCCAAATTTTATGAAAACTATAAACCAATATATTAAAAATCTGAAGAGCTCCAAAAAGAAGAACCTAAAGAAAGCCACATAAAGCTACACATATTCAAACTCTAAAAATCAATGATAAAGACTTCCTATTGTTCGCTGTGCAAAGACACAACAATGGAGGGACATTTGAAAGTACTGCTAATAGAAACAAACAAACAAATTAAATCCACTTATTCAGAAGCTGACCCTGAGAAAATGACCTTCAAAACTCCAGGTAAAATAAAGAATTATTGACACAAAGACAAGCCAGAAAATTAATCAGTAGGAGACCTAAAATACAATAGATAATAAAGAAAGTTCTCCCAGGAAAAGGAAAATAATCCAGATGAAAATTTGGCTCTAAAATACAATAAAGAATGCAGAAAAAGGTAAGTACTTGAATATATATATATGTATTTATGCATATATGTGTATATATGTAAGTATATGTGTCAATGCTTACTTTTTTAAATATAATTTACTATTTAAAGCAAAAGCAATGAATATGTTAAGACTTATCACAATTTATAGATTTCAAATGCATGACAGTACTAGTACAAATAACAAGAGGGAGGAGGGAGAATGCTGTTGTAAGTTCTTATACTATTTGTTAAGTGGTGCGATATTATTTGAAGATAGATTTTGATAAATGAAAGATTCATGTTGAAATAGCAGAGAAAATATGGAAACATAAGCAATATTGGTATTTATCCCACAGTAGAGACACAAAGAATCATAAAATAAAACTCTCATTTGCAAATAAGGCAATAACTAAGCAAGGAACAAGAATAGGTAAAAACAGAAAATGTTTGAATTAAACCCAATCAAAATAAAACATACAAAAATAACCAAAACATCCTGATAATTCTATTAAATATAAGTGACTAAAACATTCTTTTTAAAAGGCACAGATTGTCAGAATGGGTAAAAATGCACAATCCAACTTTAAGAAAGTCAACTAAAACAACACCCTTTAAGAATAAAGACACAGAACCTGTTTAAAATTAAAGTGTGGGAAAAAAATTTATTTCCCAAACACTCACCAACAGAAACTGCTGTGACTGTTAATATTTGACAAAGCTGCAAAGCATTTTTACTTCATTTTAAGAGAAGTATTTTTAGATCAGAACCCTTTCACTAGTTAGAAAAATATCTTCCAGTGCATTTTAGGTAAATTGGCCTGAACTTTTCTCTTCTTCAGTGAAAACTTCCATTTGAAGTCCACACATTTGAACTGTCTCAATGGCCTGCAGGGCTCCCCACGGAGGGCTTTTCACCAGCACCTCAGAGCTGTCCTTTGCAAGTCCTGAACTAGGACTTACTCCCAGAAAGTGTGGATGTTCTGTGGAAACTGTGACCCTGATTTCTAACAGCACCACACTTGGTCACAGGCAAATGCATGTACATACACATTAATAGCCACATAGCAGTTGATGGTCACTTCAGAGTCATTATCTAGACAAATGAATGGAGACGCAAGCATTTTTTAAAAATTGTGTTTAAGAGGTTACAAAGTTCAGAAAAAAACTTTTAAAAAAAGATACGATTTAAATCTACCTTTTAACTTTTAGAGAACAAAATGAAATGGAAAGGAAAAAGGGAATTAAAAATCCCATCCTGCAGAGAGACAGATGCAGGAATGAGGTTATTATCTCAAGTACTGGGTGATTGTCAGCCAGCAACAGAAGCATCAGTACGGGCTCTTGCAGAACAGGCACATGTCATCACCGTTAAGTAAAGTAATTACAGAATTGGCACCAGCAAAGACTTTTTATTTGCCAAAATGTGGTGATTTAAGTAGCAAGTGCCTGCCATCGCTCTGAGCAGCCTGGTCATCCATCAGCTATTAATTCCCTTGGCATGCTGCTGATGACAGAGATATCTCAGGGCCAATGAGCTTTCCAGGCTCTGGTTAAATGAAACTCACCTCTGCATCTGATCTTCCTCAACGTGGAAGTTGACTGTGAGATACAAGGACTCATTGGTTTTGGGTCATATTGGCATACTCAAAGAGGTTTCTGGGGAAAATGTTTCTGACTGTCTTCAGTAGTTGAAAAGGTCGGGATTAGTCATGTGACAGAAAGAAAATAAAGATATCATTTCTTCTTTATTGACATCTGCCCCAGTAGAGTTTTAGCGGCTGTGGACCAGATTTTCTTTCTTTTTTTTTCAATTGCTTTTTTGTTTACGTTGCATTTTAGGATATTGCCTTTGTGCTTCAGTCTGTTGCATTCACACAGAATTTCTTGCATCATTCAAAACTCTTTCATGTTTGATATACTAAAACAGATAAATTTTTTAAATACACGGTCACTGAGGTTTTAGCTAAGACAATGCTATTTTGGCACCTCGTTGACTAAAATCAAATTGATACAACATTTATCTAAGTTGCCAAAATTAAATGTGACATTAATTTGTTTCGGTTTTGGTTTGTGCTTCTTTCTTTGTCTCCACTTCAGTGAAAGCTCTACGTGTCTGCTCATCAGTGTCTCCAGCCCTGAGAACAGGGCCTGTACTGCAGCCATTCTCAGCAAATGTTTGTCAAATGAATGAACAAAGTTTCCCAGATGCTTCCAGAAAACATGCACTGGTTGACTATTTCATTACTCCCTTTCTGAAGACAAAATCAGTTTACATGTAAAAGTTGTCTCTCCTCTTCCATGATGATGAACACATAAAGATGGCAGTAAAAATTACTTTCTTTTTGCGGACTCCATGGCCACTTGAGGCAGCTAATATGAGATCCTTGAGATTTTATGCAGATAGAAAATCTGAGTTGCTGAATGGTTTTCACAGGTCAAATAAAGTTTTATGTATTTATTTAATGATATATGCCCTCTAAAGAGACCACATTTTGTTACTATAGTAATAAAGAAGGGACCACAAATGATCTCTTTACGGCTTATGATCACATTCAGTCCAAAACTGTTTAACTGTCTTCACTTTAAAGACCATGAACACCTAAAATGTTTCCTCATTCTTTGATGGAAATATCAAAATATTAAAAGACCACATAGTTATCAGTAAGTTTCAGATTTGAACAGAAGCAGAAATCTTTCTATTATCTAGGAGTAAAGGTCTCAGGATACCCCTGTGACTGGATGTTATCTTTACGTGCACTATTCTATACACACATAATCTTAACTCTCAGAATGAGAGTGGAGACAAAGCACTAAGAAACAGCACAACCTCTTCTATCACTTGACAGTTTGGATGCAAATAATTTTATGTTGTAAAATCTACTCATTGGCTGCTTATATGCTTGTATCTCTGACATAATCAGTTTTCCAACTCATCTAAATCAAGTAGATTCTATCAAGACCTCCTAAAATCATTTACCTATTTATAAAGATTTAAAGTTGGAGAAGAAAATGCAAGGCAAGTCAATCCCTTTTTCCTTTTTGTAGTGGGTTAATTCAAGGATCCTGCCTGAATGGAGGCAAGATACTATGTTGCTTTCTTTTCACTTTTTCTACTTCCCTAATTCATTCTGTTTTTCTCCTTTCTTCCTGCTCTCATGAAGGATCAATTTAGAGAAGTTCATGTCAAGGCTCAAACATGTGAAAAAGGATAAGAGAAGAATGGATTAAGTGCATTTCATCACTGTTAAAGCAATTTTTGACTATTGCATGTCGGTAAACAATCTAAAAAACAGAATATTTTCTATAAAAATCCTAATGTATTAGAAGATTTAGAGTCCAAAACCTTGCCAAGTTTGAATACGTCTTAGTTTTCCATGATCTTAATACTTGTTAAATATTTTCAAAGCATTATAACAGTAAACAGTTTTTTCAAATTTTAGTTATGTAAGAGAATAGCATAGCTATATAGATATATACACACTTCTATTTGTATATATTAAATAATTTAAAATTTTTCTAATGGTTGTAATAAAGATTAGAAATGTTAATTGTAATAAAGACTAGACATGTTAAAAAGTCTAACCTAGCACTAATTTCATGCACAACTGAATGCATTCATATCAATATTAATGTTTTATTAAATTAAGATACAAAAGTAGCTCTATTTTGGTTTCTGTTTTTTTTAAATCAAGAGCCCATACTAAAGATAACAGGTACATATCCTAGGAAAAGTGATAATGCACTTCTTAAGGTGAAGTTTATTTTGCTTTTCAGAGTAGAACATCTTATTTGTTTCCCTACTGAATTTGTTTATAGGTGAGCACATTTTGAACAGCGCTCAAATGGAGGTGTCACACTGATAAAATTCTTCCATGTAGTTTTCATATTGATGGCAAGGAGAACGGTTTAGGAGGAGGAGGGAGGAGGGAATGGGGAAGGGAAAGAGAAAATGAGGTGCAGTAGAGGAACGGCTAATAGAAGACAATGCGCTGAATATGGGATGTGCTACCTAAATGTTGTGAGCTACTGGTTTCAGACTCTGCTTCGGTACAGAGAACAAACTTGCTCAGAGTCCAGCCTCCAAGGAGAGTCATGAGGTGGTCAGTCAGAAGTTGGAACGCCCAATCCTGTAGTCAATGGACCCTATGGAAATTCACATATATACATATATATGTAAACATACGTATCTATCTATCTTTCTATAGATACATACGCACATACATATAATGTACATATATGCCCTCTGGCCGTGCCTCTCAGTTCCACTTTCGCTTTGCCTCCTGTCCCAACATCCTTCTACAGGCATTGACCTCGACTGAACTCTGTAACCCCAACTCTAATTCATTATCTGCATCCAGAAAAACCAAGCCCAGGCGTTCAGGAAGAGAGAAAAAGAGGAAACAAAGGACTAGAGAAATGGAAAAAGGAAACTCTATGTGACATTGAACTCTATTCCAGCCATTGAGGTAATCACTTTACAGAATGTTTAACCTTAAATGGGAAAATGTAATGAGCACATTACGCTTAGCCTTATTTTATTCATAAGAAAAATGAAGCTCAAAAGAGAGTTAGCAACGTCCTGAAGTTATCAATGTGTAAATGGAACTGCTAAGATTCAAATTCAAAGCGTTTCCAACATTTTCCACTACATCATCTCTCAGAGCTTCTAGTCTTTGTCAGACTCCTAAATTATTCCAGGTACCGGATCTCGTGAAATCCCTACATTACATGCATTTTGGAATAGTAAGGAAACATTACACCGATACCAATTCTTGACAAGGATAACACAAGGAAAGATAATTATAGACAATCTTACTTGAGAGGACTTGCTCATGTGTTCAACCACTCTTCTGTTTACGTGAGTTCTCTGAGACAATCTGAAGAACTTCTTTTACATTGCTTTTTTTTCAGTGTAGCTTTTTTGGTGATTAATAGCTCAGTTTTTCTTTCTTTCAGCATTTATATTTTACCCGTAGTTTAGAAAAATATTTCAGTATTCGAGAACTCTGTGTTCCCAGGTATTTTTCCCCTTTTCCTTTAAAAATAATTCATTTTCTTTAATCCAATATATCCAAAATACTATCATTTCACGACACAATCAATATCAAATTTATTGATGTTATTTTGTCATCTTTTTGTAGGAAATCTTGACAATCCAGTCTGCATTGTTCCTTTTATTTATATCTATGTTTACATCTTAGTTTACCTGCTAAATTTTCATTGGAAATTTTTTTGTTTTTATTTATGAAACTTTGATTTACAAAACAATTTAAATTTTAGATGTTCAGCTTCACTCTTCATCAAATGTATGATAACATACTAGCATAATTTTTAAAAACATTACGGTAAGTACTATGAAATCTTTTAGAGCCTCTAGCTTCTGTATACCTTCTTCGACAGATCATTTTTTCTTGCACAAACAAAGGTGTAAGAACATGTCACTTGGATCTCCTGTTGAGATCAAATGGAGACTGGCTTTAGGTATTTTTGAGTTCTAATCTCTTTGTGATTCGTCTTACTCTGGCAGAATTCCCAGATAAATACATAGAATGTTTGCTAAGACACCCTTGGTAGTAGTGGTGAATTTAATTTCTTGGCTTCTCACTAGCTACTTTATGTGTGGAATTTGAGATGCTCAGAATTAAGAATCACCAAATATCTTCAGGAGAAAAGTGGGCAAAGAATTTAGGGATCACTTAACTGAGTTTTCCTTCCCTCTGGATCTTGACTTCTCAACCCTGTCTGCCTTCTTTGCTTTCTGTTGCCTTCAAACTGCACCTCTTGCAGTTATTTTCTGTGGCATATTTGGCCTAATGCAAGCTCCATTATAGCCAGGAGGTGGTCTCTGTTTTTTCATTAGTTCTTGTGATAGCAAAGTGTGTGATTATTTTTCGATGCCATTTTTTTTGTTATATACATCCATCTTGTGTAGAGAGATAATAATTTGGTCCTGACTTTACCACTATCTCTTCCTTTTCTTGTCTAGTTTTGGGGATTTTTCTCAGCTTACCTATCAGAGTGTACTGCTTTGAGCTGTGGTTGATGATCTTGCTTGTGTAAATCTTCCCACTGAATTTTCCTACTCTTCTCTCAAAAAGATAGAATTTCTCTAGTATTATCTTTTTCCTTGTACTATCTTTCCATTCTTTGCAGAAGTTATCTCAATTCTTTAAAATATTATTTAAGAAAAAATATGCCAGGGTAATCTGAAGTTTATTACTTGATTACAAATTATTTGCAGACATGAATGTTTTAGGCATAAGAGGAAATGCATTGCAAGCATACAGAACTCACTTCTAAGGAGGTCAAACTCTGTTCTGTTTTTTCCCCCGAGCAAACCGACATAAGTTATACCTGTGCATGTTGTAAATTATAATTAGAAGTTTCAGTCCATTGTGTTAATCATAAAAAAACTATCTTGGTATAGAAAATTCTATGTCAAAACAACCTGATTACGTACAAGAGAGACAGTACCTTCACACTTGTTTTCATAGATGAGGGTAACTTTTATATTTCTATCTTATATATCAGGATTTCTCAGATGTTTACATGCCACAACACAATAGTCTGTGTTTCTTATCTTTAGAATATTTTCTTATTCCTACTTCTCTGAAAGGGATATAAATCATCCACTTGTTTGAATAATAAACAAATAAAATGGTATATAATTTTTCATTCTTTTCCTGGAAACTTGAATCTTATTACTCCAAATGCAGAGATCTAATCTAATATTATCAATACATACTGAGCAACTTCAGCTTTCTCAATCTGTTTAAATTTGTAATGTAATACTTCTTCAGAATTATTCTTTTTAACAGTCAAACTTATCTGTATCCCCATGCAGTGATGTGTGGCTCCATTTTTTAAAGATAATGAAATGTTGGGGAGTCTCTGCTAATGTTCTTCACTTCGGTCATGCATTTACAGACTCTACTTCTTTAAGAGACTGTGGTATAGAACAAACTAGCTCATGAATTATTATTCTTCCCTAATTGTTAGAAACTAGGAAATAATAATATTTGAAAAATATCAGATGGCCACCAATCATAACTATTTTAAAGCAACCCTTTCCTACAACACAAGACATAAAAAGAAATCCATAATTAACACAAAATGATGCAATGCATTCCTAGTCTGAATATAGTAATAAGTGAATTATACTCCATTATTTCCACTTCTCATGTCACTTTTACTGAATATAGTGATTTATAGAAGACTAAGATCTCAGAATCATAAAGAACAAATGCTCTGAATTTACATTTGAGAAAGCATTGAGACAGTTTGGTTGAACAATATTATACAGCTAAGTACATTAGGAAAATAGAGTATTTGAAAGGAAATGGCTCAGATTACTGAAAGATAGCGTGGGCAACCTAGGGTTAGTGAGAGCTCAGTTAAATTTAACAGAATCTGTCTCGATCTTGACCTTTTATAAATATGCATTGTTGCATGGCAGGACCCACTGGGCTGCCCTGTAGAGAACATACACCACGCCCCTCAGCTCCAGGAGCTCAGACACTCAGACACCTGCCTGTAGTTTGCAGCAGCCTCCACTCAAAAGATCTTTTTTGAGGTTGGTGACTTTTTTAAGGTATGTGATACGATGATCCAATATATGTACACATGGCGAGATAACTAACACAAACATCCATCACCTCACAAAGTCACCTTTTATAGGTCATGAGAACACAAACATCTACTCATTTAGCAATTTTTAAGTATACACTGCGTTGGTATTAGCAAATGCCATGCACGATCTCTCCACAATGTTCTCATCTTATAAATGAAAGTGTGCACACTTTGGCAAACATTTCCTCATTTCATCAACCCATCAGCTCCTGGCAACTGCTATTCTCTCTGCTTCTATGAATGCAACTGTAGAGATTTCACATATAAGTGAGATCATATAGTTTTTGTCTTCCTGTGTCTTAATTATTTAGCATAATGTCCTCCTGATTCATCCATCCATATTGCTGCAGACAGGGTTTTCTTCTTTTTAATGACTGAACAATATCCCATCATATATATATGCATATACACATATATGTATTCATGTATCTATATAACCAAGATGTATATCTATTATAGAGATATAGCTATCTATCTATATATCTATATATGTATACACACACATTTTAGCATTTAGAGTGCTTCTACATCTTGATTATTGCAAATAATGCTATAATCAACATGGGGGTGAAGATACCTTTTTGAGATGCCGGTTTAATTTCATTTGTATATGTAGTCAGAAGTGGAATTAATGGATCCTATGATAGTCTTATTTTTAATATTATGAAGAATAAGCATACATTTTTTTCATAATGGTTAGGGAAATTTGTAGCCCTAACAACAGGGTACAGAAGTTTCCTTTTCTCTATATCCTCACCAAAACTGATTATCTTGTCTTTTTGATAACGATTATCTTAATATATGTGAGATTATATCTCATTATGGTTTTCATTTGCATTTGCCTGATGATTAATGATGGTGTGCTCCTTTTCATGTATTTGTTGACCATCTGAATAACTTCTTTTGGGGGAGAAATGTCTATTCAGATTCTTCCCCATTTTTAAGATCAGGTTACTTGATTTCTTGCTATAGAAATGTGTGAGTTTTTTTTCATATATTTTGGATATTGAAGCTTTATTAGATACATAATTTGCAAATATTTTTCCCATTTGGTAGATTGTCATTTCAACTTTTTAGGGTTCTGTTGAGGTACATAGTCCTTTTAGTTGAATGCAGCATGCTTGTTTATTTTTGTTGTTGTGGTTGCCTGTACTTTTGGTGTCATATTAAAAACACCATTACTAAGATGAACAATGCCAAGGAGCTTCCCACTCTGTCTTCTTTTTAAAGAGGAGGGAAGCAAACAGGAATGAACGCAATTGAGCAGATAGGAAGAAGAAGCATTTAGTCATTTATTTAGTTGTTCATGTTGGTTGTCCCTTCAGTCCTGGGTCTTAAAGACTGGTTCTTGGTTTTTAGAGGGACTGCACCAGAGCCACAGACTTAATACCCGAGTCACCAGGGTGCACCACCCCCCACCCCATTTTTTCCCCCAAGAGTATTGTCATTTTAGGTCTTACATTTAAGTCTTAAATTCCTTTCCAGTTAATTTTTGTATGTGGCCTTTAAAATAAAAAGTTCAATTAAAAATTTTGTACCTGGATATCCAACTCTCTTGAGACCACTTACTGAAGAGAAAATACTTTTCCAGTTGTTGATTCTTGGTACCCTTGTCAAAGATTAGTTGACTGAATATGCATGGTTCATTTCTGAACTCTCTATTCCGTTTCACTGATTTATGTATCTGTTTTTATACCAGTGCTATATATTATTTCAATGACTGTATCTTTGCAATACAGGTTGAAATCAGGAAGTTTGATACCTGTAGTTTTGCTCTTCTTTCTCAAGATTTTTTTGGTTATTCAGTGTCTTTGTGGTTTCATACTAAGTTTTTATTTTACCATGTCCGGGAAAGATGTGTTTGGTATTTTTATAGAGATTTTATTGAATCTGTAGATCACTTTAGGTAGTATTGACGTTTTAATTATATGAACGCATCCACCTACAAATATGATCTACCTTTCCATTTGTTTGTGTGTTATTCAATTTCTTTCATCAAAGTTTTAAAGTGGTCAATGTACATAGATATAAAATAACTTTTAATTGCTTCTGTTTGATTTTCATTATTTCATATGTTCAGTTAAATTTCTTCATTCGTTTTGATTTTAATAAATGTTCTTATTGCTTGTTTGTTGTTATAGTAACTAAATGCATTTATATATTGATTTCTGTATTCATCTATTTTGACCTAACTTTAAGGAAAAAAGAAAAAGGAAGACACACCTATGAACAGTATTCATTTATTTTATAAGGGATATGGGAAATCTTTTGTCATTGCTATTTATGATATCCATTCCTATTTTGTCAATGCAGTATTGAATTAAGGGTTTAATGGTGAACTCAAATTCTATTTTCAACTCCCAACTCATCTAAGACAATAACAAGATGCACTCGTGTTAAAACATTTCTTCAACAAGTTAGGCTTTTCAGTTTCAAAAATTCCAATCCCTTCGGAAAGAAATTTGAGACAAAAATTTCTGGGATCAACCCCCAAAGTTTCTACTGTAGAGCAAGATATAGTAACAAATAAAGGAATAATTTAGAGGCACCACAGGGAAATTTGTTCTTTATAATCATATAGATCTAGATTTAATAAACAAACTTTTCTGAGCTTTGCATTGTAAGTTTTAAAAGATCTTAGCTATTACTTAAAGCATCTTTGATAAATTAGCATTTTTATTGTGTGACTGCTGTGTCATTTTCCATCAAAACTAGCTCTCAGAATCACTCTACCTTTATTCTGTTTCCCAACCCAAAGAGTTCAGTAGAATTGATCATATATTCAACAGGCGTATTAGAATAGGAGTTGTATTTGCAGGCTTCTCTGTAAATAAAAAAGAAGAACAAATTCCATTTCACTCAGCAAGAAACTGACTAGAACTTATATTTATCCAAGAAGAGAGTTATGTCCTCCCCTTCACTCTTAATGATGGTGTCAACTGCTGAGGAATTAGTCAACTTTGTCACTGAGTCCCCATAAATTACCTTTGCTGCTATGCACATTGCTGAGATGAGAAAACCACCTTAAGTTATTTACCTCAAGCTAACAACTATCCACTAAACCACATTCCTCCTCCTTCACCAGAAACTAGTTTCTTTGAGATACATTTCTTCATTATAAAGTTGTTACTGTATTATTGTTATGACTATTACATTTCAGTGAAGGAATCAAGAAACCTAATTTATATCTCAGATCTTGAAATAAACCATTTATGAGTCTCCATTTGTAACATGTGGGTCTCAAAACAGAAAATGCAAAACAAAAACAGAAACAAACCCAGAACAATTAAAGTAGATGATGAAATTTCCCTTCCTGCTCTAAGCTTCTGACATCCATGATGTGCTCATCAATGAATATGAAGCATGTTGAGTACTTCTTCTGAGCAGGACAACAGCTGATGTGTGATAAAGTAGAATGTTTGGCTTTTACCCTTTGGAAAATCACATATAATTATATAAAACAAAACAGGTCATGATCAAACTTGTGTCTCTTCATAGCAGGATGAATTTTTGAACACTGGTCAGAAAAATGTCTTTGGTTTGGGATATTAAATATAAATGACGAGTCATTTTGCAGAGGCAACATTATGACACCTTTGGGCTAACATCAAATTGCACATCAATGTCAGTGGGGTCTTTGGAGTCTTCTTCCTTTTTCCGTCGGTCCTTTCTAGAGCAGCAAGATGACTGGATTTCAGAACATGGGTTTGCTGCAGCAGCGTCAAGCATCAGACATTTTATGGTCCACCTATTTCCTGATCAAAAGAGAAGTTCCAAGCCCATTTTCATCAACAGTTGCAGATGCTCTCCGCCTCCAAATGTCTTTTTAAGTATCCAGACACAGCAGTCTGGCTCTTTCTCTGGGTAGTGATCTCCATTTCTGGCTACACAAATAGTTACATGCTCCAATAGACAAGATCTTCCAAAGACCTTATATTTTGAAATAAAAATATCTTTTTTCATATTCAGATACACATGGCCTTGAAATGAAGATGGTCCTCAATGAAAAGTGTGATGCCACAAAGGAAGGAAGGGAGAAAGATTTGGACAAGGTTTCTGGGACAACTTCAGGATTGGAGCACATTGACAAGGGGAGGAAATATCTTTGTCTCAATCATTATGCCTCCAGGAGTACTTGAAACTCAGCTGCACACAGTGGGAGATGGGAGTTCTCAGAAGAGGCAGATGGAGGAACATGCAGAAGCGAGGAAGCAGAAGCTTCAACTCAACTTGGAACATCCTCTTCCCTCCTTTGTCACAGCGCCCTGAGATTCTGAGTTTGCTTATTCTTTCCTGAAATTGACAGCATAGAGTTATTGCCAAGAGGAGAGCCTTAAGCCCTTCCTCTGGATGCCCCTTCCAAACTGCCTCTCAGGACCCAGAAAAGCAGACTCAGAGAGAAGTGTCAAATCAGGGGCAGGCCAGTTAGCAGATGGAACTTCAGCTTTGTTGAAGGAAACATTGATTTTTCTTCTTTCTCTTGTGTATTTTCTGCTGGTTTAGAATAACCCACACTGTTGCCAAAAATAAGAGGGAATTAAATTTCCCACCATTTCTAATCTTCTCTAGTGGAACCAATTATTTTTGTTTTGAATGGGGCTGTTGATGAGCCAAAAGTTAGCCCTGGGACTGGATTGAAGAATGAAGGGAAATTGAAGTACAATAAAGCCCCGTGCACGATGGTTTGCACTACATCCATAATCACCACATATGATGTTCTTATGTAGACAGGTGCAGGTAATTAAGCAACACATTGTCTATTTTTCAGTCCCTTAGCCGTTTCCAAGCGAACTGGGATGATTCCATGCTCAACAGACAAACCTGCTACGTGGGATCAGGAAGGAAAAACGATCACTGCACTGTCCAGGCTCACACAGACAGTTAAAATTTAACTTCCATTAACCGAGTGTAAAATTCCACTATGGTATCTGATTGGACTGTTACCTTCTGGAATATTTGCTCACTACAATACATAATGTATTAAATAGGAATCGAATGAGGGCTATCAAAATAATTAGGTATAGTTTCAAAACTTCTCAGGACATGGAATTTTCTAATAAAAGTATGATGCATTAATCAGGTGACAAGATTAGATGTGAAAAGTGATATTAAAAATAATGATACCCATCTAATGTGTACTTTAATGTAAGCCACCTAACAATTCTTGAGACCGGTGCTTTTATATATATATATATATGAGGAAGCTTAGGCAGATCAGGAACTCTCTAAGGTTCCCATACAAGAAGGGGTGATATTCGGGTCTAGGATTGTCTCAATACACAGTCTTGAACTTTTTTGTTTTGGTTTGTTTTTGGTTTGGATAGCTCCCAGTTGCATATTGTTTGGGTAGTTTGTACATTTAGAAAATATTTGGGAAGTCATACTGAGTTGAGTTGATGAGATTTCAACCTACAGCAGGTTTTTTTTTTAATTTTTTCATGAGCAGTATTAGACTGATATTGAAGTAATAAAACGGTGCTGTTGCAAACACATTGATTCATTGAGTTCCACATAGCACTTCTATGGTAGTGTAAAAACAATTAGATTAGGAGCTCCGGTCTTTTTTCAGACTTCTTATAGGAATTATCAGATGGATATTAATTATGGACAAAAATTCTACCAGAATGTTTATGTTACAGCACTAATCCCAGGACATCAGCATGTGAGTCTATTTGGAGACGGGGTCCTTAAAGATGTGATTAAGCTAAAATAAGGTCATGAGCATGGACCTTAATCCAATCCATCCAACCAGAGAAGAGATTAGGGCACAGTTTCACACAAAGGGATGAGGGACAGTCATATGAGGACCCTGCAAAGGGAGGGCTCATTTACACACCAATGAAAACAGTCTTGGCAGAAGCCAGCCCTGCAGACGGCTTGATCCTAAAATTTCACCTTCCAGAATTGGGAGGGAACAAAATGTGTGTGGTTTAAACGGCTCAATGGTTGGGACTTTGTTATGGCAGTCTTTGCAAGCTAATAGAGTGCTTCATACCCACCGCTATAAATTACGACAATGGAAATTAACACTGACAAACTGACAAGGATATAATACAATTTAGAGATGATAAATAAAACTGAAAAATTATTTTTTAGAGATTGTAAATGTGAAAATGATATTAATTAATACATCTTCAAATATATGTTTCCCATCTTATAAGCAAGAGAGCAAATTCAGTTTTTATCCTTTCCAATACAGATGCCAAGGGCAGTGAATAAGTGTCTTGGATATGTGTGGTGATGTAGACTGCTTCCATTTTTTGTGACTTGTTTGGGTTTCTAACTCCATGTAGTATAAAAGAACAAAACACAAGGCAATGAGTTAACTGGAAACACTTGCTATATTCTACCTATTCTACCTTTGTCCATGACTTGTTACACATCATCTGAGAAATTCAGCCAACCTCTTGGGTGTCGGTTTCTATACCATCAAAGCAAGGGAGTTGAATTGGATGGGTGCTGGAGTTTCTTGTCCATTAATGTTTCGTGTGTATAAGTGGACAAGTCAGCAACGGTGAAAATAACAAATCTGAAAAAAACGTAATATGGATATATTTTTCTTGAAGATAAAATAAAACACCATACTCTAGAACTCATGCAGAAGTAAAACAAAAATTGCTATGAGCACACACACACTAGTTTCTCATTTCATAAAAATGAATAAATTTAAATGAGAAAAAGAACCATTTGGAGGGGGAAAAAAAGACCTGATTTTGTGTAGACACTGAAAGGGACTACAAAGCAACACTAAATAACCTCCTTCCTGGGATATCCTTTAATGAAATAGGAATCACTTCTTCATTTGCTCTCTTAATAAACATATCAGAAATTGTCAGGAAACATGTCAGCATCTAGGTTTAAGTTAGTGAACAAAAATAGACACAGACCCCTGCTGTCATCCTTATATAGGAGAGGAAAAGCAATCAAAGTAGCACAAACATAAAATAAACTTACTTAAGAAAACGTATCTGTGCTATGAGAACATGTAACCAGGGCTTTCCTGAAGAAATGGCCTTTGGATTACTGAGATGACATCTGAAAGAAACACAGAGACTCTGTTAGACTCCCATGCCATCTAAATCTCCCCTTCTTTCTTAACAATAGAATTCTATTTCTGCCCTTTTTTTCTGCACATCAGTGCGTTCCACCTTTATTGCCAATAAAACATTGTAACTTCTCTGTAACTTTATTTTTTTTATTTTATTCCCTGTAACTTTATTTTTTCTAATATAAGTGCTATGCTTTTCTTTATCACTTGCCTTTTCCTCCTATCTGGAATAGAGATGCCATGTTTGGAGGTACAGCAGCCATTTAGTAATCATGAAGAGCAAAATATCACATGACTCGTGACAGATTAGGATCTAAGCATTTCTTGACTTATCTTCCAGTGATGGGAATTTAATTATTTATCTTAACAGAAAGAACAGATGGAATTGACACTCAAAATCTTGATTTCAGCTAGTAGATATAATCTGTGGAAGCTCTTATTTCACAGAAACTAAGGTAAATACTTTTTTAAAAAATGCAGCAATTGAAAGTTGCTAAACTGTGTCATAATGGATTTGGGCAAAGACCTGTTAAAAATTTAAGAAACACATCATGAAATCCAAGAAACATTTTGCGCTCCAGTTGCCATATGAGTGCCATCACACTTCTCATTGCTCCAATTAGACCAAAAAATTTGAAATTATAAAATACACAACATGGGTGTGATTTTTGTTTTAAAGGTGATAGGAGATATAAGAAACTTTAATTTTCATTTTCCATGCTTTCCTACCTTAAGAGTGTTTTTTAGTAAATTAACCAGACTGATCCTGATGGATTGAAATAATGAATGAACTTCTACAAGACTACAATAATTTTAATCAGTATTTACCCATTTTCAAGACTGTAGCATAGTCATTGACAAAATCTTATCAAGTCCTCTGGTTCCATAGGCTAGCTGTTTATGAATGTGAAATAAAGTTTAAGGTTCATGTGTGGTTTTGGTCTCATTTGCATTATTCAGTCTTTAACCATATTTTGTCTAAGAGAACACTGATTCGTATAAATTGCAGACTTCAGTCATGAAGTGGATTTTCATGCATATTGGCCATCTTGTCTCATTCTGTGAAAACTTCTCAAATATAAGCTAGGCACATTGGGAAATGCATTCATTCTTTTGGACCAAAATAATATTACTAAAATCCCAAACAAGCAATTTCTACATGTGTATAGCAATAAGTTGTTTCCATGTACCAAATGATTCTTTATGGCCTGGAAGAGCTCATCAGCTTCTACAACATCAAACTGGCATAAACCAGATTCCTTATTTGATGCACACTGTCTACAGTAAAACAAAATGGCAACTCACCAAAAATCAAAGCAAAATGAAACCTACCTAGTCATGGTAAGATTCTTCATAGCAGATCTTCGGCAATTTATTTCAAGGGCTGCAGCTTCACAGCTCTGAGCAATGACTACCTATGAATTCAACAAGAGCTGCAAAAGGCCTATCCCTCATGACACCACAGTAAAAACACTTATCATAGAGACTTGCTGTGCCATTGTTGGGTCCAGTGATCATTGGATAATTTAATTGTTTATAGTGCCTTAGAATTCTCCCCCATCATAGCACACCATCACATAATCAAATGGAATGTACCTGGTCAAGCAGAGCTCCCCCACGATGCCTGTAAAATCCTGGGAGAGTCTATTCATGTCCTCTTGATTGAATTTATTGAAAAAACTGCCAATTCTGTGTGTCTTCATGTGTGTCTAAATCCATATTTGACCGTACTGCTCTAAGTAATCTCTGTCCTTCAATAGCCACATCCGCTAAGAGTAAATATCAAAAGTTTTAAGGAAGATGTCGCTACACATATATTGAAGGTTGAATTAGTATATATATAGATGAATGCATGTGTATGTGGGAAGGCTATTGGAAGGAATTTTCCAGTCTTTTTTGCTCCTTTTTCGAAACATCTGGCCATCTTCTGTTTATTGCCATACCAACACATGAATTGATAATGATAGGAGACTTTAAAATGGGGATAAAAAAGAAAAAAAAAAACGCATATTTAAAATTAAAATGAACAGTTTTAGACAGTATAAACTCAAATTTTAGTTCTATCCATCAGGAGTTACATTCAGGTTCTATAAACCTAACTTCATAAAATGACTTCATTAAATTATTTTGAAAACTTTTACTCAGTTTCCTTCCTAGAAAATTATGCTGACAAGTTTCATTCTTTCCTGAAGCTAGCATAGAAAAAGGTTTAAACTCAAATGTGTTAAAATCTTTGAGGCATAAGAATATAAATTAATATGTTCTGTTTCTTATAAAAGTAACTTCTTTAATGCTTTAATGTAGTTATGGGTATATATATCATCCTTCATGTCGCTAATGTTTTATATTCATAAATTGAAACTCTATCTCTGTGTAAATATTTTATAGACATTCTGATAGATTGATAAATTGATATAAATACAATCATTTGATGGCCAGAAAACTATATTTATAAATTGAAACTCTATCTCTGTGTGAATATTTTACAGACATTCTGATAGATCAATAAATTGATATAAATACAATCATTTGATGGCCAGAAAACTACAAATATTTATTTTGTCTGAAAGAGTATAGATCTCGTCAATCACTGATTCTGTCAGTGGAATTTGGTACAATATTTTTGAAGGGAAATAGGTATAAAAACAAACATGAATGTACAAGTATTGCTTTCTTACATACAAGAACCACCCAAGAAAAAGGTATCCTAATCTTCATCAGCACATTATTTACAATAGTCAAGTATTAATAACAACCTAGATGCCTATCAACAGATGAGTAGATAAAGAAAATGTGGTACATATGCGTAGTGAAATACTCCTAAACTATAAAAGATGAAGTCTTTCCATTTGCAACACAATAGATGCATTTAAAAAGTATTATGTTTAGCAAAATATGTCAGATGGAGAAAGACAAACATAGTAAGATTTCACACATATGTGGTATATAGAGAAACCAAAGAAATGAGTGAACTAAATAAAACAAAAATAAGCATTTAGACTATAAGACTGAATTACAGGTTATCAGAAGGGAAGGGGAAGAGGAGGGTACATTGGATAGAAAGGGTCAGTTATCAGGTGATGACTGTGTTAAGACTTTCAGTGGTGAGCTTAATGTAGTATATACAGACTTCAAATTAAAATTCTGTTTTTCTGAGAACTATATCATGTTACAAACCAATGTTACTTCAATCATTTTTTTTTCAAAAAAAGCCAACATGAAAACCCTGTGAAGGAAGCATTTCATAGTTAATGACAACAGATTTCAAAAGGGTCATTCAATTACAACGTTCAATATACAGAAAATTGACAATTCTATTTTCCAAGATAATTTTTGAAAGTGTAAATTTATAAAAAGCAATTAATCTTATCTTCTAGATTGAAGTTTATACCAGTTTCATTTGAAGATACCAAAATGTCTTTCAATGAGAAGACTTAGCTGGAGGACCTATCAAATAATTTGTCTTGTAGTTAGTCAATCATACTT
Organism: Solenodon paradoxus; assembly: GCA_004363575.1. NCBI lineage: Eukaryota > Metazoa > Chordata > Mammalia > Eulipotyphla > Solenodontidae > Solenodon > Solenodon paradoxus. The sequence goes on along the minus strand of RJWH01000470.1, from coordinate 620,755 downwards.
AAATGGTTTCAACATTTAAGATCAACTATTATCATGAATTTGATGACCTTGTACCTCTCTCTGTATGTAGATGATGATTTAAGACATGAAAATAAATGAGGTAATTCAGGGTCATGAAGGTTTGCAGCAGCTTTATTCATTATTGCCAAAACATGGAACAGCCACAGTGTCCTTCAAGAGATGAGGGGATAAATTAACTGTGATCCATTCAGAAAATGAAATATAATTCAGCGTTAAATAAAAGCGAGCTATCAAGCCATGAAAAGACGTGGGGGAATCTTAAAAATGTATTATAAGTGAAATAAGCCAATCAAAGAAGGTATAGATCATATAATTCCAATTATATGATGTCTAGAAAAGACAAAACTATGGAGACAGTCAGAAGATGAGTATTTGCCAAGGGCTGGAAGACAGGAGAGGGAGGGATAAATTGATGCAGCAAAGAGAATTGTTAGTTATAAAAATACTCTGTAAGATGCTGTAATGATGTATAAATACCATAATATACTGGTTCAAATCATGGAACCAAAAGGAAACCCTAGTGACAGCTATGGACTCTGGGTAATGATGATATTTCAATATAGGCCCACTGATGGTAACAAGTTGACCAACTGGTGGTTGAAACAGGGGAAACTGTGCATGTGTGGGGTCAAGGGGTGGTGAGAAATATCCATATCTCTTGTTTAATATTGCTGTGAACTTGACATTACTTTAAAAAATGGAGTCTATCAAGAAAAAGTAAAGAGACAAATTGGTTGTCAATATGAAATACCTACCATTCTTCAAGAGAGATCTAAAGACTGACCGATGACCATAGAACCAACTATAATAATGTCCCCGGTGACCTTGACAATCACAGTCTGAGCAGAGCGGTGTGGACATCTCAGATGAAAGACATGTAGGGTTTTTATCCAGTGGGAGAAATTTAAAAAAGCTTAATACATAGAAACTAAAAGAAGAGAAAAAGATTACCAATGTAGAATAGTGAGCAAAACTAAAGACTTTGAAGCCAATCAGTTTAGGGATTTGTCTCCAAGATGGTCCATTGATTTCCACCTCCTGCAATTCTCTACTTCATATTTTTTCCTCCATCTTACTAGGGTTGGTCTGTGTAACAAATAGAATCTGAACAAGTGCTGTTGTGTTTCCTCCGAGATTACATTTACATAGATATTTTCTTCTGTTTTGATGACTATTTTTGTGGGCAGGAAGATCAGGCAGCCTGCAGAAAGGGCCACATGAGGAGGAACTAAGGTTTTCCTGCTGCCAAGTGAGTGAGCCGGAAGTAGATCCTCCCATGTGAGCCTTGATTGACTACAGTCTTAATCAAACACTTAACTTCAAGCTTATGAGACCCACAGCCAGAATTACTCTGAATTCCTGCCCCCAAAACTGTGAGATAATACATGTTTGGTGTTTTAACCTGGTGTTTTGTGGCAATTTAAAATAAATATCTACTACAATGAGAAAGCAGAGCAAAGGGAAAAGGGAGCCAGGTGGCAAATTAAGATGTTAGTTTTAGACAGGTGGATGAAGAGTTCTTCTGTAAGAAGACAAGGGACTATCTTATTGTGGTATAAATGTAAATAGAAAGGTGGGTCTCATTAACCTGGCATTCAAATTGCTTTTTAGTTAGATTGTTAGTTTAATGTGAATTTTTCTTCAGTAGTCCTAGCAGGTGTTTGTGGAAAGAGAACAGATTGTTATGTGAACTCAGACCTGGTGGTTGATGGAAGGATGATAAAGCAAGCCTAGCACACTATCAAGCAAGTGGAAAAAATAATGAACCATGACGTCTAAGCTGGAGACCAAAACATGCTTGATGGAAAGAAAGTAAGAGATTAAGTTGTGGAATGAGTAAAAATTTATGAATAACTTGTAGCATAGGCATGTGAAACCAGAGAGTAGTCTGCTCAGTATAAAGCTGTTAGCAGTGGGCCACAGTGGTATGGCAAGTAGATGGCGAGGTTGACTGACCATAAGAAGTCCAAACCAAGAAGGCAGGATAAATCATCTATTTGGATTTGGAACTGATGTAATGAGTTACCAAGAATTTAGGCATAGAACAGACTAGGGAGCCAGTATCTATTGAATATCCTAGATGGTAACAATGTGAAAATGTGGCATTGTTATTTGGATGATAGGAGCATAAATAGTGGCAGTTTTAATAAGCAGTGCAGAAGGAAGACCCTTGCATTGGGGACTGAAGATGTCTCTCTAGCAGCTACACTAAGGTAGGTCAGTTATGGAAGAAAGAGAACACGTAGCACCTAGAGCATTGACTCCAATGGAGGAGACTTCTGGTGGCTGGAAAGTTCTCATAAAACCACCACAGGACTGAGGAGCTATGTCTCAGCATTTGTGTGAACCATCCTGTTCACACCAGCAGGAAAACATGGGTTCCAAAAAGGTGTTAAAGGAAGTGTTCAGGGAAAAGCTGAATGCACATTGCTCTTTCCATCTTAATGCTGCTTGTTCCTGTGAAGATGGTCGGTGTCATGGGAGGTGACTGTAGACGTGCTGTCTGGAGTAATGAGACCCATGGCTAATGACATGGGGCTTGTAGCAGAGATTCTCCTTGGATCTAGATCATTGGAGAGGGTACAAAGTAGGGAAGAGTCCATTCAGCTCCGAATCACTTATGATCTGTTGAATGCTCTCACTATGACAAAATATCTATGCATTGATTTCATTGCAAAATAAAAGTATCTTAGATTTTACAGATAAACCTCTTTGATTAATGGACATTGGCTTCATTACCTATACCTGTGGAAGACTGGGCTGAAATGATGTCTGTACCGACCGAGGATGCTCTTAAGGAGAGGGCAACTTGAGTGGAGGACAGATGCGCCAAAAGGTTTCCCACTTTTTCAAGTAATTATCATTACTTCCACTGACATGAATTCCATTTCTAATGGGACTGTGTCTTATAACTTGGTGTGGTCTCTCTTCAGAGAGGATTTATAATTCCCAGTTAAATCACATTCTATATACTGCTATAGTTGCACCATCTCTTGGCTCATTTTTTACAGTCCATGGAAGCTGGTTTCTGGTTTCTACTCAAGAATTGGTCAAGCACTTTGCTCATCTTAGACATTCACACTGTTTGCTGGGAGAATTAATTAATGAACTGATGCAGCAGATTTGCTCCTGAGGGTTGTGGGAATTAATACTCTGCTCCTTAAAATATTTGTAAAAATAAGAATGTATATGCTCTTTCAAAATAAATTTTAACTAGTAATGGAAAAATTGGTCATATCTTTGTTATCTAGTTCTGGGCAACAAAATTTATTTGCATATTGTATTTATCAGAACAAAAATTTTTTTATTCATCACCTCTATTACTTTGTGTTTTTAATCAATATTATATTTTCAACCAAATTTTCTAGATCCCAGGCCATAAAAAATTTAAAAAGATACTTGAAATCTGTTTAAGAAACAATCTGTTTTTACTTTATATCATCGTAGATGAATACAATCTCTTTAAGGAAGAACCATTCATTGCAAATGCTATTTTTCATCTCTCTGTAGACAGATAGGCACATTCATACACAACATGCTTCTTTCCACTAGCTCATTTACAATAGTTTTCTTTTAATGTCTATTTAACTAAAGTAGTTTATCATGTTTTTCTCTTCCAACATTTATTCATTTAATTTATTGTGAAAAGATACTCACATCTATATGTCCACATTAGTTGAACAAAAAAATATATAAAATAGTAAATAATGATTGGATAATGAAATATCAAATGGTAAATACTGGAAAAATATTCATGATGGAATGGAATTCCTTCTCATTCCATCAGTTATTGAGTCTCTTCACTATTACCCAAATGCTGATTCTTGACTGCACACACAGCCCTGCTCAGATCTGACACCATTGTTAGGTCACATCCCTAAGTGTGCACGTAAGCATTACTTGTACATATGTGCATATTTACTGAGAAATCACTCTGTGCTCTCAAGAAATTAGATCAATGCTATCCTCTATGTTAATCCCTTTCACTGTTGTATGACATATGAGAAAATTTTAACTCATAAAGCTAAGTAATTACTTGAAAAATGTTGGATTTTAAACTTATAAAAAATTACAGTTACATTTTTAATAACTATACTATACTGTATAGCAATTGATCATGAATAATTTGCTTTCTAAGTATGTAGATAAAATAAAACATTAATTGGCAAGAAACAACTTTCATGTCTATGGACTGATGAGAGGGAGAAGATGGAAGATGACTTCAAATTACCATTAGTAATGTTGCTATTACTAAGAAATTTTTTAAAAAACAGTGGATGAGATTGATGAGATTTCTCTTATCACTATTATAAACAGGTGAGTCTGTTTATCCTAGAAGCATAGGTAAAAGCCAGGTATTCTAAACCCTTGCTGATGACAATTAGGACTAGGTGGGAGTTAAGAGTGTTTGGTTTTGTTTTCTTTACATTCTGGTTCTAAAAATCTAAGGTCATTTGGGAGCTCCTGGGAGGGAGGCACAGTAAAGAAATTATTTTTAAAAGATGGAAAGTACCCAAGCATTTTGCACAGAGCATTTTTTACCATCTATAAAATAAGAAGATGAACCAGGCCGGTTATATTCAAAGCAACAGACAATAGCAGGAGGACTCAGTCATCAGTCTCCTTCCTTGAGGACCTGGCAGCAATGAGACACCATAGACACTCTCTTCTTTCTGACACCTGCCTTTACCCTTTCAAAGAACTTTTTAAGCAGAATACTTTTTGTTCAGAAACAATGCTCAAGGAAAATTGTCTGGGAGAGAGCCCTGGTCTCACAAAAAAAAAAAAAAAAAAACTCAGATGGTTTCCCACAGAGAGTGAAAGACAGGCTCCAGGGATGGACTTTCGCACTGACTTTATATCCAATCCACTACCACATCTATTCTGTCGACAGAGAATTACAAGATTCAGGTCAAACAAAGAAGGAACTTACGTATCTTTTAATCATGTTACTTTGGGGCTTTCTTCATGCCAGTCTCTGCCTCCCTGAAAAGCATTTAAATCTATCACATCTTATTTTATTTTTAAATTCATTGAACTGAAGGAACAGTGCATCATAATATGATATGGATTTAAGACAAGCTTCACTGTAAATATCTGTATATGACTGTTTATTATCACTAGCTTAGTTCTTCCTATACTGTATAACAGATCCCTTTCACCCACATTTTAAATACCACAGATCTAGAGAGAGAATTGAGGTTTAGAATCAGTAGATATTCACTGAATGAGAATATGAGTACATTTTCAAAGCAAATGACTCCAAATTAGGCAGAATTACTAATTCCAAGTGTTATGTTCACTGGAGCCCAAGGAAATATTTCCACTCAAATTTTGGGAAGGAGAGTTTCACAGATCATTAAGTTTTGGACTCTGAGTTTGCAGTGATGATTACCACTATATTTTCTTATAACTGTACTCTCGTTCAAAAACAGTACACACATTGGGGGAAAAGCCATCAAAAGTCTTCAAAATGACTTTGAATTATGAGTGGACTCTTGTGGGGAAATTTTTGTTTTTACCAAAATCAGTTTTTCTACTACTACTACTCCTAATAGTGCTCACTGCATTTTTTTTTTAAAGAATAAAATTGTTGTGTGGTCCATTAGAGTAATTTGTTGCTACATAAAAAGCTTTCAGGGGCACCATAATAATTAGAAGAGTCTATATTCACATGGAAATTATTTCCTGGATTAAAAATTTAAAAGCCAGAAGACTGACATTTCAAAATTTTGTGTCTCCATTTCTTAGAAAAGCTCTTTTATTTTCAAATCTACAAGCCAAAACAAGTAGAATGAAGCTATTTATTCCCTGAATGGCACAATCAAAATAACAATGACCTCTTTTTTTCCCACTTGCAAGTGGAAAAACAATTGATATTGCTTAAAATATTGAAATGAAACTTAAATAGAGAAAATATGTGCTAAAACTGAGGAAGAATCAATCCTCAAAATGAGATGGATTGAAAATAAATTTGTGAACTCCATTGTGAATTTGTATTGAATCCATCATGGACTGTTTTCTAAAGTCTCTGGATTCTAGTGAGTCAGAGACTTTGAAAGTGTAATACTGACCTACAGAAGCCAGAATTTAGGCACTCATTTTCATTTGCATTAGGTACAAATGTATTAATGCATCTGTTCTTCTCAGGGTCCTGTGATGTTCTCAGGGTATTAATCACATTATAAGTTAGGAAAGTGAGAACCAGAGATTTAAAGGAGCTTCCCAGTGAAGCATATAGAAAAGTGACAGAGCTCAGAGAGAACACCTGTCGTGTCTTCAAATCCAGTGTCATCTTATTAAGCCATGTTATACATACTGCAGAAATATTAAGATCTAATACGGCTTTATTGATTCCTGAAGAAAACTATTATCGCTTACACTACAAGCCTACTACCAGTACCAGTTGTTATTCTTGCCACTCGTTAGCATTTGTTCCCATGTATCTACTTTAGCAAACAGTGGTTCTTAGGAAAACCTAAGAATGCAGTCACTGAAAAAAATTATAGATAAGTGTAAGGATACTAACATTCGACAGTTACTTCCATATTTTTCATCAATAGATTTTCATTTTAAAATCTTCCCAAGGCCATATAGTAAAAGTTGTTTGGAAAGTAATAGCAAGATAAACCTAGTTTGCTTGCTTCTTTGTTTTTACTTTCCTCAAAATTCTTATCTGATAATCAAAGTACCTTAATGACTAAAAGGAAGATATACTACAGTGCATGAGCAAATGTCCAGAATTGTACATGAATTTAATCATCACACTGAAATAATAAAAATTTGAAAACACTCAAGAATGTCTTGTAAGCAGCTATTCAATTAATTCCTTCAAAGGCTAATTTCTAATAACACAATGACTTTGTTTTTAGGACATTTGAAGATATGTGCAAAACTGTGTGTCAAAGGAAAAAGATATGGATAGTCGGAGGTCGGCATGGAAGACAGCTTTAATAAGATGATGAAATCCAAATCAAATAAACAACCTGTCAAAAACAAAGCTCCACCACTTCACACCTGATAAAACACCATTGTTTCATGTCTAGCAGCATGCCAAGTTTTTGTGTCATATTTAATGTTCCTATTGAAACTCAGATCATTGAAGAATAAGGCAACTTTCCATAAGGTGAGGAACAAGACTTTCAAACACTGGCAATGGCAGAATGAAGTCATATCTTGCAGTATAACAGGTCCAGACTCAATACCCTGAAATTCAGGTCGACTTTTGCCATGTTTTAGGTTATTAGTTTAGTTAATTGATCAACCATTTGGGGAAGAATTGTTCATTTCTGTTTTCTTCATATATCATGTCATTTTCTCCTAAAATAGAGACTTTTCAGAATTCTACAGCTGGCAAAAAACTGAAGCCTTTTTGTTTTGTTTTCGTTTATGGCAGTTTCGCTCCCAGTTAGGAATAGGGAGCCACACTTATCTGCCATTCTCACCAGCACTGTCACGTGGCAAAGGCCACCAGCCAGTAGGCAAGTGGCATTAACCTGTTCTGGGCCTGAGTCCACAGCTACAAGAATGGAAAGGGGGCCAGATGAGCAGAGGAAGCCTGCTTCTGGAGACTCAGGTTTAGACCCCACCACCCACTCAATCTGAAGCAGAGAAACTGAGAATCACCCAGCCCCATCAGGAAGTTTCAACAATGAACAGAGTCTGTGTGTCGGGAGGGACCAGAGAACCCTTTTGAGGCCTAGTTATGCAGGATCTGCTGAAAGCTAAGTGGGGAGCAGGAGTTCTGAGAAGAACCCTCTGGCTCTCCAGCTCTTCCTAGACGCAGGGAGTGTGCGGGCACCATGGGAAGTGTTTGAACCTGCCACGTGGAAGGTGATGAGAAACAGAGCAAACCCAAAGAGCCCATGTGCTGGTCGGGTGGACTCGGTCCTATGCAGTCATGGTCTAACAGAGGGAGTATCGACTGTTTCTGGTCTTAAATACTCTACTACCATCTCTGCTCTCCATTTAGTCAAAAATTAATGGGCACTCAAAAAATGAGAATACAAGAATGACTCCCTGATAAAAGATTAAATGATCAACCACACCAGATTTAGAGGTGGGCGCTATCAGACAAGGGTTTAGGATAACTCTACTAATATGTGTAACCATCCTGCAGAAGAGATTGATAATAGTGTATCAATAGGGGATAAAGAAATGATGAGATAATCTGTCATCTATACCTATCTATATCTCTGTATATAGACAGATATAGATATAAATAAATATACAAATAAAGATATAGACATAGGAACATGCACACATATATATGTGTGTGTATATATACATATAAATGGGCATATATCTATGTATATATGTATGTATGTGTATATATGTATATATATGCATATATATGTATAGATACACCTATACAGAGGGGAGAGAGAGAGAAAGTCAGAGAGAGATCCATTTTAAGGAATTGTTTCTTGTAATTGTGGGATCCGAGAAGCTCAACAGCACAGGCAATTCTGGCAGGAGTAGACGTTTTAGCTTTGTGTCTCAGTGCCATCTGGAGGCAATGTCCTCTCCTCATCTGGAGATGTCATCTTTTCTCTGCAGACCCTCCAGAAGGATTGGATGGGGCCCACCCACAATGCATGTGTATTACTCCAAGTTTACTGATTTAAGTGTCGATCATACCTGAAAATATCTTCATAGCAATAACTAGACTCAGGTTTGACCAAGCAACTGGGAGCCTAGACTAACTGGCACAAGAAATTGATCATCCCCATTGGTGCATTTGATCATTGCTGGAGGAAGAGTATAGATGGACATGGGGTCAGACTGCAGCTTAGGGAGCTTCATCTTTACTTCATCTTTCACTCTAGAAACTCCAGCAATTTATTACTGTGGAATCTGGAAATAAAATCCTGCCAGGGTCCTGGGAAAGGGAGATAAGAACATTTCGGGGAGTGGGCTGAGGCGGGGGAGGAACATATTAAAATTGAGACCCCTGAGACATGAGCCCATGAGACACGTTAACTGGAAGATGATGAGTTTTTCTTCCCTGTCACACCAGAACCTCCAGAGCTTAGGGAGCAATAAGCACAGCTCTTTCTGAGGAGCAGCACAATAGGAAACACAAAGTCAAAATGCCAGACAAAGACAAGGATGCTAGAGGAATAGGAGGCCCAGAGTCATTAACAATGAAAAAGTTAAACAAAGCCCAGCTCCCAGCTAGATTGACTCACTCTCACCTGCAAGGATGGCTTCCCTCAAAACCCATCCTTATGCAACATGTCTGACTTTCCATCAATATCTCAAGGAAATCTAAAGTCAAGAAAAACCCAATCTGAAGACAGATACATTATAAGAGCTCTACACCCATATGACACAGGTGCTGAAATTATCAGATGAGGAATTTAGAAAAACTGTGATGAACAGACTAAGGGAGCTCATGGAAAAGCAAACCACAGCAAGACCAGTGGCTCATCAGGGCCAGCACCATGGAGGTCATCAGGCAAAACATTCCAAAGGTTGCACTAGAAATAAATAGCCCTGTAATAGAAATGAAGAATTAAGTTGATGGATGATGATTTTATGCAGCTGAGAGAACTGAAGAAGCTGAAAATGAGTCCAAACAAAACCAAAAAACAAAAAGTTAAAAAAAAACCAACCAAACCTCAAAACAGCAAACTCACAAAAGCTTCCTAAACTTAAGTGCAGAGAGCAAAAAATTAAAAACAGAAGAAGAGAAGATGTCAGAATGGTGGGGCAACATCAAAGGTATAAAATGCACTTAATTAGAAAAATAGAGAACAAAGGTTGAACAGAGTAATATCTGAAGTCACCATGAAAAATATTAAAAATTAAGACAGACATCACACCACAGATCCAGAAAATTCAGACACTACCAGGAGGTTATACTCACAATGAAGAAAATCAAAGACAGAGAGAAAATCCTTAAGAAAATCACATTTACCCACAAAGAAGCAGGAATAAGAATACAGCTAATTTCTCCCTCAAACTCACATAAGAAAGAAGAGTAGATTTAACTTCTAAATTGTTGAAGAGAATAATTGTCAATCACTATCCATGGAGAGTCACCTTTAAAAATTAAAGAGAAAAGTAATTGGGTCAGTTGTGGTGGATGATAAAGATGAGAAGAAGGTGAAAACATTTATTAAAGAGTTATCATAGGTCCTTTCATCCATTAATAATCTACTGGCAAAATTAAAGTTACATGGTTTTATTATTCATGATTTTCAATCAAGAATCTGTGACATTATGAAATGTTTCAATAAATAGGTATGTTTTAACATCAAATCAAATTATAGTTTTAAAAATCAAATAGGACTTGTCAGCCATTCTTTAACTTTGTCATCAATGGAAAAATGGTCTGTCAACAGACTTTTACATAAGAGAACTCCAACAGGGTTTAGTTTACACACTTTTAAAGTCAAAAATAAATCCTTGAAATCCCAGAGACTTTGGAATATAAAATGATGAGTCACACCCTAACAGAAAGCCCATGAGCACAAAGGTGGGGTGCATGTATTCTAAGAAGCTACTCTCATTTTCCTAATGTAGAGATAAATATAACAACAGTCTTTGAAATGCCTTATCTTTACCACTATCTTTTGATACTATCCCATTGTTTAGTCTTGCCTTAGGGTTATTGGTGTGCAATTAATTGAACTGTATTTAAATCCCTGGTGTATTCTTGGCCAGAGTCTCTGGGATGTGCTCCTGGCCAGGACCTGAGTCAATGTTATAAATGTTTGAAACTTCTAGAAAGAGAAATGAATACACAAAGCCCACCTATTACTGCTATTGGCAATTTGGCATCAAGTATGGCTGGAATGTCTCAAGGACCACCTAACTCCTTGTGAGCACAGCTTACCCCATCCTTCCATCCTTCCCTTCTAAGTTAGTTAGTGACAGGGCTCTTCCTCTTGCACCCCATTCTGCAACTGCACATTTCTTTCCTTTTAGGACCCTCATCTATCAGCCAGCAAGTCCTATAGCTGTGACTTTGTGTCTTGTGGTTGGTCTTCTCCTTTTCATTACTACCAATTTTTGCCCTCATCAAAGTTATTGAAACACATTTCTAATTGATTCTTTTTGTTGCTGTTAGCATAGCTCTCTCCACAGCAGCCTGAAAAAATGGGACTATGTCAGTCCTTTGCTTAAAATCCCTTTAGACTCCCCATGAACTATAGAAGGAACTCGAGCCTCAAGGATGTACATGGTCAGATGTCTTTCTCCCCTACCTCCCAGACACAAATATATGCTCCAGAAATACACATTACTTGTGTATACATATATACACAACTCATGCAAAGCACATACATACTCACTTTACTATTTCTTGTCTTTATATCTGTGCCTTTGCTCTGACCCCACTTCCAGGAATGAAAAATCAAGCACCACTCATCATTCAGAATTCAGTTCAAAGTCACCGCCTCCAAGACAGACGTCTCCTCTCCTTTCCCCCTTGGCCTCCAGGACACACAAGTCTATACCACATAATCAGCACTGTATCTCCTCCCTTATTAGAAGCAAACACTGTGGGGGCTGAAACTATGTTTTCATTGTTTTTACCCACAGCACTTATCTCAGTCCCTGATGCATTGTAAACACTCAATAACCATTTGTTATGTATTGGAATTTATAGGAGACAGGATTCATTACTTAGGCCAGTGCATGTGATAACAGCCATATTGTTCTCATTATGTCAGTTTAAATATGTATCCACCAATTCTTTGAAATTCCTTGCAGAGAGATGTGGGTGATCCCTCCTCTTCTTGAAAGTGGGCAGGGTTTTGTCACTGTTTCAGCTAATCAAGTACAGTGGAAGAGGCGCTGAATGACTCCCTGTGCTGAGGCCCTGAAGGAAAAAGATGTCCTTTCTCCTGGCAGGGTAATTCTTAAAGTCTCCATTGGCCAAGTAAGCAGCTGGATAGCCTGTGCTACAACCTACTGGGAAATATAACCCAACCCAGGTGGAGACCAGGTGGGAGGATTTGGAGATGACAAGAGAAAGATACTCCAATGGTCCCCACTGTGGTGATTGCTTCATGACAAGTAGTTGACAAAATATAGGAGCAATTCTCTGCATCCACTCACAGCCAAGGAGTGAAACCTGCCTGTTCTGCTGGGTGCTAAGCTGATGAGCATGCATTTAGATCTGATGATGGTTGTTTTATTTGCACTGTAGAGAGAGGTATGGGACTGGAAACATGAAGTCCAGGGGAGGGGAGAGTGGCCTGGTGGTTTTGATGAGTCCCTGGAGCTGACGCTCTTGAAGAGCTAGATCCAGTCTTGCCAGATATCAATCTATCACTTGCAAATAAAGAAAAAAAAAAAAATCCCTGCTACTTCAAATGCTTCTGCAGAAATCCAGAGGCAGTGTCACTAATGAGACTCCTGAAAACTGGCCACTTAGGGAGAAAAGATCCAAGGTGAATCAAAGTGGAGCTCACCATAGGCAGGTGGTATTGCTGCCTGTTTCTACTGATGTTCTTCATGGCAGACTTGGTTCTCAGAATAACAAGGACATTTCCAGTAAGATAACTCTCTGTCCCTGTGTTCCCACAAGGCAATAACATCTTTGTCATTGTTGTGTCACATGTCTGGCCTAGTGTCTGAATCCTCATAGTTGAATGTATGTGTATTTGTAGGCTATTTTAGAAAGAGTGTGATCTGAGAACTAAAATAAATGTAATTCTGATGTTCTATGAGAGATTTTCAGCTACACTTTGTATTTCATTAGTTGAGGGTGATGTGTAAGTGGTTCACAAGTGGTTAGGTAAGAACAGTTCTTTTCCAGTTCTTGGAAATAACTCATCCACCATTAACTTCTTGAAAGCATATGATCAGTAAAAACAATCGGTATTGACTTCCAAATGCAGTACTTCTTTCTCCATCTAGTCAATTTATTAAAAACTGGTTCTTTCTTTATATAATATACCTGTTTCATTTTCCTTCCAAGATAATTGTAATGTCATCAAAAGGACCCAGGTAATAAACTAATTGACCAGGATTATGTATTTAGATATAGTAATATAGCATGACCAGCTTAAAAAATACTACAAAACATTTTTGCTGAATAAATTCCTTAAACATTTTCTATTGTTAAGGTTCCAAGAAGGGATAAGAAATCAGAAGTTTGAGAATAGTCACTAGCTATATTGTGCAAAAATAATTCTACAAACCTCAGGAGAGAATTGGAAGAAAGGGAGAGAAAGGATATTGAGCCCCACACAGATTAGACAGTGAAACAGTTACCCAACTTGTGTTTAACTAGATAAAATTATACATAGTAATATTAATAACCGTCTGAGAAAATTTAGCATTTAATTAATTATAAGATCATTATTAACAAACAAAAACATTTATCAATGTTGGTTTTAAGGAACAAAGAAAGCGTATTTTTACCCATGTTTTTCTAATTACAGGTCACTGGACTATTCTACTTCTTTTATATTCGACCACACAGGCTTCTGACTCCATTTATTATTCTGTCAAATAAAGTTCTATGATTTTTAAAAGAATATTCTGGAACTCACTTGAGGTTTTAAAATACATAAAAATAAATGCATTATGAACTGAGGATCCCTTGAAGTCCCTCCTTTTGTACTTTATTGTCTATATGATAATACCACTAGGAAAGCCATACAATTAGATAATAATTATTTACATGTTTGGAACTCTTTGTACACAAAGCTTTCACAACAACTTGCTTTGTGTTTCTCATAGGTCTTGAATAAGTGTGAATTGTTTTTTTATGGCAGATGAGATAACTAAAGCTAAGTGAATAACTACTCCATCCTTCTACCCCACTTCATAGGGCAATTTAATGTGCTTGAAATCAGCAAATGCTCTTCTTTATTTCATGTAAAACAGTGAGCTGACTACCGCTGTCTGTGTAAAATTGACAGAGCCCACTTTCTGGATTCATGGAGACTGTGCTATGGAAAAGGAGGAAGGCCGAACTATATGGGCAGAAACTAGGTTAAAAACACAAATGCTTAAGAGTATGGAATTGAGCAAAATCTCATGTTTGAGAGGCTAATGTAAAGATATATTTGACGTAGGCCTTATATATAGGTCATGTTGTTTCTTTAATCATAATAAAAGGGAAAAGTACAACGGAGAATGTCCTTATGTCCAGCATGTCAAGAGGAGACTTAGGGACATGGAAGATACATTGATTAAGTTGTAGGTTGGAGATGGAGGACACAGTCCATGGAAACCCTCAGGGTTGAGCTTGGTGTTTGGTTTGAGGAACAGAGAAAGGAACAAGTCAGGGTATGGAAAGTGGAAAGCATCCCAAGCATCTTACCATCTTCCCTCATTCTCTTTTGTCCTCTGGTTTCCTACTGTTGCAAAACAGACAGTTTTACACGTGCCTTTGATGCGGGGACCTGGCACTGGTGAGTGCGGTGAGTCCTGGAAAGAATTCTAGGAGAGAAACCTAGTGCCAACACCAGGTCGCAAGTTTATTATTAAACAACTAAACAGAGGTGACACACGCTGCTTGGGGTGACAGGAGCCAGAGAGCGAGTTGTTCAAATGGAGTCTGTTATACATGGGAGGAAGGGACCTCCCTGTGGGAGGACCCAGGGGCTGCAGGTCTCAGCTCTGGAGAGAGTCAGAGTTCAAGGGTAGGGGGAACAAAGGGGCGAGTCCCTAGTTCAGGCTGCTAGGGAAGGACTCTAGGTTTTCCAGCCAGTCCCTTCTTTCCTATCACTCATCACCTTGAGATGCCTGCAAATATTCTAAATACAAGAGTCTGTATTACAAACCCAGCTTTAGAAACACCTTGAAGTTTCTCTGGTAACATTCAGGAAAGCTTGAGCTTTCACCAGTCCCTGGATTCATTATCTTAGGTACCTCCCTTTAAAAAAAAATGCATCTCACACACACACACACACACACACACACACACACACTCCAAACTGATAAACTTTCCTCTGGAGATGATTTAAGTTGTTCTAGTTTTTGAAATACTCTGTGCCTTTAATCTAAAAGCCAAAGGAATTTAGAGAGTGCTCTGCCCCTGTGTCTTAAAAATCAACTGAAATAAAAATCCAGATTAGTTTCCTCCTTTGAGTGAATCACTCCTTTCTCCATATATTTTGACAACATGAGTGGTCTCCAGATCAGCTGCTTAGAACAGGGCTGACCTAGTCAATGCAGCAGAGGCACCTCCAGTCACTCCCTGCCTCCAGGTTGACCTTAGAGTCACAGTTTGGTTTGTCATTTCACAAACTAGGAGAGAAAGTTGGTGTAACAAATGTGAATGTGTGCATTCACCACACCTTTGACAAGTGACACTAAGCAAGAAGTCACACTTCCATAGCTCTACAATAATGTATTGATCACACAGTTAGGGTGTGAGTGCCCATTAACTGTTGAACTGCTGACATTGCTTTGGATGAGGTCGTTAATCTCTGAGAATCTTAAAAAGTAAGGAATGTCGATTGGTTTCTGTTCATCAGCACAGACACCTTAAACTCAGGTCTAATCTCTATCTCAAATTTTCTAAATTGTTGACCAACACCACAATCAGTCCCTGTTATTGGAGATAGCTTTCCTAGTTTCTTCCCCTTGCCTATTTGTTTAATGAATAATAATACTTTTAAAAACTGGCCTCCTAAAATTATTTCCTGTCCTGATTCCTTCTTTCTTGGTCTCGTCTCTTGTACTTCTGGCTGGAATGATCAGAACAAATACCTTACAGCAGTCCACCTGCAGCTTCATTCCTCTTCTCTCTCATCTTAACACAGTCTTCCCACCGTTTGACCAAGAGTCATGTCAGATCATGGTACTCTCAGGGTCAATATTTCTCAGTACTCTGCCAATCTTGGGGGTTAACATTCTTTTCTGTCTTCCAGCAGATTACACATCACAGTCTATCCATAAATTGTTTTCTCTCTCTGGTTTGCATTAAATTTGCAGTTGTCTCTCTTCTCTCTGTATTGGAAGCCCTTCGTCCTCTGGAAGACCTTGATTATACTAGCTCTCAGACTGATTCTGATGTCACCTCATGTGCAAGACACTCCACAGCACAATGAGAGAAGAGGGGGTTTCTTCATGATCTCCCCACACCTTGTAAACATTACCCATTGTGTTGCAGTTCTATTTCTCTCCAGTGCATTCTAAAGTGATTACAAAGAGGTATTATCTCTTCATTAACTCTTTCTCAGTGCTTAAAATAGAGACTAACATATGGTGGACACTAGGTAGACAAGTATAAAACACAAAGTGAGCCTAAGGGAGAGCTCTAGAGTGGTGAGTTCCTGAGGGCTTAGCTGGACACTCGGGTTATAAGAGCAGCAAAGGGTTACTGTTCAGCTGGGACAACACATATCAGTAGAGAAGTGAAGGACAGTATGAACTAGAAAGTGATAAAAGAGTACGGTGCTGAGTGGGAGCAGAACCAGACAGGAAGCTCAGAATCAGGTGGGGTAAAGAGGTGGCTCAAAGGAAACATACTACATCGTTTCCTGTAGAATTCTGTTCTATGGTCATTTACTAATGCTCTGTCTGAATTTCAGTCAGTATTACTATAAACAATGTGTGTGTACACAGAAGAGTGTGTGTGTGTGTAATGTGTGTATGTATGAGAGAAAATTAGGAGACAGATATAAAGACAGAGAAGTGGAGAGTGGGGAGAGAGAAATTCATGCTTTAGACAGAGGTTCTACAGGAACTAGACCATCATTTCACACTTTATATCCAAGCATCAGTTAATCCACATAAATTCCTTAAGAAGTCTTAGACTTAGTTTTTGAATAGAGGGTTTGAGTCAGTTTTACTCTTAGCACCGAAGAGTAAGGAGGCCTCCCATTTAGTCTTTGAGTGATGGTAGCAATGAAAGTCTTCTGTTAAATATCAATTTTGCTTCTAATAACCACAGTTTTCTACTTGCTCTAGCTTTCTATCTGCAGTCCAAGCGATTTCCTACTGATAAATTAGTGAGGTTCATCTACCCTCTCAGTTTCAGGGGAGTGGAACAATATTCTGAATATCTAAATATTCTTACTTGAACTAGAAGGCAGCCATAAAAATCATATTCCTTGG
Source organism: Solenodon paradoxus (assembly GCA_004363575.1). Lineage (NCBI taxonomy): Eukaryota > Metazoa > Chordata > Mammalia > Eulipotyphla > Solenodontidae > Solenodon > Solenodon paradoxus. The sequence continues at coordinate 603,703 of RJWH01000470.1, read as the reverse complement.
TGGATTAAGTCCTTCTGATCTAGATATGCTGTGTACGTAACTTGACAGTCTTATCGCTTGTAGAAAGATGATGCTGTGTTTCTGTATCCTTGAGGAACTGTTTGTTGGAGATCAAGCATGATAGTGCCTCCCTCCCCATTACAAAGATTGGCTTTTGAGGACTTTTTTTCATTCAGTCTTCTCAGTTTTCATTAACTCACATGACTTGTTGCACTGTACTTGTCTCAGGTTCTTGTGGAGCTGATTATGCATTATATTACTTCACTGCATGGGCCAGGTACCTACATCATTAGCTGAGAGAAACAATAAGTATTGCACTCCTGGGCACAGCTTGGGCAGGGTCGTCAGATCAGAGGGTGCTGTAAGCTGGGAGATAGCACTTAATGGTCTGCAAAAAAGTGCTGGGGCTCTGCCAGCCTTAGCTGAATCACAGCCCTCCTTCTCTGTTAGAGCCCAAGAATGCAGTAGAGTGCAATCCTGCATCATTTAGATGTTCATTGTAGGTGTGCGTACTATAATTATCTATCCCAGACCTCTGTGCTCATAATTCCTCTTCTAGGAACATAGTGTTAACTCTTTTAATTCATCTGCACTATTTTAAAAGAAATTTTTTAACCATTACTGCAAAAACATTTTGTTGTGTTTCCATCGAACTTTCAAAAATTTCACAAATTCAACTTACTCTTTTCTGCTGACATTTCCTCTTTCTCCCCCAAAGTAGTAATAGGCTACCTATTAGTTCATGACTATAAATTAAATTTTCTTTCACTGAGACATGGCTGATAAGAGCTATAATCTCCATATTCCAACATCGAGAAACAAAAAATAAGCCACTCTTTTAATTATTCCAAACCTCATATGCTAAGTTCCCCACAAACTAGGCCAGAAACCATTTGACCATTCCTTTCCTGGTTGTGCCATTATTTCCACATGAATTAGCTTTGTTTCATTTGCTTATATATTATTTTACTGATTTATTTTAATCAGTGTATATAATGCTGCCGGGAGATGTTCTTAATCTCAGTGACCGCAGATCTCTGGAGAGTCAAGCATTTCCTAACACAGTATTGAGGCTAAGAGAGCATTTTATAATTCATCCTCAGGAGCCTTTAACTATGCCCCATTTTCTCATCATTCTGAGCTTTGATTATCCATTTCAAATGATAGCCTCAAATCCGCTTATGATTTATTGCATCTTTTCTATTTGGTTTTCTTTGGGACTACCTCATTAGCATATTGATATTAAATCTACACAGAAGAAAGGAAATGTGAGCCAATTGAGAGACTGCTCACGTTCTTGGATGGGGAAGCTAAACAGTGTCCACTTGTTTACAATGTTATTTATAAGTTAAATATCATTTCAAGTCAACTTTATAAAAAGATTTTTTTGGGAAATTTTTGAGTCTGAGTTGATCTGGAAATAACAGGATGAATGTAGGTAAGGTGACCACAGACCTCTGGGAAAGGAAGAATAATGAGGGAAGCTTGTGAGTGTCCATATTAGTATATTACATGAAGTTAGAAGTCAAGGCAGTGTCGAAAGCATGAGTAACAGAGCAGAGGAAGACAATGACCCCTCCACCCTATATGCATAGAACAGTTCATGCAAAGATCAGTCATACAGTTAAGCACTAGAATGACAGAGAAGGGTTACATGATTCTGGGATAATTGGTAATATTTTCGGAAAAATCAAACAATCAGATCTCAACACATATCTTATACTAACAAAATGTGTATGGGATTGAAAGATTAAAATGGAAGACATAGAAAAAGAAATTTAAAGGGCAAAAGATGAGACCCTAAGCAAAAAATAAGTAGAAAAATTCACAGTGAAGAAAAGGATCAGATCACTAAGTACTCAAACTAAACTTTCATATCACTGAACTTCAGTGAAAGGAAATTTCAAATTGGGTGATTTACTTTAGGCACACTTGATATCAAGTATTAATGATCTCCACGTGACTTAAGTTAAAATAAAAAGACACTAGGGTAAAAATGGCAAAATAACTTGAAGTGAAAATTATCATGAAAATACAGTAAAATAAAAAAATTAACAGTAATATTTAAGAAGATAAATGATTAAGTCAATACTTTAGATTTTGTTGTGAAAACAAATAATTATGTACAATTATACAGAGAAAATATGCATTTTCATATAGTGATTATGTCTATATTTTTATATTGGAAATGTTTATGCACACAGAGCAGTACAGATTGTCTCATTGTCTCAAAAGTCTATACTGCTTCAATTTAATAAATCTGAAGTATAAGTGATATAAATATTTAATTAATCGATTATTTAAATTCATTTTACATATTTTTAGTTACGTGAGTTTTGAGGAAATTTCTTGTTTATTGTTAAGCAGTCTTTTTTTTCTTTTTTTCCCAGAAATTTGCTCATTTTATCTAACTCATAAATTTTATGAATTTTTTTCATATATCCTATTATTGTTAGCAAGTATTTCATTTTAGAAAAGTTTTAGATTTATAGAAGAATTGTAGAATAAAGAGAGTTCCCACACATTCTATATCTAGTATAATAAAATGCGCAGTTCTGTCTGAAGGAGGTGATTATTTGAGAACCTAAGAATAAAGTTCACAAGTCTTGACTTCCGAGTTCTGAAGATACTATCAAGGAGTGAGATAGAAAGGATTTGAAAAAGAGCTCGAACAGATTTAGAATATTTATTCTTATCTCGTTCACCTCACAAAATGTGGGAAAACGTCCTTGAGGAAGGGTGGAGGTGGTCAGCCCATTTTGAAGAGTGAAGGAGACTCATATGGAGCCTTTGTGTACTGTCCCTGTCTTGTAGACCAAGTTCTAGAAGATACCCAGTTCCTATTTACAGAACCTCCGCTCTATGCTAGGTTCTGTAGATATCAGGTAAGTATTGAAGCTCATCCTGTCGATAGCAAAGAAGTTTCCATGAGAATGGGTAACACTGGGCACAAGCAAAGCAGAGGAAGCAAGATCTTCCAACAGACAAGGGGAGGGCAAGGTCAAGGCCATAGGAGCCTTTCTTCTTCAGAGTTAGAAAGGGATTGGTAAAACTATTTTGTATTGTATTGAGGAGGAATCTAAGAGCGTTTTTTTCTCTTGTGGCTTTTATCTTCCTCTTGAAGTAGGAAGCCACAGTGTTTGGAAAAAATAAAGTGGGTTTTTTACTGAGGCAGGAAGTTTTAAAGAGCTCTGGTAGGAAATGTTCAGAGTGCCTACATTTAGGGAGCTTGGAATAGGGGGAAACTTGTGAATTGAGCTGTGTGTTTTCTTCCTCATAGTTGTTAGATGTAGGGGTGAGTCCAATACCTTTAACACTCAACATTCAATACCTGCAAAGGTAGTTGGCTAAAAAAATAGGGTTCTGGTGCTTTCGAACTGATCAGCTTCAGTTTCAGACCATTCATTGGTTCCTCTTTGCACTTGGTTCCCATACCTGTCCTCAGCACTTGAAATTCCTTCTAAAATCTCAGCCACCCCTTCCCTCTCTAGGCAAAGTTAAAGGGAATAGAGAGACAGAAAGAACACTGAGATAATGGAGTGGGAATGTCAATTGTCCATATTAGATTAAGAGAGAGTAGGGAAAAATAAATTATTTCCATATGAGACCAACAGGTGAGGATTATGGAGTAATTCAGAGGGTTAGAAGGAATTAGAGCAAACTTAAGTGAATACAAGGGGGTGGAAAGTGGAAAGTTATAAAG
>RJWH01000469.1:600000-767005 GCA_004363575.1 Solenodon paradoxus | reverse complement strand
GCTCAAAGAACCCATGCCAGAGTTAGACGAGTGAGCAAGCAGAGATTTAATTAGAGGGTAAAGGAATAGAGGCGATCAAGGGCGATCCAGATCCCATGGGTTCAGGGTCACTTCAGATATCAGACAGGCGCAGTGAGTAAGCAAGGTGGTGGTTTATTAGTGGGGAGCAGATAGAGACTGGAGCCAGCCAAGGGAGGCTAAGACTCTTGTTTGCCTTGACGCTGGCTTGGGTTTTTAATGAAAAAGCCCACATGGTGAGGAAGTGGGTTGGAGAGAGGGTCCTCAGGTCAGGTTTTAGTTCCTGATTGGACAAAGTGAAACTGGCCTTTGAAGTTATAGGTGGGCTTCTTCAACCAGCACTGGTCCTTTGTTCCTTTGTGGAGGGTCCCCCCTGGTCATGTCGTTCCTTTTCTTGACTGGGTGACACTAGGGACTGCTCTGATATCCACTTTGATGCTTGGCCTAAAGCTTTCTCTTGTTGGGGCACCAATATAAACTCAAAGGATCCTGTGGGGAAATGGCACTGCCACCTAAGGAAGAGCAGAAACATTCTCCACTTGAAAGATGCATGGGTAACTATACTAAAGAAATGCTTAATACTATAACCCTTTTTCAGAGAGTGCAACATATTTTAATACGTTATCAAAACATCTTTCAAGTCTTGAAAATCTGTTCCACAAATTTCACAAATATGCTTCACCAGAGAACCTTTGACCCTAAGGGCTTCTTCATATCACAATTTCAAAAATGCATATTTAAACTACATTGTTAGGAAGAATAATTTCTTCATAAAAAATTAGAATTCACTAGTATAGAGCTTTAAAAATATTCAACACAGGTTATTACTTTTTTCAACAAAGAACTAATTTTGCTAAGTTTTAAACAAATTTGAAGAGATTATTTTTTGATAAGAGAAAAAAGTTTAATAATAGCTTTAAACTAAGAAAATGGCTTTTCAAAAACATGGAATCCATTGTTGCCTAAATGGGGGTATGACAAAGAACTATTTTTATAAACCTGCGAATTTGAGGAGAATCATTATTTGGAAAATATTTTTTAAATGGCAAAGAAATATTTTCCAAATGTCTAGTGTGTATTGGGCACAAAATATTTTTATAAGTATTCTGTATTAAAGGTGAATTTGCATTCAGAATAGTTTTTCCATGAAAAGGAACAAAAAAGTTCTTTGAACTTAAATCTGAGGCTATTCAGCTATTTCTATTTCTTTTTTTTTTTTTTGACATTTAACTAATGAGCTATTTGTCAGAGGTAATCTAGATGAAAATTTATGTAAGTGAGCTTTATGAAAAATGCTTTCAACTAATATAAATCTCATTCTTTTAAAGAACTGAAATTGTTAATGTTATCAAATTTATTTTTAACTAAAACATATTTGGTAATAGTGTGCTGAGGGCAGTTTTCAATTTCACTAGGAAGAGACCATGAGGAGGCAAGTTTGGACATGTATTCAGATGAGAAGCTGGAGTATTGTTATGTAATGAAAATTCCAGCATAAGGAAATGGGATTTTTTTGTATATTAGATATTTTGAAATGATAGTGTATTCAGATTTGCTATAGCCCTTTAGCCAATGGTTCTTCAAAGTCAAATACTAGAGGACTGAATTATGACAATCTTGCTCGTAGAATATTATCCTAAACATTTGTACAAATTAATTAACATTAGTTGCTTTGGGTTTTTTGTCCTTATTATATAATCACTCACATTTATTTGAAATGTGATCAGATATTTGGATTCAGATTTGAATTAAATGCCTACACTGTGACCGACTAACTGAAACTCAGAGGAGGTCATATCACCTATCCGAGCTTTAATTTCAGGTCATTGTAAAGTGGCAATAATAATAAATCAAACCCAAGATTGCTCCTGATTAAATAACCATTGATGAGTAGATGGATGATCACCCAGTCTAGGTTCTTGGAAGGGCAGATGCCCTGCTAGGTTGAGTCTAGGCTCTTCAGTCTGATTTCTCATGTCCACCTGAATCTAGCCTCATCTCATTTCCACAACTGTACTTCTGCAGGCTGTGAGCATTTGAATCAGATTCAGATGTCCCCCACACCTTCAGTGCCTCCTCTCAAATACTTAACAATCTTTGGTTTGCTTTTCTGAGCCTTCAGTAATATTTCTCCTTTCATTTTGTTTATCTAAACCTTAACATTTACTTTAAAATACTAAGACATAGAGATTATGGTTACAGCGTGTGTGTGTGTGTGTGTGTGTGTGAGAGAGAGAGAGAGAGAGAGAGAGAGAGAGAGAGAGAGAGAGAGAGAGAGAGAGAGAGAGTTTTAATCTATACGCTGGTGGTAGTTATTGTCCTAATTGAAAAAACACACTCCAGGGAGGATTATGTATAATTTAATCAAAAGCTTCTGGAACTCAGCTCTCTTAATTCCTGACCAGTAAAAGAGATTTTGTTTATTAGCCTAATAGTTGTTAGCCAAGATATTTCATTGGTTAAATATATGAATTGGTAAGAATTATTTTAGCAACATTGTTCACTCTTTCATAGAGGGGATGTAAAATGTTAATTAAGTCCAGAAGTTTTCTACTTTTCAGAATAGTATTGGAAAGCTTGATTCCAAAAGGTACCATGTCCTCAATTCATTTCCAATTCAAAGAATACTCATGTTCGATATATTCTACAAAACACATTCTAACAAGATATTTGTATTAATAAACCTTTATTTCAAAGTGTGAATCAATCACCTAAAAGGAAAAAGAATCCACAGTAGTTTGTATCTTGTTTTTGTACCTGGATGATAAGAAATGCTTCTATACATGCCAAAGGTCTATTTGAATTCTGACTTTATTGTCACCTGCAAAAGAGAAAGGGCAGTTTTAAGGAGAAACACTATAGCCCTCACCTATTTCTATGAGGGTTCTTCCAAGCCCTCAAATAATTGCAAACAATCAAACTGACTCAGATCAGTTGTATTTGGCCCAGATAGCAAGGTGAGATTTACATGGAATTTTAGGAAGGAAAAAGATATCTTTTTCAGGATGCAAAATCTGAAGATGAGAAAATAGTTACGGACTTGTCCCCATGTCCATCTAAATGCATATGTTGTATAAAAGTAGACAGAAGAAACCTCAAGCTGTTTCAAAATAGAGCATGGTATTCCACTGGTAACAAGCTAGAAGAGAAGGAACAGAAAAATGACCTGGATTGAGGAGGGGATTTATTCTTCCCTACTTCACATTAACTCAGAATACATATTTTAGGATATAAAATAGATTTTAAAATATTGAAATTACTGGTGATTGGGTATTCATCAATATCTGAAAATATTATAAAAATATAAAAAGTGAAATTACACAAAAATGTTTAACAGATGGAGAGATGTCTCCTTAGAACACCCTACCTGGAGACTTATTTCTAAGAAGACTAAGACGAATAAGAGTAGATCATTCACAATTCAAAACTAGTAATCACAGGGATTAGACAGAGGAGTGGAGGTATGGAGTTCAGAAGTTGGAGTTTAGATGTGGGTTATCCACAAGTCACAATCCATCAAAAATAATTTGTTCAAAGACAAGATAGGGGTGTTTGGCTTTATTAAATGGTCTCATTAAGGAAGAAATCTCTCAGATGAAACAAGGTATCACAAATTAGTTCAGCTCAACTATCAGTTCTGATAAATATAAAGGGGAAAGAATTAATTTATCAAAGATATAAGCAGCAGAAGACAATTTCTGGCTTCATTATCTAATGGTGGTGCATTGAAGGAAAATGGCTGGTGTGATTCATATTCACAGAGGTTGTATTTGTTATCAGAAAATTTAAAGACTTGAGAAGGAAATCAAGTATGTCTTAAATTTATAAAAGCAGTACGATTTGTTTGTACATGTTAGATTAAATACATTTGCAAAATATACTAAGTATTAATTAAAAGCCCCTTAAAGTATTTTTTAATTGCTACACTTACAAATAGAATAAAATATCTGTAAGTAAAACTTAAAAGTGTAACAACAAAAAATGACTTTAATTAATAAATTAATAAATAAGTCCAAAATCAAAGACATATAGTCTTTAAAGACATGGTAGTGAGAGTTTCCAGGTCCAGATGGTAATTTAAGAGGATTCTTAACTTATTGTCTCTAAGAAACAAGTTGAATCTTCAGCTATATATGAAACTCCCACTGAACAAAACATACGGACTCCTACAGAACAGATTTGTGAGAAAAAACTCACATCAGAGAGGTGGCAGTTCCAGGGAGGTACTGCCTGATAAGCAGCCAAAATTGGTGAGGCAACTGGATGGCAGAGTGAAAACCCGAGCTCTGTGGACCAGAAAAGACCTTGCACTGGTATTCCCAAAGCCCAGGGGACAGGAGATCCCACGCCCCCACTCATGCCCAAGGAAAGACAACCAGATGTGCCCTACCTACTTTAGCCCCAGAAGAAGTAGTCATACCCATGTACATGTCCCATCCAGCCCTAGAAGGGGCCATTGTTTTTCCTGTGCCTGCCCAAGCAAAAAAACGAAACAAGTGTGCACTGCGGCAGGCCTGAAAAGGGGTGGCGGTGCCAGAGTGTGAGCCCCCCACACTGCTCTGCCCTTTGTCAAGCCTGAAAGGTTTTGGCACCCACACATGAACGACCTATGACCAGATAGAACAAAGGGTTGATGTGTGTCCTGAGCAAGGCGTAAGGAAGGACAGCAGTACCGTTAGTCCAGGAGAGGCTACTGTGCCTCCATCCCCAGGAGTTAAAACACAGAGCCCATTTCCAAGCCTGGCTTGAGACTGTGCAGCCTCCTCCCAGCCAGAATGGAAGAGACCAAGTGGGGCCCTTGGAGGCAAAAACAAAACCAAACCAAAAAACACCATAAACCCCTCCCATGCTGGAGATGGAGACACCACATGCTGTCCTGGGGAGGAAATCGGCACATCCTAGGCCTCTATTCCCCAGGGACTCACAGACCCCTGGTCCTTCCCTGTAGATGCCCAGCATCACGGCCAGCCAGACTTGAGTGAACTCAAACCTGCCCGTTCTAGGCCCCTACTCCTGCAGGCCAATGATCCCACCATCTCAGCCCCTGCAAGGAGCAAGTAAGTGCTTGCTAGACCTCATCACCTGTGATTTCCCACAGTGTCTCAACCCAGACCAAGGTGATTTTAAAATTTATAATTGGGGGACCAGAGAACTGGGTTCACAGACTGTGCTTTGGTTACCTGTTAAAATTCCTTCACTGGAGAGTCACAGGCAAGAATTTCCTGAAATAACACCACCAGCTTGCCACAAAAGGGCATTCAAGAGAGCAGAACTGCTCCAACCCCCACTGAAATCAAGAAGCTGGAACCTGCCACATTATTATACAGGCAGAAAGAAATCTAAAGCTAACAAAAGGAAAACCATAGCATCATATTCAAGGCAGAAAAGAAGTCAGAAAGCCATTACCTAATAGATAAAATGGCTCATAAAGAGGAAGACACCAGGAGTCCACCAAAGAAAAACTCCGTCAATATGAATTGGGATAGCCTATTAGATAATGAGTTCAAAACAATAGTTATTAAAAAGTTAAATGAAATGCAGGAGGCACACACAGCTACACAAAGGCAATTGGAAGACATCAGAAAAGAAGTGATAGATCAAAAGGAATATGTTACCAAAGAGACTGAGACCATGAAGAAAGTCCTAACAGAAATGCTAAATATGAAAGATACAGTCAAGGAATTGAAGATAGACATCTCCATTGAGATAGAAATCTCCATAAACAAATTCAATCTCACAGAGGAGTAAGCATCAGAAATTGAAGACAAGATAACAAAGGTGACCCTCATGGTAAAAGAGAGTTAAAAGATAGAGGAAAAGTAAAGAAACTATATGAGAAATATCAGACACTAGAAAAAATATAATGATTATAGGTATTTTAGGAGAGGAGAGAAAGGAGCAGAAAACCTATTTAAAGAAGTAATAGCAGAAAATTTCCAACATCTCCTAGAAAAAGGACACACAGAGTTTCAAGAAACAAAGAGAACACTGAAATTTCTAAATGTAAACAGACCTATCCCAGACACATCCTTGTAAAACTAGCAAAAATCAACAACAAAGAAAAACCACTCAAGGTTGCTAGAGAAAAGAAAAACAACTTACAGAAGTACACCAATTAGGCTATCATCAGACTTCTCAAAAGAAACCCTGCAGACCAGGAGAGAGTGGAAAGGCATTTTCAAAATACAAAATGACAAAAACTGCCAGACAAGAATTCTAAATTATCTAACACTAAATTATCATTCAAATAAGATGGAGAAATAAAGATCTTTAAAGACAAGCAAAAGTTAATGGGTTTTTCTATCATCAAGCCTGCCATTCAAGAAATCTTGAAAGGGATCCCAACAGAGAAAATAAAAACAAAGAATAACCAATACTTAAGAATAATGAGAAAAAAGGAAACAAAGATGAAACCAACAGGACAGAACAACAACAACAAAGCTAAAGGGAGGAAGAACAAGTGAGCTGTATGAGTATGTAACTATGAAAAGATATCAGCTCATAAAAGATGATCATAGAACAGTACAGTTAGAGACAACCCACGGGGTAGCCACAAATTCCAAATCTAAAGAGATACAGGCCAGAAAGTAGACAAAACTGACAGAACAGACGAAGAAACACATCCAGAGAAAAAAGCAAATTTAAACAAGCAAAAAATGAAGCAATGGGCAGAGAAAACCAAAAGAAAACAAAGGCTCAAAGCCCTACATTTCAGTCATCACCTTAAATGTGAATGGACCGAATTCACTAATTAAAAAACATAGAGTGGCTGGATGGATCAAAAAACAGGACCTATTAATACTATGCCTATAAGAAATGCATATCATGTCCAAAGATAAAATAGGTGGAAAATCAAGGGCTATAGAAAAAGTATACCAAAGCAACAGTGATGAAAAGAAATCAGGAGTTACAATACTGATTTCAGACAAGACAAACCTCCAATTAAAAATGGCTTCACGAGGCAAGGATGGTCACCACATCATGATCCAGGGGGTAATCCATCAAGAAGAAATAACCATCATCAACAGATGTGAACCAGTAGAGGACCTTGTAAATACGTAAAACAAATACTAACAGCTAAAGGCAGACATTGATGGTAACACAATAATATAAGGAACTTCAACACTCTACTTACATCAATAGACAGATTATACAGGCAAAAGTTCAACAAAGAAATTAGGAATCTAAATGACACAAAGATCATTTGACCTAAGAGACATTATAGGGTATTCTACCTCAACAACAACAACAACAAATGTATATATATATATATGTACACATTCTTCTCAAGTGTACATGGAATAGTCTCAAGGATAGACCATATCTTGGGACACAAAATAAGTCTCAGCAAATTTAGCAAGACTGAAATTATAGAAAGTATCTTCTCTGACCACAAGGGGTTGAAATTCAAAGTGAACCAAAAGAACAAAACTGGAAGACCACAAAAACATGGAGATTGAACAACATACTCCTGAACAACTCAGTATCACTGATGAAACTAAAGAGGAAATTCAGATATCTGAAAACAAATGAAAACGAAGAAATGAGCTATCAGAACATATGGAATGCAGTCAAAGCAGTTCTGCGAGGAAAGCTTATAGCCACATAAGTACACATCAAAACCCAAAAGAGCCCAAATTAAATACCTAACACTCACCTGAGGGAACTAGAAAGGGAAGAACAATCAACACCAAAAATGAGCAGAAGAAAGGAAATTATAAAAACCGTAACAGAAATAAATGAAATAAAAAACATAAAGAACATTCAAATGATCAACAAATCTAAAATCAGGTTTTTTGAAAAAATTCACAAATTCACTACACCCTTACATAGACTCACTAAGAAAAAAAGAAAACCCTAATAACAAAAATCAGATATAAAAGAGGTAAGATTTCAACTGACATCACAGAAGTACAAAGGATATTGAGCGACTATTATGAACACATATCTAACAAATTTGTCAATCATGAAGAAATGGACAGGTTTCTAGAATGTTACAATCTATCAAAATTGAACCAGGAGGACAAAATCTACTTATACAGACCAATCACAAGTGTAGAAATTGCAACAGTATATAAAAAAAAAAAATCTTCCTCAAACAAGCACGCAGGACAGATGGCTTCCTAGTGAATTGTACCAAACATTCAAAAAATCATTAATCCCCGTCTTCCTTAAACTCTTCCACAAGTCAAAGGGGAGAAAAAACTCTCACATACATCCTCCCAACCGGGCTACTATCAGACTTCTCTGCAGAAACTTTACAGCCTAGGAGAGAGTAGAACAACATCAAAATGCCTAAGATAAAAATTGCGGGTGAAGAATCCTATATCTTGAAAAACTTTCTTTCACGTATAAGGAAGAAATAAAGGTTTTCCCTGACAAACAAAAACTGAAGGAATTTGCTGCCTCCACAAATGCTGAAAGATGCTCTTCTACCTAAATCAGAAAGAAGAAAGTGAAAATTGCAGTACTACTCCCTTGTATGTCAATAATGCTTGAATATAAATGGAATGAATTCACTAATCGAAAGGCAGAGAGTGGCTGGATGAATTAAAAACAAAATCCAACTATATGCTATTTATAAAAGACTCACTTAAGATGGAGAGAACAACATAGATTTAAAGAGAAGGGATTAATGAGCATATTCTTGTAGTTCAGGCAACTGAGATGATAGCATGTGAACCACATACAGTCCAATGAACCACATACAATCCAGTGACTGGGATTGGGATGAAAAGACAAAATGAATAACTAAATAAATAAACGTGTTCTTCCTCCTTTTATTTCCTATCTTAAAAATACTTATTCCTCCACTCCCTTCCTACCTTCATTCCTCTCTTTAAATTAATTAATTAAATAAACAACTAATTAAATAAAGTGAAGGAATGGAAAATGTCACTCCAAAACAACAGAGAATGTGAAAATGCAGGAACCTCTGTACTCAGAGAAAACAGACTTCCAGTCAAAAACATTTAAAAGGCAAATATTATCCTGTTATTAAATGAAAATCAAAACAACAATATGATACTGCTTCATACTTTTGACAATGGCTATTATTCAAAAGTCTGGAAAAAACAAGTATTAGCAAGGATACATAGAAAAGGGAATGTTTACAAAGAAGGTGGGAGTGTAAAATGATACAACCATTTTGGGAAGTAATATAAAGATTCCTCAAAAAATTGAGAATGGAAATCCAATATGTTACCATTATCCCACTTCTGGATATTTATCCTAAAAACACAATAATATTAATTTGCAGAGATATATTCCCTTCCATGTTCATTGCAGCATTATTTACAATAGCCAAGGGCTTGGAAACAACCTAAATGCCCATTGACAGATAGAAAGGATGTGATATGTATACACACAGTGAAATACTTCTCAGATACCAAAAAAGATAAATTTTTGCCATTTACAAAAATATCAATGGACCTTACGAGAATTATGCTTAGTGAGAAAACCAGAGGAGAAACGACAGATAGTATATGTTTTATTTATATGTGGTATATAGAGAAAACAAATGAATTAAATCAAACAAAAATAGCCATTCAGTCAATAAAATCACTAATTTTACAACCACTAATTTTAGTGGTTATAAAGAGTGAAACAGGAACAGTCAAACTGGGTAGAGGAAATCAAGTGAAGGAAGAACTGGAATGGTGGTAGCGAACTGTTTTATGTTACACAACTTGAACCTACATAATGCTACGATGCAATGTTCCTTCAATAAAGTTAATTATGCTTTTTAAAAGTTCTGGCTAACACATAAGAAAATCTTTGTCTCACAAAGATCTTCGTATACAGTTAAGTGTCATAAATCATAAAAACATGCATGTAGATTTTTAAATGGTGTTCATATATTCTAGGGTCTCAAAATAGTTATCTATTTGGAAATATGCAAAACTAATTTATACCATGAAATTTTAATTTATTTCAAAATTAACAATAAAATAAGGTTAAATTATTAATTTAAACTGTATAGAGTTTTAGTTGATAAGAACATAAGGACAATTGTGTGAGTCTCATATTTGTGTTGACTTTTAACCAAAAAGACTTAATCATTGAGTACATTTTCACATTACTTGTGTTTTTAAGCAAATCATTCTCTTTTACATCATTTACATTTTTGTTTGGGTTTTTTTTTGGTGCTATTGTCTTTTTTTTAATACAGTGATATATATATATATATGGAGAGAGAGAGAGAGAGAGAGAGAGAGAGAGAGAGAGAGAGAGAAGAAGAAGAAGAAGAAGAAGAAGAAGAAGAAGAAGGAGGAGGAGGAGGAGGAGGAGGAGGAGGAGGAAGTAGAACCTTATTTTCATTTAATTGTCCATCTTGGTTGTTCCCACCAGTCCAGGTCTCAAACTGGTGACCTTGGGATGTATGTGGACTGCGCCCAAACCCTACTCCATCAGGGCATGCCTACCTCATAGTTTTGAGCTCCACAAACAAAACACCCTGTCACTTTAACATAAGCAGACAGAAAAACCCTTGTTATAAATCAACCAAAAGGTGAGATTAGAACCAAACACTTCAGTCCTTCAGTAAAAACTTGAATAAAATTTTTTCTATAAAACATATTTTGTTTGGATATTCATATCTAAAATATCTTTAAAAACTTTAAATTTGATCTAAAATAGTATCTAATGAAAGATGTACATATAATATTAATTCTAAAGAATAACAATTTAGTGTTTTCCTTTGTGATAATGACACTGTTACTGCAGAATGAAAAATTGAGAAATTGAGGTCATGATACATATAAATTTCACTAAAATGTTTTCTTTCTTCATTCACACTAAATCATAAGGGTTTATGAGGTGTGATAGCAATAGCTGCTAACAAATAAAATTAATATTATAATAATAGGTTAAAAGTTATTTAAAATTCACCTTTAATGAATTAGTTTTAATGGAAGCTAAATAGTAATGTAAAAATATGAATTTGTATGACAGTTTCCACTGTAACTCTCTGTGTAATGTTTAAGGGGAAATTAATGATACATTTTAAGTAGCTGTTTAATTTGATATTATCTTAATTTAGATCATATTTCTTAACATTCTTAAATGCCTTTTATTTTTATAACATTGTATTAATGTACATTTGTATTTAACCAGAGGAGTCTAAGACTTTAGTTTTCTTGCTGTATTGCCTAAGTTTAAAATTAGGAGTTAGTATTACACATCTGAAGAGAAATTTCTATTTTGATCTAAGACCTCAAAACAAGACTTCAAACAGATGATTAAAAGTGTATTACAATGCATATGCAAATTCAAGATAACAGTTTTTCTTAGATTTTTCTGAATAAATATTAAAGACCTCATAAATGAAACTGGGTCAAAATATTACAAAATAGGAGAGTGCTGTGATGTTATATTAGGTTAGCAAAAGAATCCTATGTGATAGGAAAAGAGAGACACAACTCATAAAAGGGAGCAAAATAATAAATTTCATATGCAGAAAAAAATAATAGAGTTAAAAATGTGTAGACTGGGACTTCTGCTTCCAAAAAGGCAGAGCAGCTATACCTTTCCCTGTACCTCTCACTAAGCACAACTAAAAGTCTTGGACATTCAGTGTGAACAGAATAAGGCAGTCCATCTGGGGACCTTGGGAATTGAGGAACAACATGGTAGTGACTTTTCTTGATCCTTGGGTTTTCTTTCACCTCACATATCACAAACATGAAAGAAAGAAGTCAGAAAAAACAAAACAAAACAAAACAAAAAAACAGCAACAACGAAGGACATAGAAAATAAAACAATCATCAAAAGCCAAGGGACTAGAAAAGAGCAACCTAGCAAGACGGAAACCTTTATGCTATAACAATTTTATTCTAGCCTAACAGCACAGAAAAAGCTGTGACCCTATCTCCATCCAGATGAGCAAATTTTGAGCGGGAATCTTGACTTCCATCCTTGTAAGTGTGTGAAGGGATGCCCTGTTGGAGAGGCATTCGAGAGGTGAAATAGGTGGCAACAAGGCCCTAAGGCCCTAGCCACAGTGATATCTGGAGATTACAAGGGAGCACCTCCGTGCCTGCCCCACCCTGCTGAGAGAAGAGGCTTAGAGGAGAATCAGTATTTTTATAGCTTCCCAGCAGTTACAAAGCCATTTCACCCACCATCGTGGTGCTAGGTAGCTCACAGAGGACTGGAATTCATACCAGCTCCAGTAGTTATAGAGCGCCCCTTAAATTCAAAGCAAAATGAAATCATTGAATCAATGTGAATATAAGTACTTACACAACCTCACTGAGTGACCAATTATTTCAAGTAGCTCTAGAATGTAGAACTTTACTTATACCTAGTAGAAAAATGTGCAAAGACTAGTTCTAACAACCAAAACAGTCTAGGAGAAATATTACCCCTGTAGCTCCAGCATGCTGTGCACTTGCAGTTCTTGAATTTTGGTCTTTAATACATTTTCCACTAAATAGAACCTGAGCCTTCTGGAGAAATGCCTGATAGTCTGAAAAAGAGATGATATAGGTGAGTCTGGAATAAGTTTTTGCTCCAGAAAGAAAAGAATCTTTCAAACGTTAATATTAAAAGTTTATGTCAAAAGATCTCAGAAACAAGCTTCCACTGGACAAAGTTGTAACTATATTGGCATCATATTTGGGAGAGTTAAAAGCACATCTATCTTAAAATCCATGAGTCTATATCACACTAAGAAGTGAAAAAAGTAATAAAAATGATCTAAAATGTATGTTTTACTGCTTAACTGATACCTAACAAGTCTTTATATTTGACTTCCAACAGTGTAAATAGAAATGAGTTAAAAACACAAAAACGATCACATCATAAGTCCAAAAGTTAAGATACTTTCCAGGATAAATGACATGAACTTTTAATAGACAGAGCAACAACACAAAAATGTTATTAAATATTGAAGGACATTAAGTTATAAAAAACACAGACATAAAATAGGATTCTGGTTTGAACTTGATTTCCACAAATCATTATTCAAGGGAATTTGGAGAAGCACTATTGAGAAAACATCAGTATGGACTAGGTCCCAGATATTACTAAAAATGTATTATTATTTTTATTAATTGCAATGATATTATTTTGACCAGGTAAAATGGCAGACTTGTTTTTCTTGAAAACCACATAGAAATATTTAGGAAAAGTTTACATTGCTTATAATTTGCCTTTAAGATAACATCAGCTTTGAGAATACTAAGTGTCTAATGAATTAATTTTACTTTATATCATAGTTGCATTCATTTTCCCCAATTAAGAATATTTTTTTCTAGGGGTGTTGAACTAATAATTTTGAAAGGCCACATGCCAGCGGCAGCTACTGCAATTATTTTATTTTTCACAATATCCAGTCAACAATATTGGTTTTGTCAACCAACTGACCCTCCATACCCAGAACTGTGTCAATATCAGTAAGAATTTACTAGGCACATAGACTCATAAACCTTCCTTTTTCCTTCCTTCTACTTATGGATTTACTAGAGATTAATGAAAACTAACGGATATAAGGAACTTATAAGACCATCTACTTTCACCTCTTTATTTCATAAGTGAGGAAAATGAGACATGGGGTAAGTCATTTTCTCAAGATGGTACCATTAGTTAACAGTTCATTGGTTTTGTTCTTTCAACCAGTGTCAAAGATGTTAGATATGTAATTTTGTCGGTGAAATTAGAGGTGTGAGAAACATGTTAGCTGGCTAAAATTATTATGGAGGAACTCTGTTCCTTTATATGAATACAATATGAAGAGCAAATTCTTTACCCTTAAACTCTTAGCAATGATACCTTTTATTTGCCCCTCCCCCAAATTACAACAGGCTACAGATAACTGTTTTACTTTTTTAAAGGAAAGGTGCATGCAGGGATGAAGGCAAGTAAGCAGTCAAGAAGGAAGAGAGAGGAGGAAGAAGCATCTTTATTTTATATTTTATTCAGCTGTTAATACTGGTTGTTTCTCCCTAGATACGGGGCTCAAACCCAGGAATATGTGGCTTACTCCTTCAGAGGTGATTGACCTAACCGCCGCTCCACCAGGGCATGCCCATTAACTCACTCAAAGTCCATGCTTCTCTGAAAGTCAGCTCTGACAAATTATTATTTAATATGGTATAGGTATAAGTAAATAGTACTTTTCTAATCAATTTTCATTTTTTAAGTATAGAAGCACTTCTTTGCATCAAATTTGTTTTTTTGTTGTTTAATTCTCAACCTATTGAATCCATGTGCTCAGAAATCACTTTATGAATTGTAATGTTATCTCCAAAGAAAACTGTTTATTTTCACTATTCAATAGCAAATATAATATAAACTTGCATAAAATTACTTTCATTTGACTGCTTTCCTTATTTTGCCTTTATACTTTCATGAGATGAAAAATTACTATGATAGTGGCTTAATAGTTATACATGATAATCTAATTATAGCAGTTATTATGGAAGTTGTTTTCTTCCATACCGACATTGGAAGATGATTCATGTGGGTATATAATTGCTCCCTCCTGTGCAAAATGAGTGCTCATGTGCCTGGACTCACAGTTGTATTTCACATACTCCTGGGAAATGTCTTACTGGAGGGTCGCATATTTGGAAGTCAGAGTTAGTAGCATCAAGTCTAGTTGTCCCATGGAGAAATTAGCACCAAATGAAATGGCTGGACCTTCTTTCAAAATGGACAGAATATTTGCTGGGTAAGTACATGCTGGCTCTGAACGATTGAACTGGTTGGCATAACCTTGATGAGTCTGCTGTGATTCAGTCCTGGGGTTTCATTCTTGCAGATTAGTAACCTGAATCTGTTAAAATGCCTGGCAATACTGTCGGTGACCACCACACATTAACCAAGTTCTTCAAGACTAAATCAGATCACAGGACCTTCTCTGAAGGCAAATCTACAAAGGAAATCAAAGCTTACTCAGAAAGTTGTTTCTAAACTTTGAGTTCAATAAGGGGAGCTAGATAAACTCAAGGTAGCAGCCTAAGGCAGTTCAATTGATCAATCTCACAGTATGGATTGTGTTGCCATTGTGTTGGAAACCAAAATACTCAAATTTTATTCTCTCTCTCTCTGGGGGCTTTTTAATTTAAGCTTTAAAGCTTTATTTTCTACTTTAGGCAAATTTCATGTTG
The DNA here is from genome assembly GCA_004363575.1 of Solenodon paradoxus. Lineage (NCBI taxonomy): Eukaryota > Metazoa > Chordata > Mammalia > Eulipotyphla > Solenodontidae > Solenodon > Solenodon paradoxus. Next base: position 751,874 of record RJWH01000469.1, on the reverse strand, counting down.
GGGTCCTTTTCTTCAACCCTGTGCTTAAAATTCTGCGTAAAAGTAGATGTCTATTCCACCAACAGCAAGTTCTACCTGTGTACACCCTCATCCATGGAGAGAAATCATCTCCCTATGCTTGTATGCTATTCTACAGGTTCATGACTCCCTGTCCTCACCTCCGCTCAGGCCAGGGATGAGAGGCAGAAGACTAAAACTAGAAGTGAGACTCAATTTGCTTACTGTCAAGAAGGTTGGGATTTTTTTTTTAACATTAATTTGTAATTCTTTCTGAAAATGTCTTCATGCTTAGATTTTTACCTAGAACTTATGATGTCTACTTCATCATAAGTGTACAGGATTGTAGAGACTTTGAACTACATTTCTGAACATCGAATCAATCATTTTACCTTACAGATGATGGATGGTGAGACAGAGATCCAGAGATATTCAATGACTTGACCGAAGACACACAGCCAGTCAAGAGAGGAGACGCTAAAACCTGGGATCAGTTCTGCAGTCAGATTCAGGTTACTAACCTCTGAATACCCCCACTCTTCAAAATGCATTCTTTAAAATGTTGCAAGTCCCCTCTAGTGCCTAGAAATGACCAATACTACTGCCTGACAAGGGTGTCCTGATCCTGGACTGGGAACTGCCTGGGATCCATCATCCTGTCTCATCCCTATTCTTTTATACTACACAGAGGGACAAGCAGATGTCTTGAGGAGCTCTGGGACTTGAAACTAGTTTGTCCCAGGTCCACATGACTGAACCCCAATTCCAGAGAAAAGTCCGATAAGCAGATTGCTCTTAACTATCAAGAATATTCTTATTTTTCAGGATAATACAGGAATAAGTGTCAGAATAGATCTGACATGAAGATTTGGATAACCTTCACTCATAGTAGACACAGGATGAGTGCAGGATTCTGGTCCATAAATAGATCACAGTTGACCCTGTGGATTGAGCCTCAGGTATGAACTCATTATCTTTTGTTACAATCAGAGTGCTACATTCTGTCTGCCTCTAGGTAAAAGAGTAGTATCAGGAATTACTACATTTTGCTCTCTCACCACTCCTATCCAAAATCTTACTGGAATTCCTAGCCTAGCATAAGATACAAATAATAAGGACACAAATATCTATCATCTATCTATGTAGGCAGAAAGAGAGAGAGAGGTAGAGGGGAGAGGAAGGTTGGCAAGGAGGGAGGGAGGGAGGGAGGGAAGGATGGAGGGAGGGAGGCAGAAGAGAGAAGTAGGAGGAGATGTAGAAGAAGAACAAGAACAAGAAATAGTAGGGCTGTCCTTTCATATGATATGCTTGTCTATGTTGAAAATCACATAAAACCTTCATGGATCTAATAAATAATTATTGCAAGGTCACAGTATACATGATTAATATAGCAAAATAAATTAATTCCAAGTATATCAGGAAAAAACAGCTGAAAACTCACAATCTATAAAGTGGGAGAGGAGAGCAATCCAAGTAGACAAAGGCAAAAGACAGGAAGAAAGATTTTGTAGAAGATACAAAGATTAACAAATAAATACAGGAACTGTTTAATATCATTAACTAATAAGGGATTGCAAATTAAAACCACAATAAGATAGTACTATACATCTGTTAGAGTCACTAAATTTTAAAATGACATTATTGCTAGTGAGGATGTAGAGAAATTAGATAACTCAACATTTTTAGCATAAATGTAAAATTATACAGCTATTCTAGGAAATGGTATAGTAATTTCTTCAAAAATATAAACATGCAACTACCACACGACCGAGCAATTGCACTTCTGGGCATATATTCCAGAACAGAGAGATGAAGACTTATGTTCATATCAAAACCTGTATGCACATGTTTATAGCAGCTTTATTTAAAATAGTCAAAAACTCAAGCAATCTAGTTGTTCTTCAATGGGTGAATGGTTAAAGAAATTGTTTTGCAGTCTTTCCATAGAATTCTACTTGGCACTAAAACTGAATGACCTATCACTATGTTGACTCAAGTTGAATCTCTAGAGAATTACGCTGAATAAAAAAAGCCGGTCCCCAGAGGTTATATGCTTTGTAATTCCATACATATAACTTTCTAGAAATGACAAAATTATAGAAATGGAGAACAGATTAGTGGTTGCTAGGTTTCTGGAGTGGGTGAAGTTGGAGGGAAGTGGATATGGTCTTACAAGAGTGACATGAGGGATCTTTATGTTTAGGTAATTGTTCTGAAGCTTGACTGAATCAATGACAATATCCTGATGTGATAGTACTGCTTTTTTCAAGCTTTTACTGTTGGAGGGAGCTTGGTAAGGGTAACAAGGATTGCTCTTTATTATTTCTGACAGCTGCATATACATAATCTAGAAGTATATAAAAATAAGGGGTATAATTTAAAAATTAAAAAAAAATTTATTCACTAAATTGAATTGAATTTAGGGAAATTCCATTTAGTCATTTTTCTATGGCCACAACACACACACAGAAACACTCACATATACACACATTATGAAAACATGTTACATAGAATTTCCAATCACCTAAGGAAAATCAGTAAAATTCAGATGAGCATGTTTCATACAGGCTGATTATAATTCTGTCTTAAACAGGACAGTACCTTTTTTCCCCCATATTTCCTGACTATTCCATCATTTTAATATAAATGTCAATTCTGTCCCATTTTTAATAAACCAGGGCCATTTTTAATGTGGGGCAAAAGGCGCAGTTGAAATGCCCCAGGCCCAGTCTTCTGAGGGAGCTCACAAACAGCTGTCCCTTTTGCCCTGCATTAAATATGGCCCTTATAGATGGTTACCGTCAGAAGAGGATTCTCCCTGCCCCTGCAAATGTCTGTTTCTTTGCAGGAAGCAGAACACCACAGCATGATGGAGCTTCAGGTAAGTACTATGGGGGTTATCTCTGGCACTGGGCCAGTTATTGGGCATTTCTGGCACTTGGGTGGTTAAGTCCTATCTCTTCTTTCTATCCCTGATTTTTATTATTATACCATTGGGAACTGAGTATGTTTACAACAAGCTGAGACTTTTGATGTTTTTTTCAGCTTGACAATATGTATTAAAAAATGGAGTGTCTAAGGAGATAAGTATATGTAGACTAAAAATTACTCTAGTCCTGGTAGATTACATTGACAATATATGAATCAAATTGATTTTAATAAATAAATAATATCCAGAAAGTTAATAATTATAACAAGTTTTAACTTAGTAATATTGAAATTAAAAATTACCATCCTTGGCCCTCCTACAAAATGATCAAGTTTTAAGTAGCATGAATAATTATTATATATTCAAAAGACTTATGTTTCTTTAATTCTATAAATAAAATGCACTAATTTAAATTTAAAATGGTAAAATAAATTCACAATAATTTTAATAATTAGTTCACTATTTCATGAGTTATTATGGTATACGAACTTGAGTTCTATCAGTGAACAGAACAGACTACAATCATTACCCGCATGAAAGGATTAGTCTACTGGTAAAAATTCTTTAGCAGTTATCCCTGTTTGAAAATATAATTAAAAGAGTAATTATCCCTACTTTTTAAAAATGTAACCATGTTTATATGTTTATAATTCTTTAAGAATAAGAAGGTTGAATTACTATTGCTTTAGAAAGCATAATTCCTCTAAATTCATTCTATTCTTACTCATGACTCAAAACTACAAATATCTATCACCAGGTGAGTGAATAAACTGTCCAGCAATAAGTAGAAGAAAAATGCTGATAAAGGCAACACAAAGAAATCTCAAAAGCATGCTGAGCAAAAGATACCAGACACAGAAGAATATTTATCATTTGATTCCATTAGATAAAACCCTAAAAAAGGGAGATTACTTTATAGTGATAAAAAGGAGATCAGTAGTTGGTTGGGGCTCAGATTAGGGGAAGTTAATAGGGAAAAGAGGTGAAAGAAATGTTGACGATGGTGTTGTTGCCTAAGGTTATAAATTGAACTCAGTGAATGCAATTTATAATTTAATTATTCCTCCATAAAGTAAATATAAAAATCAATGTAATTCACATTATAGAATAAAAGATAATTAACAATATCATTAGGATTTTCATAATAAATGAAAAAGCATGTAATCATCAAATTAGATGTGAAAAAAAGCATTTGACAAAATAAAAATTCATGCATGAACCAAAAAAAGAAAAGAAAAAACTTCTTAGCAAATAAAGATTTTACTCTAATATGACCTTGGTGGCAGGGTAACGGCTGGCCTCCTAAAATGAGTTTGAAAGTGCTCCCTCATATTCTAATTTTTTAAAGAATTGGCGAAGGATTGATATTAATTTTTCTTTAAATAATTGGTAGAATTCACCAGTGACGTCATATGGTCTTGTGCTTTTCTTTGTTGGGAATGTTTTCACTACTGCTTCAGTTTCCCTAGTCTTTCCTTATCTCTGCAGATTTTCTGTTTCTCCATGATGCCATTTAAGTAGATTGCATGTTTCCAGTATTTTTTTTCTAGGTTATCAATTTTTTGGCATATAATTGTTGATAGTAGTCTGTTATGATCCTTTGTTTTTCTGTGGTACCAGTTAATTTCTTTTTTCACATAATTTTATTTTTTGAATCTACCTTTTTTTTAATTAGCCTAGCTAAAAGTTTGTCAATTTTATTTGTATTTTCAGAAAACCAACACTTAGTTTCAATGATTTTTTTCCTATTGTCTTTCTCAGCTGTGTTTCATTTCTGTCTGCTCTGGTGTTTTCACTTTTTTCCTTATACTAACTTTGGGATTAGTTTACTCATATTTTAATTTCTTGAGATGCAAAGTTAAATTGTTTGAAATTCTTCTTCTAAATGTAGGCATTCATTGTTGTAAACTTTCATCTATGAACTGCTTTTTTTTTGCATTCCGTAAGTTTTGGTTTGTTAGAATTTCATTTTCATTTTTTTCTATGCTTTCTGACATCCCTTTTGATTTCACCTTTGATCTACTGTTTTGAAGTATGTTGTTTAAATTCCATGTATCTGTGAATTACCCAGTTTTTCTTCTGTTATTGACTTCTACTTTCATATAAAAGTGGTCAGAAAGACAACATATTTAATTTTAATATCTTTAATATTTTAATACATGTGTTGTGGCTCTAAATCTGATCTATACTGAAGAATATTCCATGTGCACTTGAGAAGAATGTGTGTTCTGGTGCTGTTAGAAGAAATGCTCTGTGTATGTCTCTTAAGTCCATTTGTTCTATAGTGTCATTTGGGTCTGTCTACTTCTTTTCTTTTTTCCCTTATAAATTTAACTTTCTCCCTAGGTGATTTATTCAATGCTGAAAATGAGATGTTGAAGTCCCCCAATATTGTATTGGTATCTATGCTCCCTTCATTTATGTTAATGTATGCTTTAATATTAAAATGCTCCTATGTATATGTACACATTAATGCAAAACACATATTCTTCAAAGTATATATATCTACATATATCTGCATACATATACATATATAGATAAATGTGTGTATATATGTATATGTGAAAAGTAAGTGTTATGCATGAATGCCGGATCTATATGTATCTTGCTAGGTCATTAAGAGGGTTCCTTTCTAGTCAATAGATATGGCCCCTAGGTTGAGTAAATTGTCCCTGGTTTATGGTTGAGAGGGACTGGAACTGACCTCCAGCATGGTTTCAGCTTTTACAATCAAAACTGAGGTCTTTAAATCTGCTTCTGGGGGCATAAATGGGTGTATCTTCTATCAGACTCCTGGGTAAATGGAAAGGCAAAGACAGAATTGAAAGACATGAGGGATATAAGAAAGTCCAACAGATTATGAACAAACTCCCCAGAGAGAAGAATGATCAGAAACTGGGGAGATTGAATCAAGCTAGGCAAAAGACATTTGGTAGATAAGAATGAAAAAGCAAGAGGATAAGAACTAAAAAGCAAGACTTTGAAGACAGTTATAAAAGAAAAATGGGCTTCAAGGAGGAAAAGAAGAAATCCAACCCTTTATTAACTGAGAACAGAATGGAGGAGCAATTTCTGAGCTCTGAATAATTAAAAAGAAAAGGAAAAAAACTACTTTATTGAATTTTAATCATCTTTCCCAATGAATTAATATAAAATACAGTTTCCCATTCTTCTTTTGTTTGTTACTCAGAAATTTGCCTAGTCTTTAATTTCCTTTGATCACTATTTATGTTAGCTGGCCACTGGATCACTGGTCTTAATCAAATCCTCTTCTATGTAAATATTCTCATGCAGTGTGCTTGTTGGCATTATTTATCATTTGTCTTATTTATATAAGTCAAAAAGTAGTTTTGGGTCTTAATGCTAATTGTTAATCTAACTGAATTTATTTCTGTCCTGCATTCATCTTCTTTCTTGCAATTTAACATTGCTCAGCCTTGACTGTTTTAGAGATATTAGCCCAGATAAAAAATCACCTGGTGATTGAATGAACTTCCATGGATGATCTTTTGACCATAAAAGCCCAAATTTAAAGGGTAAGTCATGCATCAAATTTTTTCAGTTACATTATTAAAACAAATTAATACTTATGGAAAAAATATTTGAAAAACTATAGGTATTTTTTTCCCCCTACCTTATGCCGAGTGAAGATCACTGTAGGGACCAGTATCAGTAGTAGTTTCTAACACTCTTTGCATTGCCAGTTTGGATTAAGTGTCTACAAAGTGCTTTCAATGAATGGGGTGTTGGTTTACTCAATTATATTCCACTTTGCCCTGGGGGCTACTTAGCATCTGGTGGGTCCTCCTACTGGTGTTGGCAAGACTTATCCTTCTTGGAGTGACTGGAAATGTACAGCCTGTTGCTCAGTGACTGCCAGCAAATAAAGAAATTCTCTTATTTCTCCTTCTGCTTCTGTTGCCAAATGAATGTGTTACTTTAATATCTAATAGCCTTTGCCAGCTGCTGGGTTCTGTTCTTTTCAGCAATGATTATTTGGACTTTCCAGTTTCCATATTGCCCTGATATTTTCTCAGTGGGGGCCTCAGCGACATTGCAAAATAATCTGTAATCTATTGCTAATGAAATCTCATTAAAACAAAACATACATGTCTTTCACAGTCCCCAAACTACATCTTGGTAAAGTAACCTTTGATCCAAAGTTCCTCTCCCAAGTACATTTTGGCACACTCTCTAGAGCCATTGTTTTCATTACTTACCAATTCAGGTACGGAGACAAAGGTATGCTCCTCTTTGTGCAAATGTTTAGTTTCCTAATATCTGTGTGGGAATCAGACTTTTTAATTTAAGATTTATGGCAAATCCAATAGGGACAATTTTTGCATTTAAAATAGAATTATTTGATAATTTAACTCTTTTGTGTATTAAATGACCAGCCCTAACTTATTTATGTGAAAAAAAAAATTTTATAAAGCATATATTCTTAACTATTAAGTGCATCTGTAGGAGGCAATCTCATTAAAATGTCCCATTTCAGGATATTCATTACAATTCTGAACAATAACTCACCATTAATTACCATTGTTTGGAAGTCCTCTCTCTCTCTCTCTCTCTCTCTCTCTCTCTCTCTCTCTCTCTCTGTCTCTCTCTGTCTCTCTCTCTCCGCCACACACACCTGTATATATTTGATGTGAAAGATCAATAAGCCTCATGCTAGGACTCTTTGTCTCGGAGACATCAAGCAGTTGGGTTGATATGATGAAACACACTTGAAGACTCGAGGCAGTCTTGATAGGCTAATGCTGTGCTATATCAGTAACTAAAGTTTTTGTTATCATTTATTTTTAAAATAACAATGTTATTTCCTTTCAATAATAAATTTAAGGAATATGTATATACACAATGAACTATTACACAGCCCTAAAAAAGATGAATTCCTGTCATTTCTGATGACATGGATGGGTTATGCTAAGTGAAATAAGTCAGAAAGAGAAAGACAAATACTAGATTATATCACTCATATCTGCAATATAAAGAAACAAAGCAAAAAAAAGTGGAATGAACAAAAACCAACCCTTGGACATTAATAGAATTGAGGTTACTAATGGGAATAGGGTGATGTTGGGAGTAAATAGTGCCAGTTCAATGGACAATGGCGAAGAACTTTTGGCAACTTGATAGTGGGCAGCGAGTTTTGTCATTTATCTGAGGAATGGTGAACCTGCACATATGGGCGTATTTTATTTTATAAAAGTTGCTTCAATAAATATTAAATTAAAATATAATAAAATTTAGATTACTGAGCATTATTTAAAATGTTTCCCTCAGAGTATGAAAAATACTCTTTAAAAATCGGTAGCATGATGTGAAATATATGTGAATTCTAAAGACACTAATATCAGAAAATAATTCTTATATTAGAAGTGTGCTTTGTCCTTTTCTGTTGTTTTTTTTCCGGATGGAGATATTTATAGTAAAACCTGTCTATTTTAACAGTATTATTACTTTGTCCATTTTTTTAAAAGAATAGGTTCTTTGGTCCAGTAAGTATAAGGGGTTTTTCTATCCATATTCTATCTTTTGAAGATTCATTAGGTCTTGAAAATTTTATGAAACTTTACAACAAATCAACAGATTTGAATTTAACTGAAAAACTTCCAAATTCGTATATTCATGGGATTTTTAAAATGAAGTGTGCCTAATAAAGCTTTGACAAATTTAAAACACATAATACATCTCTACTTTGAGGTCATTCATTAGCTCAGAATATGGGTTAGCAATTAAAATCTGTCTTATAAGATATCAAACATTTTATATACTACTCAAGCATTTGCAACATTATTAAATAATAGAATTCCAACAGGAAGGAGTCCTTTCTAATTATCATTTTTTAAAAATTTTGGTTTACATTGCTATATGCTATTTAATTCCACCTCAGTCTGTGTGTATTTCACAACACAACCTCCACCAGGATTCTAGTGTCCTTACCACCTTATTTTGCCCTTCCCTTCCTTCTCCTTCTCAACCCCTTAGTAGTCAAAGTCTTGCATCCTGTGAATTTTGCTAAGATGTCTTTTTGTTTTTTATATATTCCATGTTATAAGTGAAAATATCCTGTACTTGTTTTTCTTTCTGACTAATTTCATTTAGCACGATCCCCTCCAGTTTCATGAGGGAGTCTTTCTATTTGTTAGATGATGCTGACACTTTAATGCTCTGATTCATTACCTGAAACCCAGGAACACACAAAGTCTACTCCATTCCACTTGCAACAAGCAGAAGTAATGGACCACTGCAGACCTTTACTCTTCTGGGAACATATCTATGCATCATATAAATAGAAATAATATAAATGAGTAGAAATAAAATGGTCTTTGCTTTATGATTGAGTTTACTTAGACATACTAAAATTAGTACCATTTCCTTAAATTCTCCTAATTTAATATTCAATACATGTCATTGACAAATTTTTCCGCCTTTCCAGACTCTTGCAGTGAAATTAAGGTACAGATTCCATAAGAAACAGTAAGCAAAGGACAAGTATTACATGCATGGTATCCCATGATGTGCTTCTATTAGCAGAATTAGGGACTAAGGTAATGTCAATAAAAATAATATTTGTTATTTCTGTTATTTAAGGATAACTCATAAAGGGGTGGTAAGTAAAAATGATGAAAAATTTTAGAAGAAAATATCTGCCTGCTTTTCATGTAGATGATTGTCCCTAAAAGCCCTGGTTTCTGACACTTCAAAAGAAAACTGAGATCATGAGAGCCTATTGCATGGTCAAATCTTTAATTTCACCAAGTAAAACAAAAGTCCTTATCTTTGCATTATTTTTTTTACCTGCTGCTACCATACCCTGGCTTTATATTTATTATATTTATTCTGTGATTTGAACACTTATTCCCTCTAACTTAATTTCCCTTACACTGATTTAACTATAATTTTTGTGCTATCATCAGAAAATATGGACAGACAGCTAATGTTCTGTGTTCTGTACTTTTTCTAAGACAATGTTTCTAATCATTCTTTCAACAGATATTTGTTGAGGGTCCACTATATGTCACACATTATACTAAAAATTTTGCTTATATTCATTCATGAAACAAAAATTCCTGACTTTTGGTTCTTATATTCTGGCAAGAAAATAAACAATAAAGTTGAGGTTAAGGTAAAAAAGATAAAGTTGTAGTAGTATGGATGTGTTGAGAATATGGGAATGACACTTGGAATCGGCAATGAAATTAACCAAGCAGACATCTGAGAAGAGGAATGTTCTGGGCAGAGGAAACAACTGGAATACTGGCCCTATGGTGACAATCCAGGAAAGTTAGAGAAAAGAGGACAGTTTGAAGCCAAGAGAGTTGGGTGAGCTGAAGGAGATAACGTCAGAGGCAGTTCTTGGTGCAGGTGAGACCACGAAGGGTGTTTGGGCCATGAGTCTTAGATTCTTCTGCAAAGATTGGGAATCATTGCAGAGCAGTTTTGAGCAAAAAAGGGTGCTCTGATAAGACTTCCATTTGAAAGGGATCATACTGTTTTATAGTAAAGAGAATAGACTATAGGCAGCTAAAGAAGATCATAAGTAAGACATGCTGGAAGACAAATGCCATAATGCAATAATGCAAGCAATATATCATATAACTTGAATGTAGACAGTAGTAAAGAGGGGGTGAGATTGGTGGTAGGGTGATATAAAAGGAATTCAAAGAAAAAGGGGAAGGTATCACACTCCTGGATTTATAACTATATTACAAATTTAAACAGTAAAGGTACTGGAATAAAAACAGACACACTTATCAGTGGAATAGAATTGACTCCCCAGATTCACAGATACATGGCCAGTTCTTTCACTGCAATGGAGCAAAGAACATAAAATAACTAAAGGAATGTTAATTCAACAAATGGTGTTGGGAAAATGACAGCCATGTGCAAAATAATGAAACTAGCTTGCTACCTAATCTACACAAAAATTAATTCAAAATATATCAGAGACTTGAATGTAAGACTGGAACCCATAAAATACATAGAAGAAACATAGGTAGCATGTTCCATGACATCAACCTTAGAGAGGTCTTTGGGGACCCAATACCAGCAGCAAAGGAAACAAAAACAAGCAAATGAGACTGATTAAACTAAAAAGCCTCTGTCCATTGAACGAAACTCTCATCAAAATAAAAAGACATCCCACTGACTGGGACAAGATATATACATATCATACATCTGATAAGAGATTAACATCCAAAATATATAAAAACTCATAAAACTCAACAACAGAAAACAATCCAATCAAAAAATGAACAGAACGTCTGAACAGACATTTCTTCAAAGAAGACACTTAGATGGACAACAGGCACATAAAATATATTCTTCATCTCTGGCTATTAGGAAAATAAAAATCAAAACAACCATGAGCTATCACTTCACACCTTTGAGAATAGCTAATACCCGAGAAACTGAAAACAACAAATGTTGGTGAGGATGCAGAGAAAAGTGAACCCATTTACACTCTTGGTGGAGGTGTAAATTGGTGCAACCCTTATGGAAAGCAGTATGAACACTCCTCAAAAATTTGAGAATGGAAATACTGTATTCCCCGAAGTACAAAAATACTAATTTGAAGAGTTATATGCATCCCATGTTTATTGCAACATTATTTACAATAGTCAAGAGGTGTAAACAACGTAAGTACCCATTGATAAAAGACAGGATAAATAAAATGTGGTATATATATACATAATGGAATAATACATAGCCATATAAAGGATGAAATACTGCCCCTTTTGACAACGTAGAACTGAAGGGTACTATGGCAAGTAAAATTCATCAGAAGGAAAAAGACGAATACCAGATGATTTCAATCATATCTGACATATAAAGAAACAAATCAAACAAAACAAAAACTAACCTTTGTATTCTGGCAAATGAACTGAGGTTACCAGAGATTGGAGGGAAGGAGATTGGATGGGAGCAAATGGTAGTGGAAGGCCAGTGGATGGTAATAGAGGACTATTAAAAATTTGATGGTAGGAATGGCATGTTATATTTGATGAAGAGTAAATCTTCAAATCTAAACATATTGCTTTATAAATCAAAGTTACAAGAAATAAGAAAGAAAGAAAAAAGAAAAAGGAAAGGAAGAGCTAAAGGATATTTCCAAGATTTGTGAATTAAGAAACTAGGATGAAGTTGCCTTCAAATGAGGTGGGAAAATCATGGGTGGAACATAACTATAGTAAAAAGATTATAAATTCAGTTTTGCATACAAAGTTTGAGACATCTTTCAGATGTCCAGTTGGATATATAAGTAGAAAGTTCTAGATTATTGTCTAGAATTTAGGAGAGAAAAAGGCTAGAGTTTTTTTTTTTCATTAATGATCAAATCTCTACTAAAAACATTCAGCCAGAAAATTAGCACATTTCTGGTATGGAAATTGTTTAAGAGAGTAAATTTTGCTGGAAACCTTGAAAACATCTTCTTTGATTCTGGATCTTAAGGGAAAATAGATCCTAAAACACTATTTGACTTGATTTTCTCATCTTGACATTCTGGGCAGTGAGTGGACTTTCTCTGGATGTTTTTTATAGGCTTTCTGTATATAAAACATGCTTTTGTTTATACACAATATTAGCATTTATTCAACTCTTACACGTGAGCTCTAATTCTTCCCCTTAGTACATTATCTTGTTAAAGTAGCAAAACTAACCAAAGGGTAAGAGAAGAAAACATTAATTAAAAAAAACCCAAAAACCCTGTAGAACAAAAGTTGGAAGCACAGCCTGATGAATTTAAATTTTGAGAAGGTCTACATTTATAACATCATAATGTGAGAGCAACATTTCACACTACAACTACAGTAAACAAGAGCACAATCTAGAGTCATATGTATCTCTGCTGAGGACTACTGAAAAAATATATATAATACATGCGTCATATGTCTTAAAGTGCTTTAAAAACTGAAAATTGGCCCACATATTCAGGGTTTAAAAAATTGGAAAAAGCAGGAAGTGAAATAAATCTAACCTAAAATATATTCCTGCATTTTAAAATTTGTCTTCTACTTTAAATTTCATGAGATACTATATTAGAATGATAAGGGCTCCTTATAGGTATAATGCAATGGATAGATGCTTAGACACTATAAAAAGTGCATTAAATTAGAAATTCAACAAATGTGTCTAGTGTCCCCCATGTGCAAGGACTGGTTGGAAATATGAATAATAAGGAGAAACTGTCTCCTGTATTCAAAGGTTAATAGGATGGAGAACTTTAAATATATGCATAAATGACATTAATACTATGCTAAATACCTTAATAGAGGATATGAAAACATAGAGATTATTAGAGTGATATGATTTTTTCTGAGGAGCAATGATTTCTGCAAGATTTTTAATAAAATACAAATAATTAAGATTGGAAAACTATGATGGAAAAAAATTTCTAGGCAGAGAGAATCTGAGTGTAGATCAGGAGGAACAAGTGAAATGCATATTGTGGTACAGTTAATGGCCCAGAGCATTAAAAAGTAGAAGTTAGGGAATTTCCCTGTGGTTCAAGAGGCTAAAATACAGGCTGTGTAAAAGCCTATGGGCCAGGATTCAAGACCCAGGACTTGGTGGGTGGGGAAGGCAGGAACAAAGGAAAATGTTCATATCCACACACATCCAGTTTCTGAAAATTAATGGGGATAGAGACCCATTCTCCAAGTCTTCAAAGGAGCACAGAGAGGCCACTGGCAATCTTATTCACCAGCTGAGCAGCTAGAGAGAGTAAGAACCTGGCCCCCATCATCAGTGGAAGTTGAAGTCTTTGTGCATGTGAGAGCACAAAGGACTTGCCTGGCAACCCCCACACACCTTGTGCTAGAGATCTGTGGTGATAGTTATCCCCACCCCTTGCCCCAGGGATATATCGAACTCACGGGAACAGACATTCAACTTGCTCCCTGAATGGGAAGCTGCAGATGGGGAGAACACAGCCATATGATCACAAGTCACTTCAATCTCTGTGCTTATAACAGCACAGGGGACCATGCCTGAGATCATGCTGGTGATGGAGAGCTGTGGGAAGTGAGTCCCATGTCTCCAGATCCAACAACTAGAACTGCCGAGGTCATGGGGACTGCCTATGAACTTGGTCCTTGGATTAGAGAGTTTATTATCGGCAGTTTACAAGAGAGGAATTGCCTCCCAAATCCACATAAGCCAGAGGACACAATTGAAACAACATTAGTAGCTCACCACAAGTGATCATTCTTGATTGGGGAACAGTTCTCATACCTACTGAAGCCAAGTGGCTGGTACCAGTGACACCATGACCTAGCATCATCACTTAGGAAGAAATTCAAAGCAAAGAAGAAGAAGGAGGAGGAGGAGGAAAAAGAGGAAGAAGAAGAGCAAAAAAAGAAGGAAACCTGAGTGCTAAGAGAAGAATGCTATGCCAAATCCCCCTCCCCCTCAAAAAAAAGTTAATGACTCACTGAGAGGAAGATGAGAAGAACTACTTTGACATTAAATGGCACAACTTAACAGAGAAAGAGAGTTCCAAATAATAGGTATAAAAAAGCTGAATGAGACACAAGGAGGCATGTGCAACTACCCAAAGGCAATTGGAATATCTCAAAAAGGAAGCGTTTGGGTAGTTTCTCATATATAGTGAAAGTTCAACTGACACTTGTAGAAATTAACTAAATGGGATTGGGAGTAGAAGGGTGGGCAGAAGAAAATTAAGAAGCAGTTAGTGTCTCTTCTCAGTGCAAAGAAACCAGAAGACAATTATATTCATTTCCAATAGTGGTTTTAACAAATTAGCACAAATTTAGAATCTTAAAACTACACACAAGCATTCTCTTACAGATCTGGAGCCCAGAAAACTAAAATCAATTTTGATGGATCAAAATTAAGGATCCAGTAGGGTCAATGCTCCTTTCTAAGGTTCCTGGGGGAGAATCTATTCCTCACCTCTTCCTGCTTCTGGTGGCAGCTAGGATTCTGTGAGTTGTGGCACATTGCTGCCATCTGCTTCTGTGGTCATACTGCCTTCTCCTATTCTGTATGTATGGGAAATAGCTTCCTGTTTCTCTATTATAAAAACAAGCATTTAGGGTTTACTCAGATAATTCAGAATAATCTAGCCATTGGTTTTCCTTTTGTGTGTGTGTAATCCAAGTGCCTGACTTAAGCTATGATTGCGGACTCAACCATTACAAAGATGGTTTTCTCAAATAAACATGACCAGCCACACAAGTAAATAAAGAACCAGGCCTCTACACCTCACCCAGTAAAAAAAAAAGCAGAACCCCAGACTTGCCCCTCTCTCTGTCTCTCTCTCTCTCTCCCAGGTGTGGCTCCAAGTGTGCCATGTATTACCTGTAAGTAATAAATCTTATTTCTGCAAAGTTTCCTCCTGGTTATCACTGACGGTGTCTTGTACTTACAATAACAATCACAAGGGCCAGTCCAGCCCCAACACTGGTTATCAACAGGCTGAGACTGACACAAAGTACATCCCCATTTTCATCCCCAATCTCCTTCTCCTGTTATTTGCATATAAAGCAACACCATTTCTAGGGATAAAGATGTGTAATGAATTTAGTTACATGGAGTGACAGAATAAATGCACTGGAAGGAATACAGAACAAAGACTGCTCTCTGAGAATACCTTGTAGAGCTTTGATTTTATGGAATATTTAATACTGTTCTTCATATTTAAAAGCATGTTATTTTAATATATTTAAATATATGCTAAAAATTAATCATTTCTCCCAGACCTTTCTGTGTATTTCCTATCTGTTAAGATATTGGTCATGTCTTTCTATTTGCTTTCAGTTTCAGTTTTTTCCTCTTTCCTATTCTTGTTGATTTTTGACATATATTTAAATATATTAAAACAATAAGCAATTTATGATCACAGTATTTAGCCATATACCCGCAGTCCTAATAGAGAGAGGGTAGGGAAGGGAATAACTAAAACAAATCGTACACTATTTCTGTAGTATGCACTTAGCAGTCCTGAAACTGTGCATTTTGGGAATGAACAAATGAGTAGATATTTTGAAGTTTTCGAGAACCAGAGTTCTCACTGTGGAAGAAGGGGAATACCAATATGAAGGGAGGAAAGGTGAAAAAAGAAGCCTGGAGGAGAAATTGGAATTGGTTGTACTAGTGTCAATTATGATTTCTAAAATATGTATGTGTATATGCAGGTATATGTATACATGTATGTATATATATTTATGGGTATATATATTTAGGTGCATGTATCTATATATGTCAAGTATATATTTCCTAGATCTGCCCAAAAGGGACGAGATATAAAGACACCCCTGTAGCAATGAGCACACCTAGTGGCCTGACCTTGATTTCTAATATTTCCACTAAAAGCACACTGGGACTCACTGGAGAAGTGACAGAGTCTGGAACTTGGATTATGTGTCTTATGAGAAGAATGTGTAATTTCTTATGTCAAAAGTAAGGAAGTGCCCATCTTGGTGGAGTAGCAAGTAGGCCTGCTACCTCCAGCTGAGCACAGATCCACACAGATCCCAAGGTCCTGGGTTCGCATCCTGAGATGGGGGAAACAACCAAGATCTAAAGTTAAATTCAATTAAATAAATAAATGAATGAATATACTTCTTCCTCCTCTCTCTCCCTACCTGTTTACCCTCGCTTCTGCCTGCTCCTTAAATAAACAGAAAAAATAAAAGGAAGTACTTAGAAAATTATAGGCACATCACAAAACACAGAAGCAAGCTCTTAAGGCCTCCCACTGACCACTAAAGGACAGTTCCAAATTACAAACCACTGAAAATAATTGAAATCCATGATCTACTATCTAATAAGTAGGTAAAGGATAAATCAATCAATGGGGGAAAATGGCAGCTTCTTGCTTCTAGTAAAACACCAAGTGCTTCTGCACCATCATATTATAGGTCAGTTCAAGGGAACACCAGCAATATGCACTAAATCTAGGCTTGAACATGAATTACCTCATTGTAAGCTGGGTTCTCAGAGTAGATGCTGAACCTGGATTAGAAATGAGATGTGTATCATATGACATGTGAAAGGAAGGGGAGGGAGTGTTTTTGGCACAGGGAGAACCCAAACTGTAAGACTGACATAGTCTTAGCCAGTTTTTCAGAGCACTTGAATCAATAATAACCCATCAAAGTTGTCCTACATCATGCACATCAAATTGGATATGCCTTGAACTCTTGTCTTGCTCAGTCACTTGTTTTAAGACATCCTGGGAAGCACTTGACCTGAAAGGAGATGTCTGAGGTGAAAGAGCTACCAACTAGAGTTTGTCTGCCGACCACACTCCCTAGAGATAGGCAGCAAATCTTTCCTTGTATGGTGACCTTGGTCTATATCCATGTCCACAATGTTTCACTCTGCCCCACTCAGTTCTTCATATATGTTAGGATAGTAGTTCTTCTAGAATTTTGGTAGACTTTATGGGGGTGGGGGAATATTAATTTCATTTTTTAATTTCATTGAAGAAACATTCCATCGTAACATTATATACATTTAAGGTGTTCATCACTGTAAATCAACATCTGTATATTATACATTGTTTACCACTAACTGCCCAAGTCTCTCCTTCAGCGTATAATTGACTCATTTCACCTGATTTGCCCACACCTCCTTCCCCTTACTTTTGGTAATCACAGTTTTATTTTATAGACTAAAAGTCTATGTTGTTTGATGTGGTTAACTCATTTGTTTGGTTTCTCCATGTACCACATATAATTAAAATACCACTTTTGTCTTTTTCCTTCTTATTTATCTTGCTAAGTATGATTCCCTCTAGGCCCATCCATGCTGTTGCAAATAGCAGAAATTCATCTTTTTAATAGCCGAAGGGTATTTCATTGTGTATATATGGTGGATTCCTTCTTGAGGAAATTTAGGATTAACCACAAACCCCACTGCTACAGCATGTCTCAGAGTCACAATTCACATTATCTCCTTCCCACACAATCCACTCTAGATTCTATTTAGCTTCAAGAGCCTCTTCTGCTGGTCTGGATGGCTTACTTAGTGGTGTGACCCAGATGCTGAGAATTTTCCATGAATGGTTTGCTGAAATTCAGTGACACTTGGCAATAGTTGTCACAAGGCACCCAAATGGATCACCTGGGTACTACACATTTTCCACCACGTCCTTTATTTCCTCCTAAAGACCACTGTCAACTACCCATGCCAAGACAGTGACTCCTCTTGCCTGCTAGTCTCTGGACACGAGACATGCAAAGTTCCTTGGGCAGCAGCCACAGCTTAGAATTCAACAAGACTCTTGCTGGATTCCCTGGATAAAGCGTCTCATTGGAAATCAGGACTTTCATCCCTAAAAAGCCCCAGAGCTGTAGGGGTGGCAGCGTGAAGCCTTCCAATGAGGCGGGGAGTAAGGATAGTGCAGCCTCCACTGCTTCCACATTGCGATCCTGGAACCCGGGACAATATAAATGAATCATCTCAGATAAGGGGCTTATCACTGGGTTGAACATTTGGAGGTAACCATACTTAGATCTGTGATATTCGCCCAGTTTGGGCCTATACAGAACCACCATCACTGAAACCATGGTCACTTTTTTCATTTACCAATGGGGCAAAACTGGGGTGGTTAATGTGGGAATGTGGGAGACTGGCTGACAATCACTTCTCAAATCTTTTGAATATGTGTCAGTCAGTGCTTTTCTGCCCATGGGTGTTGTCATGTAGGTAATATGTGATACAAAGAGTTTTACACTGCATGTTTACACCCATATATCTGTCCACATTTTTCTAACCCAGACTTCTTATCTCCAATCTTATCTTTCACTTCCAGCAGGCCGATATACTGTCCAGTTCAGATTATTTCTCTTTCTGTATTAGGTGGCCAGGACTTGGTACATCACCAGAAGTCCTATGAGACTTCCTCTGAGTGGGCCCTAGAATAGCAGCTATTCATTTTCAGCTTGATCCTATAGACCACAGTGACTAATCCATAAATCAGACTCCAACTTTTCCTTTATCCTTCAAGTGGTGTTTGGAATCCCCAGTACAGCCATGGGTGTAAAATGGAATAGGTGGCTGATCTGTGGGGGTCCAGACTCTGCTCATCAACTTACGTATGTCTGCCGGTCCTACCTGCACCACTGCCATCTTTCAGAAGATTCTCCCTTCACGTACACGGCTGCATGAACTGTGTGTCTTCTTTTGGGTCTTAGCTTTTTAGTCAACATGTTCTGAATCTGAAAACTAGCCCAGGTCTTTCAACTAGAAATGAGACTGTGCCATTTTACTAGAGAAAGAATCCATGCTCTCCTCGTACAAACTGAGTGTTAGTTTTGTTGGTTTCCTATCTAGGCCACTGAGTACTATTAATCATTTCAATAATTCTCTATAGGCCAGGTCTCCTTGGCTGGCATTCCATTTTTCTCAGTCATTTTAATGATTGCAACTCCCTGGCTTCTAGTCATCATGTTTACCAATTGGCCTTTATTGTTTCAAGGTTCTGTCATCTCTAATTTTAGCAGCATGCCACATTCAGGAACATCCTCTCCTGCTGTCATCCCTGGCCTGCAGAGGACAATTACCACTGAAATTTTTGGTGACAGCAGTACCCTCTCACCAGTGCACTTCTATGCCCTTAGTAAATGGTGTGCCTTCTGGACCCTCTTGTGGAACATAATCATCTTGTGGGTCTTCTGGCCACATAATATATACTCCATCCTATTCAGATTGTGAAGGCTTTTAACCCCTTCCTCCTCTATTTCCTAGAACAATTCTGCATTTCAATTTTGTTTAGTTACAAAACAAAGGTTTTCTCCATGCTTCATAGAACACATGCCAAGAATGAATTTGCATCACCTAAATTTCTTGCCAAAATGTCAAATTCTGTATTTTGTGAAATTTTCCCTTATTTGATAATATTTTCTGGTCTCCTTGATCAAGCACCCTCCAAATCCAATCTCACACAGATACCCATGATTACTGTCAGTACATGCTGACTAGATCTTGTAGCTCCTTTGGGGCATAGTCTCCATCCCTCCTTTTGGGTCCACCATAGCCCTCACTGGATCAAGCTGATACTTCACTGTAGTTATAAACACAGTGGATGGTAAGGGAGGATAGACTGATCCTGAGCTAGGTAAATGCTGCCCCATGAGGAAGAGTCTCTCATTGTCTCCCTGCATGGCACAGTGTGAAGGGAAGAGCCACTTCTGCAGGTTCTGATGGTTCAAGGAGTCAGAGAAATCAAAATATTTGCGAGTGACCATTTGTTGTTTCTACCATCCATATTATATTCCCTGGTTTTTCCAACTAGTACTCTAACCAGAGTTTAACAATCCACCTTGAGTGGAAGGTTAATCATTTTGAAATTCAGTTACTTTGAAAGTTAAGTTTTGGTGTTGATCCTAGGGTTTTTTCACCCTTTCTTTCAGAAAATTAAAGTATCTTTTTATAAAACCATATAAGCCTTCAGATTTCTTATCTGGCTTTTAGACCTATCTGTTCATCCTCATTTAATTTTGAAGTGAAATAATAAAAACACCTACTATGTTTTAAATTTACAACTATTATTATTATACTTCTTCAAAAGCTGGCAAAACAAGCAAAATTACTTGGTGGAAATCTTGAAGATCTTGAATAAGAATTTTTGTTTGTCTTGAACTTCTTGAAAGTTTCTGAGAAGGGAAAATATAAAATAAAAACAGAGTGTGAAAAAGATGATTCCTCTGTGCCTGTCAGAACCAAAGAAGAATTCTCTGGATGGGGAGGCCAGGAGAGTTCCTTGTAGTTTTCCCATCACAAGATTATCAGAATTCAAGTTCAAGACAGCTGACCTTTCTCTAAGCACTGTTTCCTCTACTGCACTACTTTTTGCTCTTAGTTTTGTTTCTCTTTTGTTACTTCTCAACTCCTAAACTCACTCTCAACAGAATCTTTATAACTTGTTATTCTTTGGGGCTCTCTGTTCTTATGCCTTAAATCATCATTCTGTCCCTGGGTAATCCTATCCATGCTCTTGACTGATTTTCAACTATATGCCAATATAGCCTCCATCCCTCTTTTTGGGTCCACCGTAGCCCTCACTGGATCAACTCTAGCTCAGATAGTACTCACTGAGATACAGTCATGTATTCAATTTTCTACTGGATATCTCCACCCTTTAGTGACACAAATGTCCAACTTCCAAAACTGTATTCCATATTTTTTTTATTTCAGTAAATGACATTATCATGCATTCAGTTTCTCAACCAAATACCTGGGAGCTATCTTTGACCACTCCCCATCACACACTATCCATACCTACAATCCCAAATCCCAGTAATCTCCTCGCTTAATCTCTCTTAAATATATGCACTTACTTTTATCCCTTAATCACCTCCATTTCTCATTTACATTTTCCTAGCTAATTTCCCCTCATCTATTTTTGTTCCCTCCACACTGTTCTGCAGATGGAGCCAGAATGTGAAATCGGTTCCATTCATTTACCACTCCAAGCTTTCCGTGGTTTTCCATTATTTTCAAAATAAAATCCTGAGAGATATTCAATGACCTCACTCATAGGTGGAATGTGAAGGTGAACAGACAAAACAAGGAATAGATGAAATAAAATCAACTCTTGGACACTAGAAATAGAACTGAGATTACCAGAAGGGAATGGGACAAGGGTGGAGGGCACGTGGTAGCGGAGCCACCAGACAATGGTGAAGGAGATTTGGTGATTTGGTGGAGGGCAGGGTGTGTTGACATATTATCTGCGGAATGGGGAATCTGCACACATGGGAAACCTGTGTGTGTGTGTATATTAATGTGTAAAATCAAAGTTACTGAAATAAAAATATTTTAAAAAGATAAAATCCTGAATTATTAAGATATTTCATGTTATGTCAGAGTTTACCTGGCTCCATGCACAACCGCCTTTTCTGTGTTTTTAGCGCCTTAAAGACACCTTACTTTCTCATGTCAGGACATTCAAGCAAGTTTGTAGGGCTTGGAATTCTCTATTTCCCTTTACCTTGCTTAACTAATTCCTATTTTGTCCTTCAGAATTCAGCTTAACGCATTCCTTTATAGGGAGACTCTCTGCAATAGTGAGTCCCCATTTCTTCTTTCTCCCCATCTTTTCTAATTCTGTCCTATCCTCCTCTGTGCCCTAAGAGATTGAAACATAATAAATATCTCACTAAACTTCCTCGGGCCTTCTAGATGGGATGCACCTGCAAAACACTTCTAGACAGAAGGCAAGACAAGAGAGAGATCAATGTATTTCTTCCTTTAATCTTCCCCTGCTTTGGCCTTATATTTCTAAAAATGTTTGTATCCTCTTCTCAATGCCACCCGTTCTCCCCAAGAAAGGTATACAGTGGCTTTCTTGAGTCCACTATCTCTAAATGACTCAGCATCACTGCTGGTTCACATAATTCTGCTGAGACTTCTGTAAGATGCTTCATCTTTTGAGTGGAATTCTGCTGGGACCCTGACTGGTGTACTATGTCTGACTTATTGTTTCATGCTTCCCAAACAGTATTTCCTTTGTGATAACACTTTGTAGCATTTATGGAAGAACTTGTTCGAAGTTTACTTTTCACCATTAATTATAAGCCCCCCCCCACATTTACATAAGCAAACATACACAATGGAACTAGGTTGAAGAACCCTTTCCAACTGCAAAATGTCCTCAGACAAATTCCATCAGTAATATGAACTGCTGCAGACAATAAAACTATTCAAGATGTATATTTCTTACGAAAATAGAATGTACAGAGAATAGTATTAATTTTTGAAAAACTAACATATTTCAAATAAAATAGTTAATTTTATTCATTAAAGAAAGAAAACTGAAGTTAAAAGATTGTGCATAATTAACCTCTGGGAAAAAGAATATGTTCTGCTGTTCTCTTTTGTCATTCCGATCTGAAGGAGACCATCTGTTGAATCATCAGTAGCTGCCCATGAATATTTAAAACTTGAGAGAATATAGCATATTAAGGAAGAAACAGTAATTATTAGCAATTGTTGAAATAAGTATTTAGGCCCAAAATGGAACCTCTCTTGCCTGGGGTGCCTTGTCAGCACACCAAAATTTAGATAACGTCATTGCTACTTAAACAGAAAACAGTGTATTCTGTCAGCCAATCTTCAAACACCAAGTCAGGTCTAGATTGGGTATTTACTTGTGTTCCTTACTTATTTTCTATTTTTCTCTTCTTTCTCCTTTAGTCTTTTTTCTATTGGTGCTTCCTGTCTTCTACCCCATTTGGGTCTTCTCTGAGCCCTTGGGAACAGAGGCACCTCTCTGCATGAAGTGTTAAGTAAGGTTTATTTGTATCACTTAAATTGTCTTCTTTAAATCATTTCTTAAGATCTTCAAATTGTTAACATTTTTTAACTTCATCTATACTCATTTTGTCAGATCTTTCCTGAGCTGAACAGGGCATGTAGGCAAACCAGCCTGACTCCAGGAGTCCACTCATCAACCTCTCTCTTTTTCACACACTATTAAGCTTCACCTGATGTATTGATCCCAGGTATCTCCAGTCATCCTCCAGGAAACTCATTCCCTTCATCTCACATGCACTGTTGCTTGTGTTTGCTCAAACAGACTCCCACTCTATCTAGGACACTGAGGATTCTCAGCTACCTTCAAACCAGTCAATGTCTCTATGGTACATCAACAAATGTTACTAAGACAAGAATTATGATGTCACATGATCCAGCTGCAAAGAAAATCAGTTAGACCTAGCTCAAGTCTGCTGTTTTACAGACAGGGAAGTTAGACCTATGGGAGCAAAATGGCTTGCATGTTCCCCAGAGTTGGAGAATGGTATGCAGAAAATGTTTATTCTCCAGCTTCCCAGAAAGTCTCTGACTCCCAAATAGCTTGGCATATGGTTCTGTAACTGGTATCTTCTAATGTGGAAAGAGACTATGACTTTACCATATTTTTAGATAATTCATAAAATCATGTCCTTAATAAACCTTTCCCTTCCTCCCTCCATCTCTTTTCCTTCTTTCTTTTTTAAAGCTTTTTTTATTTTTAAAAAATTATTTTATACTGCTATATATGTTTTAGAATATTGAATTCACACTTCAGTCTGTGTATTTCACACCACAGCCTCTGCCAGAGTTCTAATGTCCTTTACCACCACTTTGTGAAGTCCTCCCCTCCCTTGCCCCTCTCCCACCCCATAGTCACAGTCTTGCATCCTGCAAATTTTGTTCAGATCTGTTTATTTTGTTTCTTTATATTTCACACATTTATAAAACTATTCTTTATTTCTCTTTTTCTTTATGACTTATTTTACTTGATGTGATTCCCTCTAGTTCTGTGCAGAATATTGCACGGGGCATGATTTTGCCCTTGTTAACAGTTGGGCAGTATTCCATTGAGCATATACCGTTGAGTATATATACCACAACTTCTTTACCCAGCTGTCTAGTAGTCTACTGATTGGCACTTAGAATGTGTCTATGTCTTTGCTATTGTGGACTGTGCTGAATACAGGAGTGCAGATATTTTTTCTGATAAGAGTTTTCATATTCTTTGGGTATATGCCTAGAAGTAGAATTACTGGATCAAATGGTAAATTCACCTTTTGTTTACTTTTTTGAGGAAACTCCCTACTGTTTTCCAAAGAGGTTGCACTAATTTATATTCCCATGGTTATTTTCATCTAGTCATTTTTCTGTGTGAATCTACATTTGTATGTGTGTAATCTCTCTAAACTCTGTAGGCCCTGGGTACCAACAAAGGGAAACTGATAATAATCGTAAGTTTATTTAAGATCAGGGTCTCTGAGGCACAGCCTTTGAGACTGAATTACGCAAATAGAGGCAATAGACAAGGACACAGAGTCACAGTTATTTAGTACGTGTCATTTACACTTATAGGCTAAGTTAGTGAAGTCCAGAAAAACACAGTCCGCGAACATATTACATAATATACATTATACTTCTAGTAGCCTGAAATTTTAATTTTAACATTTCGTAAGTCATCATATTACTTTAAAGTCATACAAAGGTTTTTCAACTTTGACATTTGATATTAGTAATCACACAAAGACCAGAATGATCACGGAATGAGTTTGGGGCTTGATTACTTTGATTTGGGCTTTGGACTACGAACTCCTTAGTGATGGACAGACAGATTCTCCATCTTCCCAAATTAAATTAGATTAGGAACATCAGAAAGTGTATTCCATTTATGAGCAAAGATTCATTTCCAGTAGTTTAAGAGGCTAACACAATTGTAACTCTATATTGTTCAGTGCTTTCATGGAGTTTACCTCAATATTCACTGACAATCACTTATGATTCATTCTAGAATTTTCCATGTTGCTATTCTAAATTTCTTATTTCTTGTTAAAAAAAATACTATCTTAGGACTTGGAGAAAAAAGAAAATGTCTGGTTTTTAAAAATCATTTTCTAAATTATTCTCATTGCTTCCTTAATCAAATTTCTTATTACCAACTCTTCATATGGGGTGTTAATAAATTTTGTCTTTATCTTAAACCTTATTCAAGAGAAGGTGAAAGGAAAAGTCAACTAAAAAAGAAAAAAGAAAACAAGGAAGTTTGAATGTCAGGGTCGGATTTATGTATTTATGTGCTGCTTTGTGACAGCGTCACTGCTGAGCTCACAAATTCATTGCAACCTGCCCTTGACATTCCAACACCACCAGAAATTCTCCCGATTTTTTGTTTCATTTTAACAGACATTTTTAGAACAGTTTTAGATCCACAGCAAAATTGAGTGAAAGGTACAGCGTTCTCATATACCTTTATCTCTACACTTACACATCCTCCCCATTGTCAATATCCCCCATTAGAGTTGTGCATTCACTACAACTGATGAACCTACATCGACAGATGATGACCATCCCAAATCCATAATTTACATTAGAGCTCTCTTAGTGTTGTACATCTATGGGTTTGGATGAATGTATAGCTGCACATAACACCATTATATTAGCATATAATGAAGTTTTACTGCCTAAAAATCCTCTTTGCTCTGCTTATGTCCCTCTCTCCTGAAAACCGTTTTTTAACTGTCTCCATAGTTTCACCTTTTCCAGAATAATTATAAAATTGGAGTCAAACAATATGCAGCCTTTTCAGACTGGCTTCTTTTACTTAATAATATGCGTTTAATGTTCCTCCATGTGTTTTCATGACTTGATAGCTCTTTTTTTTTTTTTTTTTTTTTTTTTTTTTTTTTTTTTTTTTTTTTTTTTTTTTTTTTTTTTTTTTTTTTTTTTTTTTTTTTTTTTTTTTTTTTTTTTTAGCACTTAATGATATTATTTTAGCTGGATGTACCACAGTTCATTTCTCCATTCATCTACTGAAGGACACTCAGTTGTCTTTAAATTTTGACAATTATGAATAAAGCTATTATAAACACCAGTGTGTAGGTTTTTGAGAAAACATAAGTTTTCACCTCCTTTAGGGAAATGCCAAGGAGCACAAACTGTTGGATCAGCTGGTAAAAATGTTTAGTTTTATAAGAAACAACCAGACTGTCTTCCAAAGTGACTTACCATCTTGCATTCCCAACAGCAATGAACGAGAGTTCTTGTTGCTCCATATTCTTACCAGTATTTAGTGTTGTTATGGTTTTGGATGTTGTCCATTCCAATACGTTTATTTTTTTTAAACCATCCATCTCAGAACATTCACACACTCAAGCTTCTAACTGGAGTTTTCTACATTCTGCCTCAACTTGCCCAGTAACTTGTTCTCAGAATCCTTCCAGCCCAGCACGACGTTTTCTTCCATGAAGTATGGTTTCCTAGAAAAGTCAGCTGTGGTTAATTCTTCCAGTTACCTACTCTTAGAATTCACTGGGTGTCTCTTTCATAGCACATATCACAAATGGATTAAATAACGACTTATATGATTAGTACTCTGATGCTTATCTTAACAAATAAACTCCATGAAAGCAAGGATTATTCTTTCTTAGCAATATATCCCTAGACCCTAGAGGGGTATCTTTCACAAAGTATTCAATAACTACTTGTTAAATGAACTAATAAGTGAAAGTAATAAAGTAAAAATACATCCACAAATAAGCTTCAGTATCTAGAATTCCTTTGCCATCTATGCAAATAAGCCACACAAGTGAATGTTGCTGAACAGGATCCCATTAAATATCTCTATTGGTGCTCTTTGCTGCTGGTTTGATTTCAAAATTTGATGATATGAATGTTGCTAAATTTGTTTAGAGTTGCGAGACTAAACTTTAAAATAATAAAACAATGTTTTAAAATATTGTGAGAAAAAATATGTGAGGTAAAATCTACCTTAAAATTTGATATAAGTGAATGGATTAATAAGATCGCTCCAATTGGAGATGTTGGAAAAACTTCAGAATTTAAGAAAAACACCAATAAAGCCAAGTGCCACTGACTTCCTTGTACCCATGTCCAAAAGTCATCTGAATCCAAGTCCAAATGCCAATGTTGTCCAGAAGTACACATAGTTCAAATGGGGAGTAGAACACAGTTTTAGAATCAATATTAGAAATCAGGTTAACTAGCTACATAACCACTGAGCTTGCTTGTCTAAGTGTCCTCAGTGACATTTCTTATCTGCCCTTTGCTGCCTCAAAGTCATCTTTTCCTTAGGTAATATCTCAGGTTCTACAGCGTCTATAGTGTACACATGGTCCCCTAAATCATTAGTACCTCATCTGAGTTGGTCCAGCACATGGAGGAAGAGATTCCTGTACATAGATACAGAAATCATCCAAGCTGACCTGAGGGAAGAACATCCTGAGATCAGATGAGTTCTTTGGGATAATAGTGTCATTGAAAGAAAAGGAAGAGACCAACATCCAAGGAAACTTTGGAAAAATCCCATGTGGCAGAGGAAAAAAGAGTCAACGAAGGAGATTTTGGAGGTGCCAATAGCTGAGATAGGAATGCATCAGTGTTTGGCAGTGACATGATATCTAGATGGAAGATGAAGAGTAACTGATAATAGCCCAAATTGTGCTACAGGAAGTGTCAGGGAAGGGTGATAGCAGCAGAGTAAGTTGTAGCCTTTGAAAGAGTTCTGATTCAGATAAGTGTGAAAATACTAAGGAATATTTAATTTGAAATTAGTTCTTCAATCAAGAGAGCTTGCCTAACAAACTGAAGGTCAAATTCTCTTTTTTTTTTTTTTTGTATCTTCTGGATACTTTCCTGAAACCACTAATTTGGAATTACTAATCATGTTAAGTGCTAGGGTAATCTGTGAGAAATCCAAAGAGGGTCAATGTTCTCCAAGGTCCAGCAATAATAAGTTGTTGTTACCTTGGTATAATAGGCAAAACTACAAAGATATCTCCAGTATTCCTCCCCCTAGCAATTCAATCAAACACTAACTAGTACTGTTGTGGAGGGATTTTATAGATAGAAGTAAAGCTTTTAGCCAGATGACCTTAAAATAAAAGATTATATTTGATTATCTAGTTGGACCTAATATATATACATACACACACACACACACACGCATATATATATATATATATATATATATATATAATATATATAAACTCTTATGAGCCCAAGGTTTAGAGCAGAAGATTCAACAGAGAGATCAAACAGATTCAAAGTCTGAGACTTAATCCAATCTCACTGGCTTTGAACATGGAGGCAAAGGTTATGAGCCAAGGTATGTGAGTAACATCTACAATCTGAGATCTACCTCTGACCTTTAGCCAGCAAAGAAACAGGGACCTCAGTCTTACAATCACAAATAACTGAATTTCATTAACCACCTGAATAAACATGGAAAGTAATTCATTCACAGGGAGTCCAGAAAAAAACACAGCCCTGGAACACCATGATTTCAGCCTTGTGAAACCAGTGGTAGAAAAAATATCCAAGCCAACTCAGTCTTCTGACAGAGTACTGTGGAATAAATTCTGTTATTTTTGAGCCACTAGTTTTGTAGTAATTTATTACTTAGAGAACTAATACCTTTGGCAAGACAACACTGACAAAGAATTAAGATTCTGTTTTTTCTGAATAAAAGAAAAACACTTCTTAGAAAATTTAGAAGATTTTAAAATGTGAACACAAGATTCATCAAAGAGATTAGCTGAAATCCAGTGTCTGTAGTTAATATTCCAGTCAACTGATGCTGTCCTGCACTTCATCCCCAAGTTCTAATTGGTAAAGTATAGACAAAGAAGCTAAATGAGATTTTAAAACAGCATTTAATCTCATAACTTCAAAAGTATAGAAATCCTTGGTATATTTGGATCCTAAAGTTTATCCCCACAAACAAAGGACAAATGAAGACCTATCATCTTCCCTCTGAGACCTGACAATCTGAAGACTTCTTGAAGTGGTTAGCCACTTGGTTTGAGGGCATATGGAGAATGAGAAGATTTCTTACCTTGTAAAGTTTCTGTCCAGGAAGGTTGGCTAAATGGAGGTGGGCAGACTAAGAGTCACTCTGAGAACAAGGAGATCCAAATGACATAGCGATAGAGAGATGAGAGAGGAGAGACAGACAGAGAGAAAGAGGAGAGAGATCCTCTATTCCCATCAAAACAAAAGTGCTGAATAAACAGACGTTTTGCCTAACCCAAGGATTTGACTTTGACTATTCTTCTCCCATAGAAGGAGCATAAAGAGCACTGACTGACACCTTAGCATTTACTTTGTGGTCTCAAAGCCTTCCCACATACTCACTTTATTATTCAAGGATCTCCAAAGAACAGCAGTCTCCAGAAAAACACACAAACACTACACATATAGGTATATATGTAAAGGGATGATAGACTTATGATAGATGATAGTGTTTTATTTATTTTAAAGAACTGGCTCACATAACTGTGGAACTGGAAATTCCTGCAGACTGGAAACTGGTGGTGTTTACTACATTCTTGGGACAGATACCCTTCTTTGAGAAACCTTAGGCTTTGCTCTTTAGACCTTCAACTGATTGGATGAGGTCCAGCTACTTCAAAAGGGTAATCTCTAACTCACCTACATCAATTTTTAAATGTTAACTATACCTACAAAACATCTTCCAGCAACATCTAGACTAGCATTTGACCAAACTGAACATCATAGCCTAGTCAACTTGACATGCTTATCAACTACAGTCATCCAAAGATCAAAGAATATCTTCTGAGCATTCATATTTGGGACCAGATAGAAGTTCAGCATTCAGTACTGAAAAATCTAGTTGTATTTCTTATCTTCACATACATTCTTTTTAAGCAGTCCATTCAAGATGTCAGTGCATTGGCCATTTACTTAGAACTGAA
Organism: Solenodon paradoxus; assembly: GCA_004363575.1. NCBI lineage: Eukaryota > Metazoa > Chordata > Mammalia > Eulipotyphla > Solenodontidae > Solenodon > Solenodon paradoxus. The sequence continues at coordinate 721,724 of RJWH01000469.1, read as the reverse complement.
GAACTAAAATAAACCCTTAGTAAATTTGCTTTTTTCTGATATTAACAGACTGAAAACCTATTCTAGCAACTGATTTTGCCTTCATAGCACTTGGATGGTCCATTTAAACACTCCTTTTCTTTTCCCAGTGCCAAAGTCCAGCTTAGAAATTCCATATACCCTTAAGGAGTGATCTTCCCAGATGCAATTATTATCCTTCTTTTACATGCCAACCTCTATTATTTTACTTATCAAGCCTTAACTTATGTTAGAGTCATTGAAATATGTGTCTGATCACTCACTGAACTATAAGATAATACACATAATGAAGGTCTGGCATGGGATGAGCTCAACGGACCCTTTTTAGCATTCATGAGTGTGTACTGTGTCCTTACTCCTGGAGGGCAGCAGTACCTAATTTATCTCTGCAGATTTTCATGACCCCAATAGTGCCAGACATATGCTCAGAAAGCACCTCTTGAAGTGTACTGTGTTTAATTTCAAATCATCAAATTCTAAATGAATTGAAATATGAAATACATCAGAATTTTGAACACAGGTTTGTTTCTTTAATAAATTATTTTTAATGGGAACTAAACATGTCATGTGTAATTTAGTACTTGACCCATTATAATAATGGCCATCAAACTGATAATGGTCATTTTATCTGAATTCATGGAGATGCCCTGCATTTGTTTATTGTATTCCCTTCACTCTTCCAAGACATGATTACTTAATTCATCGAAATTATAGCTAAATTTGTGTCTCTTCACAGATACAAACCAGCATACAAAATCTCCTCTTAGTGTCACATACACCATAGTTGTTATATATATTTTTTCCTCCATCATATATATATACATGATCCTGCTAACAACTAAAATGTAATTTAGCTCTATATTCAAATTTTACTTTTTCTAGATTACTTCTGTTAGATTTCCTGTTCTACCTTCTACTCCTGTGAGGAGAAACCTTCACTGAGTTTCTAACTTTAGTTACTCTCTTATCTCCCAAGTTCTAAACTTCAGTTGTTCACTTGAGCTTGTGTAGCCCCACCTCTGAAACTCTTTATCCTCTCGGAGTGCAATAGTGTCCTCTCCTTAGTCCCCACATCACTGATACCATCACTAATCACTAATGCCCCCACTTTCTTCTGTCATCCAGCTCACCTAACAATAACAAAACATTAACTTTTGTTCTTTGTTCTCACATCATCCTAGTGTTTGACAGGTTCATTCCATTCCTTATTCCTGGTTTCTCTCCATCCACCTGCCTTTTTCTATAGCACTTTGCAAATTCCAGATTCTTAGCCCCTCTACTCATGAGTTGTTATAACAAAGTCTATTCCTAAAATGGTCATTTCATCACATTGTATTCTTGACCCAAAACTGCAATGACCTCTCAATACTAAGATGAAATCCTAGTATAGCTTAATGTATTACCTCAACTTAAATTTTATTAGAACATGGCGTAATCCTTGATTTTCCTCCTAATAAGCATCTTCAAAAATCTTTTTTTTTTCTTCCAAGCATTGGTTCATTTTCTCCCTTATACACTGGGCTCAATTATTTTCTTCTTCCTAAAGACTTCTTTACTCAACAAGCTGGAAGAAACTTCTTCCACAAATTTATCCACTTTAGTCTTTATTCCACTCATTCAGCAATAATTATTATCTTATCTGCTGTACTGCAGACTGTTACTATTGTTTTAATTTCCTCATGTGTTTCTTGCTTCTTTAATTGGAATGTAAATGCTGAGTCTGAGGATTAACGAGCGAAGCACCCAAGACTTAAATGTTCTTGTATCACTTATATATTTAGCATGGTATTTAGCATATAAATAAATTGTTGGTTTGATTTTTTTCATTATATCTTTTATTTCCATTAAATGTGCTTATTTCAGGATCCAACATATTCTTATCTTTGGCCAGGTTTTAATATAAAATGATACAGGAGAAAATAAGTTGCTAATTCATTTTCCCCTTAATGTATTGTCTGTTGTTTTTCATCCATAGAATTGCGCTCATATTGTGAATGTCAGTGTGAAAGCAGACCCAGACATTGCATCATTTATTCCTCATTAACCATTCTCAAGAAGCACAGTGTGCTGTTGCAGTCTTATTCATCAGCGGTGCTTCCTAGAGAAGAAAAAATTCTCCGTCATTTATGTACCTCTGTCTTTTATTTTGAAAGATGTAGAAAGTTGTCCTTTACATATTTGCAGGAATGCATCATAATGGGTGATGCCCAATCAATGGTTTTATTAATGTCATAATCTAGATAGAAGGACTGCTCACAAAGCAGAGAACAAATGACAAAAACCATCCCCTGCTCCCTGCTCATTATAGCCCCTTTTGAGAAATTCGCCATCACAATTACCACTGTGTGTCATTCCTCTGGGTGATGAGAATGGTGTGGACTTTAGCTCAGCTAATCACCTCCAGCTAATGTTCTCCCAGAGTTGTCACACACCAGTGTGTCAAAGCAATAGGAAGAACTAGTTCACAAAATTGGAATTGGAAAGACCACGTCTGAGTTATGGTCTGTTATGGACTCAATTGTTCACCCGTCAAACTCATATGTGGAAATTCTAATCCCCAATATTTCAGACAGGGACTGTATTTGGAAATATAAATAAAAAATAACATTAAAGAAATAATTAAGTCAAAACGTAGTCATTAAAGTGAGCCTTAATCCTATTAATATGACTGGTTTCTAGGACTTAGAAGAAGCTAACAATACCTCGATGCCAGACTTCTAACCTCCGGAACTATGAGACAATAAATTCCAGTTGTTTAAGATTTTCAATCTGTGTTATTTGTTATGGACCCCTTGAAACTAATACTTCTTCCCAAGGACAAAAATGAAAAAAAGTAGCTAAAACTTTCTATTGGTTTGTTTGCTCAGAGTTTATAGAAAGGCATTATAAAACTCTTATTAACAACACAAATCTTGATGTATGAAACTGAAGTGAGTCCTTCCAGGAAAGCTTGAAACAAAATTACGATATAGTGAGCAGGAATCATCTTTTTTCTATACTCTGGGTTCTACTGCCTTTTAGAGGTTTTGAATTTCTATCATTCTAAATGCCCACCTACAAGGGTATTTCTCCCCTTATGCATAATACATAAGGACAATATCAATTTTCCTTTCCCAATGCCTGTGCATCATAGCCCCATCATAACATCAATGAAATAGACCTTGTCAACTCAACACATCATTGTGTTAATGGTTTTCTTATTGTAGGCAATAGAATCTTGACTCTAGTAGGACATAGGACTTAATGTCTATAAGCAAAAAATCCCAAGGTTTCATAACTTATCGGATTTTTGACAATGATAAAACAATTGTTTTGAAAATGACTATCCATTTAGAGTAATGAAAATGTTTATAATATTGTACTTTTCTGTATTATTTTCATATTTTTTCTCTAAATATTCTTATATAACTAAATCTACACTCCCTAGTTGAAAATATATACCAGCTACCATACATACAACTTTAAAAACTCAACAGAATGCTTCTTTCTCACTAAGGATTTACAGAGAAGTTCTAAACAATGATCAAGAAACAAGGTCTGACCCGGAATGAATTCTCTTCACTGTGTCTTTCGCTATCCGGGTGGGAGGTTTGCATTTAAATTCCTGATCATGTACAATCCTTACTCTTTTTTATTAACCCCACCAGTGGTTTTAAAATATAGCTCTGTCTCTTTGAGTCACATAGTAACTGTATTATCTTTGTAGAATATGTTTCTCATTACAACATGATAATAGAAGAGAAAATTTAAAGACTTTTTGGTGGGTGAATTCTCCTCTAGCTTCAAGTCAAAACCAGACTCCCATTTGCAAAATGCTTCATAATTCCTGTGTAATAGCATTAATCATCTCAAGCAGCAGTAGCTTAGAAATTTGCTTCCTGCTCAATATCCTCTAGGCTACACATAAACCATATGCAGAGTGTAAAAGAGAAATTTTTTTAAAAAAGGAAAGCAGTTAATATTATAGATTATAAATATGTAGCATTTGACCTTCTCTGAATTTAACAGTAATTGTACTAATAACATATACATTTCCTAAAACCATTTGAAATAACACTAACTTGATTACAAGAATTTTAAACAAGGATGCCAGTTTAATTTTTAATGGATATTGTAATAGAAAATTTGAAAATCAAGCTCAGGTTAAGAGATCAATGAGGAAAAAATTGAGAGTCTGTAATTATGTGGAAGTTTAAATACGGAGAGTTATCAAAGGACGGGACCGTTTTTAAAAACCTTGACAAGGCTGCAAATCAAAGCACATTTTCCTATGAAGAAGTGTGCCATATTTTACCAATACAGCAAGTCATTAACAGGCAGGAGGCACCTGGCTACTTCACAGTACTAATGTGTAAATAAAAGCATGGCATCATGCATAAAGACCAAAGTAAAGTCACTGGTACTAAAAAGCATCAAAACTTTTGTACGAAAAAAAAAATGTGAATGTTGAACTCAGAGATGTTTCTTTGACACTATAATCAAAACTGTGTCCTCTATCTCTTACCTGCCATTGGTGGCCTCACCAGTTGACTTACCTATGGTTAGAATAAACCAACTGCATGAATAGGTATGTTTTTCTAGGAGCAAAACTAGTGATTGATAAAGCTAATAAAGGGACTGAGTGGAGTCGGAAAAGGAGAGTGCCTAGTCAACTGACTTAAGTTTCAGTTAAGCAAGATGAATAAGCTCTAGAGAGCTGCTACAAACATTGTACCTAGAGTCAACAATACCATAATATACACTTAAATTTTTACTAAGAAAACAGATCTCATGCTAAGTGTTGTCACCACAGTAAAAAAAAAAAAATTAGATAATAAATCTGTGTAAAACATCGTTATATTTTCTTTGAAGGAAATTCTTAAATTTTCTTCCCAGAGATATCAAGTTGCTATATTTAGGCAATTTCCCTAATTACCCAATCTTCAGCAATGTCTTACAGTGTTATCTCTAGCAAATGTATCACTCTACACTCAGATATGCAAAGAAAATGTAATTTCCTTTTCTCGATACAACTGTATTAATCTCCCTTACTCATGTATATACACTAGATAATATAAAGAAATTTAAACTCTGCTCAGTGCAGTCATTTAAGCAGTTCTTTCAGCTAAATGCTTTGTCACTTCAAATAATGTGGTTAGTTTATCAAAGTCTCCACTTACTCCTTGCTCGGGGTGTGTGAAGGGAAATATCAGAAAATAAAAGGTTAGAGGGGCTGGTTGATAACGGGCTTTCCATGCCATGTTGAGAAATTTGGGCTTGTTTCATCAGCAACAAGAATTCATTTAAAGAGTTTTAGTTAGGAGATTAGTTTGTAAGTTTGAGTAAACACTGCTAATTAGTTCAACATCTGGTCTCACCCTCTCTCCTCTTGTCACCTCCCATAGTGGATGATTAGAAAATGAGACAGTCACTGCTAACCCAACTGACAGCTAAGAGGACTATGTGACCCAATTCTAACCAATGAATTGAAAGAGGAAATCGTCAAGGACATGCCATAAAAGTCTTATTTTTAAGAAAAAAGGACAAGAATTCACAATACTGTGAAACATGAAGATCTAGAAGTATGACAGATTGTGTAAAGTAGTGTTGCAATCTTGCAGCCATGAGTAATCAAACATGAGGACAAAAATCCAACTGTGAATAGAAAAATGCAAATAAAGAACCCTTGATGGTGTCAGAGAACCTCAGAACCAGCCTTGGACTGAGGCCTCTGGATAAACCCTCGCATGTGAAAAAATTGATGTTGTATTACTTAAATCACCACTAATTGGGGTTTCTCTTACATGAAGTTGAACAGAACAATCAAAAGCTTCACTGATCACTCTGGACTGGGGAATTTGAGAAGAGGAAAGATTGAAGTCCTGAAAAGATAGAGCAAGTACATAGATACACACAAGGTAAACTTTCTTTAACTTTGCCCCAGGAAGGATGTAGGACAGTCAAATTAGGTTCTGACTTAGGTAACTAGATCATATTACATAGAAATAAAAGATTTGGATATGAAGATGAATTTCAGTTTGGGAAATGTCAGATCCGAGGTATTTGCAGAATTTCATATGGAAATATCCAGTGGAAAGATGAACTGATTACTAAAAACATTTCTATCTAGAGATATCCATTTAGAATTCATTAAGGTCACAGCTAAAACAACAAGAATGGAAAAGATCACCCAGAGAGTATGGGAAGCTCAAGGGCTCAAGGGCAAAAGCCTTGGGAACACGGAGAAAGGCAGAGGTGAATAAGGAGAAAGCCAAACTGGAAGAAGGAACAGGTTGAAGAGCTAGTACTGAATGTCTGAATTAGCTTCTCCTGACTCAGCCTTAGCTTTACATATAAAAATTAAGAAATGATAAAGTTATCAGAAGAAATAAAAAATAAAAGACAAGGTTGATTTTATCTCTTTCTTAAGTAAAGGAGAGATTTTAGTGGCCAGCCAGTCTCACTGACAAAAGCAAACTGCTAATTTTATACCAAAGAGTTTATTTGGATTTCAGCTGATCTCAGAGGTAAAAGCAGGTTGAGACATGAATCTTAGAAAATTGTGCCTGGACGAAGTTCATTGTCAGTTGTCTGACTTTCTAAATGTCAGTCTGTCATTGACTGGCTTTCAAAGGCAAGTTCAATGAAGGGAGCTGTCACTGACCAATTAAAGAGATTTAAAACCAGTTCTGGAGTTTGCTCAATAATACAGGTATATAATTGTGATGGACTAATTAAAAGTTTAAAAGCTGTTCTGGTGGTTGTTTTTCATAGCTATAGAAGAATCAGACTTTTCCTACAAGTATGGGGACTTTTTATTCGCAAAGTCAAATTCTACAAATATCAAGTAAGATAAGGACTGATGTGTATCCGTTAAGTTTAGCAAGTTAACCTCAGGAGCAATTTTAATATTGCAGATGATTAGTTAGTGCTCATAATTTTATCTCAGAACAGGAACTCAAAAGGAAGAAGTTGGATCAAGGAAAAGACAAACGAAGTTAGAAATCAAAACCAGAAGTTATTAGGACCTTCCACTTATTAAAAGCTCTTGTAAGAACCTGACCTATGTTACTCAATCCTTACAACCATGTTTCAGGCAGCTATTAGAAGCAGTGGTGGTATTCCCATTTAATAGAATAAATCTGAGGCCCAGAAATACTAAATATCTTTTTCAAGATCATATAGCTAGTGATTGACAAGTAAATAGATGATAAATAGACGTGTGGATTCAAAATATATGTTTATGCATTGTACCATGTTACTAAGAAATGTGATGATGTAAGTTCCACCTGCTCTATCTCTTCCCCTTCTCTTCTTAAGCTACTCATTCATTCCCTGAAAGGCAGTGACCAGAAATGTAGCTGCAACCAGAAACCTTAAGAGCACAAATACAAGGGAAAAAAAGCCCCATAAAGCAAAGGCATTGCTCACACAGAAAAAATGATTGAAGAGCAGGTAGTTCTTCAATCATCATACAGTTTTTAAATGTTCAATTTTCTGAGTGTTTCATGTGGGTGGCGATTAAAATCATGCAGTATGTGACCAAATATCAAGCACGTTGTTTTCTTAACTAAGTTATTTATACATTCATTTCCTTATAATGGCAAAATGATATTTTCTGTAAGAGAGATCTATAGCTTATGGAACAATGTTAACAGTATTAACATTGAGATTTACTCAGCAAACACAATGCATATTGGTAACTTGGTAATCATTTATCACTATTATTTCTATTTCCTATTCTAATTTGGGATAGGATTGCTCATTTTCTATGTGCTCATTCCTTAAAAACACAGCTGAATCAGAGAAATAAAACATATAAAGTTCTTGAGCTCCCAGAACCTTCAGTCTTTGGGAATACTTGGGTTGATATGACCTTAAAACATATTAGCTCAAAATACAAGTCATTTTTGATTACTGTCCAGTGTGACCAGTCACATAAGAAAACACATGTACTGATCAGCTATCCTGCTGAAGTACCTCCATGGGGATTTCTTGCATTCCCTCAAGCAGCACCTCCACTGGTTATCTCACTTATTGAATGAACTACCTCCTGGCTGTGTCTTGGGGTAATTATAAAGCATTCAGTCACATCTTGCAGCAGTCTGTGTTCTCATCAATAACAACAGCTTCAAATATAAAAGACAACTTAAATTTATCACAGCACGTATGAAATGTTTCCTTTGTGTTTCTTATGAAGCTCTGCTGTCCACAAAATGGCATGGAATACACAATCTGCTGTTACAGAAAAAAATTCATTCTTTCTGAAATATAACAATTTTTGAAATATAACAATTTTCAATCATCAGGGCATTTTACTATTTATGCATTTATGTATATTAGGAAGAGACTAGAGAAAACCCAAATACGAAAATCTATAATGAATTCAATAGGAATTATTCATTGAAATGCTCCATCTTCATAATAAAAAATTACTGCTCAGTCCCACCAAGTCTGTTTATGAATTAGTTGAGAATTTTTCTATTGAAGTTAATATAGTCATCTTTCAAATCATGTCCTATGGGGATGTAATCCTTTTATGACTCAGTAGCTTCAGATGGGCATCTATTATTGTTCTACCTCCCTGATGTGTAATTTTTCTAAAGGGTATGGAGAATAAATTTCTTAAAATATCATGAAAATCAAATCTCTGCATCCAAAGGTAACCACATGCTTTTACAAGGCAAACATCTTGGTTTTCACTTAGATAATGACCAAAGGAAAAGATCTCCTGACATATGAGCTAGGCAGCCTGACATGGCAGATAGGTCTAGAGGATTCTTTCAGTAGAGTTAGAGTAACTCTGGAACAGTTGAGAAGAACATCAATGAGAAGACTTACAACAGACTGAAAGTCTCCACTCTTTAACCTGAGAAAGGCCTTGATGGAGAAAAATGATTCCTAAAGCAGATAGGTGAGTATAAGTCAGGGTGATTTGATTCACAAAACTAGTCCACCAAAAGACAAGCACTTTCCCCTTCAGTATGCTTCTAAGTAAATTCTAGCAGGAGATATGAAAGGGATGAAATCATACCAGGACAGAGCATTGTCAATATGGCCTAGTACCAAAAGTTTATGTAGTCCCCCTTCACAGAATAAAAAAAATTTCAGCAATTATTTCTAAAGACAATACCAATAACTACAATGCAACCTGTCTATAAGTAATTGTTCATGGGTTTCCCTTTTGGAAAATCAGGGGAGTCACTATTTAACATGTTGCCGAGGGTACTGTAAGGGAAAAAAAAAATATAACCAATAAGAAAAAAGATTCTGACATTTTAGGGTGGGCATATCGGGCAGCACTTGAATGGAGGTCCAGGAGGAAGACTCCATTTTCAGGTTTTAAATGTTGGAGAAACAATTTCCCCTTAGACTAAAGAACCCAGAAAATTATTTTATTTCCAAATATTATATCTAACAAAAGCAGTCCCACAATCACAAAAGTAAAATCAAAACAAAAACTAAAACCTCTATAAAGTTGCTCAGAAGATTGAAGTCCACCAAAACTAAGAGACCAAACCAAAGTTCTTTGATTAATTTTACTTCTAATTATTACATTTATGACACAGATAATAGTTTCAGGGCTGATTAACTTAAAATTCACTGTTACCTGGTTCAAAAATAAAATAAAGTTATTCTTGTCATAAGTTTGGTTCTTATTTTGCTCTCCTCCAGAAAAACATACCCTTCCATATTTGTCTTTAAGAGGAGTGCTATACATAGAATGGAAGATGAATAGATGTACTTCAAATCTGCTCCATGACCGGAACAAAACAAGAAATCCAAATTTTATTGTTTTTGTATTACCCATTCATCTGCTTCATTCTCTCATATTCTGAAATGCTTGCGTGAAAATTGCTCTCATATTCTCCTATGAAATTATTATCAACATATCAACAAATTATTATCAACTATCCAGCAAACACTAACAAATTGCACAATAGTTTTCCAACCCCTTTTCAACACTGAACACTGTGGTCCCATGACTAGTCCTTAACTCCCAGGAATTGTTCAACTAATGTCTTACTTCTGCTTTAGTTAAACATCTCCATACTCTTTAAACATCCCTGATGAACATCAAAATAATTTTATATTGATTCTCTATGTATTTATTATCTATGTAAAATTTGCTTAATCTATACCAAGAATGGTTAATTAGCTTCCCTTTTCTCAATGCTGTCTTATTTTTCACAACTACAAATACTGGGACATTTCTAGTCACCTGTGAATCAGGAATTCTGTACACCTTCTCCATTCAACTAAATAATGGGAATAGATTATGAGTAAGTGGCTCCCGCACCATCCTCCACACTTGTTCCCTGTGGCCTTCACCACACTCAACTCCCTGACATCCTGTTGTAAGGCCTTACCACTCTCCCTTCTCTCTATTCCATACTGGTCTCTCCCAGGTCTTTTCTCTTGTCATAAACTCTCTACGTTCATTTGGTCCTTTTGGTCACCTTGAAGAGCGTGATTCTCTTGCTCAGTTGGTACTGAGATTCACCACAGGCAAATGATAAGGATGAGAAAATGGCTCTGAGCAAAACTGGTTTTTGCTTAGATTTTGCTGAGACTTTAAGTTTTGCTTAAATTTCTCATACCAACTATCAGTGTTTCATTGACATTCAAATAGATTGTCTTCCTCAGGTAAGTATAAATTATCTCGAATGACCGCAAATGTATATGGCCTAATCAATAGCAAATCACAGTCTTAAGGTGTAACCATTAATGACATGGTCTGCCAACCAAAGGACTTGCAACAGAGTGTAATATGTCTATAAATAGAAGTTATATAATTTTTACTTTAAAATAAGAGCTCATGTTACTGAAAATAAGACACTCCATGGTTACTAACTTAAAATCCCATTATATAAAGGGAGTTGGAGTTCATCAGAGTCTTTGGTGTTTTAGCATTAAGATCTTGATTGCCTTAATTAACTATGCATGGTGACCCTAGTCATATAAACTGAGAAAGAATTTTTACCATATTCATAAACTTGACCGTCATGATTTTTCATAGTTTTTCAATGCAGTGTATATGAAATTCAGATGGGCAGAAATAAATCTTTATAGGAAAAAAAAATTTTAGACTACATCTACCTGCTTTATTACAAATTGTCCCAATCACATGAGTTACTCTTGTCACCTCGCTGATGAAAGTATCTGATAAAGATGATTCATGATGGTCACTGGATTATTTATTATTTTACAAGTAAATCCTGGTTTATTCATCATTTTTCTTTTTGTTTGTTCCAAGATTGTTGTCTACCATTTTTCATTGTCATTTTGACCATGTCCACACAATTTAACAACAGATTCTTCTCAAGGTAGATTTATATAAATATGGGTGATTATGTAACTAGGATACAGACATGACCATTGATTTTGGCAATATAGAAAAATTTTATGACCTTGAAAACTGTACTTGTAATGAGTAAGGTAACAGAAGCTCAATTAGAATAGATTACGGAGAAAACAGGAATCAGGAATATCAAATATTGACTTTATGAGAAATTATGCCATGAATGAGGAAGAAATATAATCATAGTTGGAGAGGGATATAGAAGAGAAAAAATTTGGGGGGTGGGGGTGGGATATCTTAGTGAATATTTGTATGAAGGAAATTTGTGTGTATGGCTATGCATAAAATATTTATTGAATCATTTTTACAAGAATAAAGAAGAGGAGGAGTGGGAGGTCCAAAACTAATGGCCGAGACCATCTATGTGAAGTCAAGTCTCCACCTCTACCAAAACAAACAAAATATAACAACCAACTTTAAAAATGCATAAACATTTCACTGTTCCCACTTATAGAAAAAAACTAAGCAAAACAAACATTTAGAATCTAATTTCAGCAAGGACAACACGGCTACACTGACCAACCAATATCATTAGCTTCAAATCTTATTCTTGGATTTATAATTAGTCATTAATAAAAATTAATAAAACATTAATTCTAAAATATATTGAATAACTACCATTCTAGACCCTCAAATAATTATAGTAGGATTAAAAAGGACCCCTATGAACATTTGAGGTTAATAGGAGAAAAAAGTCTGAGGCACACAAAATATTAAATAAACACCAACAGAGACATAAATGCAAGTGATATCACAAGATGGTTTTGAAAAGCTGATACAATAGTATTTTGAAGAGAATTGCTCTATTTACTAGAAGGTCAAAAAAGACTTGAGATGCAAAGAGATGGAAAGACATTCCACACTAATGGATGGAAACTACCACTGTTAAAATAGTCATCTTACCTTTTATAAAGAAAATATATAAAATGTTCATCTTCTCTTATTATTAGGGAAATACAAATCAAAATCATAGTGAGATATAACTTCAAACCTGTTAGACTGGCCATATCATAAAGACAAGACAGACCAAGTGTTGAGAAGTGTTGAGAAGTAGAGAAAGGAAAAAACTTATACATTGTTGGTGGGAATAAAAATTGGTGCAGTCACCTTGCAAAATAGCATGGAGTTTCCTCAAAGTTAAAAGTAGACCTACTACATGATTCAACAATTAAACTTCTGGGTATATATTCATAGAATGTAAAAACCAAATTTAAAAAGAGGTCTTCCAGTCAAGATAGTGTCCTGGTAAGAGTGAAACTCATGTCATTCCCACAGAGCAACTAGGAATTTACTTATTTTCCAGACCAAACACTAAGGAAAAGGAAGCACAGAAGCTATTGAGATACCGCAGCAATTGTGACCACAAAGGGTAGGTGAAAACATCACAGTTGAGAGCTACACTACAGATTCTAAATTCAGGATTTGGGCCATGATGGAGAGGGTGAAACTGTGGGAAGAAACGTCCCTCCCAGAAATTGCAAAAGTAACAGAGAACCCAGCCAGCAGGAACATGAACATGGAACTAGGGAAGGGTGCCTTGGCACAGAGTGGAAGGAAGAGCAGGGCCCCAGTGACTTGAATGGGAGGCCTGATGAGAAATAAACACTGGTACTGCCATAACAAAGGCAGATAAGGAACCCCTTCACCCACACCAACTCCTACCATATTGTCCCAGAGCCACAGGACCCACAAGCTGGAAATCCAGGCCTCAAGCTTAAAGAAAGAAGAAAGTCTTCTAGAGGAAGAACTATCAATGCTACCACTAGCACCACCTTGTGGATGGAGGTGAAAAGGCAGCCTGAGTGCTGCTTGTGAGCCAACAGCAAGGTGGTCATTACAGTTCAGACTTGGAACATTGCATCCTCCACAGAAACTCCAACCCCACAGGCTGAAATGTTGGACCCCTACACAGGGTCCACATGAAAATATTAATAAATCCAATAACTGCAATTAAGGAATTAAAAAGAGCACAACAGAAAAGAAAGAGAAGAGATGAAGCACGATATCAAAGAAATGGCAAAAACGATGGCTGAACTAAAGAACTCAATAGAGGGACTCAAGAATAGGATGGACGAAGCCTCCAATAGAATCAGCAAGTTAGAAGATAGGGCAAAGGAATGCAATTAAGCAAACCAGCAAAGAGATAAAAGAATGCAATGAATTAAAGACAGCATTAGAGACCTATGGGGTAACATCAAAAAGAACAGCATTTGCATCATAGGAGTCCCAGAAAGAGAAGAAAGAGAAAATGGGGCAGAAACTATTTGAAGAAATAATAGCCCAAAATTTCCCTAACCTGAAGAATGAAGCAAGTCTCCAGATCCAGAATCTCAAAGAGTTCCTAATAAAAAAAACCCAGATAGCCCGACACCTAGAAACTTAACATCAAATGTCAAAAACAAGATAAAGAAAGCATTTTAAAAGCAACCAGGGAAAAACAACATATGAAGGAGTTCCCATAAGATTGTCAGCGAATTTCTCAACTGAAACTCTACAGGCCAGAAGGGAATGGCATGATATATTCAAAGTGCTGAAAGAAAATTATTTTCAACTGAGGATACTATATTCTGTGTAATTATCACTGAGAATTGAAGGAATCGTAAAAAGTTTTTCTGATAAGTAAAAGTTAAAGGAATTTATCACCACAAATCAGCTCTGCAATAAAATACTTACAGATGCTAGACAAAGTGTAAAGAAACCCCACTTAAAAACAGTAAGAAAGCAAATATAAAAAGTGGGGAGAAGAGAACATAAATGTGGATGGTTAGAATGAATGTAAGACTAATCTGTTTTCAAATAAAAATAGAAAATAAACATAGAACTCTTAATGCTAACTTCAGGGTAACCTCAAAATACATCACCAGGGGGAAAAACCAAAGAAGAGAGCAAAACGGGAAAACAATCAAAACATAACTACACCCAACCCACCTAAGAAGAGGAACAGAAGAACAAAGGCACTGTCTGGAATAACACAGAGAAGACAAATTACAATATGACAATAAGCAGTTACATATCAATAATCATCCTAAGCATTAATGAACTATTAGCTAAATGACACAGAGTGGACAAATGGATTAAAAAGCATAACCCAACCTTCTGCTGCATTCATGAAGTTAACGTTCTATCAAAAGATAAAGACTCAAAGTCAATGACTGGAAGACAATCCTACAGTCAAATGCAAACCACAGAAAGGCAGGACCAGCCATACTTTATCGGATAAACAAGACTTGCAACTAAAAAGTGTAATGGAAGACAGAGATGAGCAATATATAATGCTTAAGGGAGCAATCCAGCAAGAAGACATCACACTCACAACATATATGCAACAAATGAAGGAGCCTCAGAATGTATTAAGGAAATATTACTAGAACTGATGACATCAACAGCAACACAATAATAGTAGGAGACTTCAACATCCCACTCACAATAGCAGACAGATCAATGAGGTATAAAATTAACAGGGAAACAGCATATTTAAATGACCATTTGGAAGAGTAAGTTCTAATAGACATATAGCAAACACTTTATTCAACAACTACAGATTTCACTTTCTTCTCTAGTATGCATGGAACATTCATAATGATAGATGATATTTGGAACACAAAACATGTCTCAACAAATTGACATAGACTGAAATCATACAAGCATTTTCTCTCACCACAATGGCCTAAAATGAGAAATCAGCCACAAAAAGAAATCTGTAAGACCCCAAATTAATTGGAGACTAGGCAACAAGCTTCTGAATGACTCTCGGGTAAATGAGGAAATCAAAGAGGAATTTAAAAACTACTTAGAGGTAAATGAGATTGAAAACACAAGCCCCTAGAATATGTTGGCTAAAACAAAAGCAGTATTAAGAGGGAAGTCCAATGCAATTCAGGCCTACCTCAAAAAATAAGAAAATTCACAAATAAATAATCTAAGCCTATATTTACAACAACAAGAGAAAGAAGAACAAATAAAGCCAAAAGTCAGTAGAAGAAAGGAATAATCAAAATTTGAGCAGAAATAAGAAACAGAAAGACATTCCAGAAGACCAATGAAACCAAAAGTTGGTTCTTTGAAGAAATAAATGAAATTAACAAATCATTGACCAGACACACAAAGAAAAAAAGAAAGAAAACTCATAACTAGAATCAGATATGAAAGGGAAGAAGTTACAACAGATACCACAGAAATACAAAATATCCTGAGTCTTCCATGAACAGCTCTATGTCCACAAAGTAGAAAACCTTGAGGATATGGAGAGAATTCTAGAAAAACATAGTCTACCAAAACTGAACATGAAAGAATTGGAAAACCGGAAAAGAACAATCACAAGCAAAGAAACTGAAGCGATAATAAAAAAATCTCCCTTGAAATAAAAACCCAGGATCATATGGCTTTCTGATGAGTTGTACCAAACCTTCACAGAAGGACTAACACCTATTCTTCTTAAATTCTTCCAAAATATTAAAGAACAGGGAAGATTACCAAATACTTTCTATGAGGCTAACATCACACTGATACCAAAGCTAATAGAGCAATCACCAAGAAAGGAAATTACAGACCGATATCTCTAATGAATACAGATGCAAAAGTTCTCAACAATATGTTAGTAAATCAAATCCAACAATGCATCAAAAATATCATCCATCATGACCAAGCGGGATTTGTCCCAGGAATTCAGCAATGGTTCAATGATGGTTCATTACATAAATCTATTTATGTAATGCACCATATAAATAAGAGCAAGGAGAAAAACCACATGATCATATCAACAGAGGCAGAGCAAGCTTGATAAGACCCAACACCATTTATGATAAAAATCCTGCATAAAATGGGGATAGAAGGTATATATAAACGGGTCATCTTACCCAAAGAAATATACAGATTTAATGAAATCCCCATTAAAATCCAACAGACATTTCCTGGAAATAGAACAGAAAATATTAAAATTTGTATTTAACAACAAAAGATCCTGAATAGCCAAAGCAATTAGGAGAAAAAAGAACGAATCTGAAGGGATCACACTTCCAGACATTGGCCTATACTACAAGGCAATAATGATCAAAACAGCATGGTACTGGAATAATAGCAGAGGCACAGATCAGTGAAATAGAACTGAATCACCAGAAACTTACCCACTCACATACAGTCAGCTAATCTATGACAAAGGATTCAAAAGCATATGATGGAGAAAGGAAATTCTCTTCAACAAGTCGTGTTGGGATAACTGGATGACCACATGCAAAAGAATGAAGCTAAATCACTCCCAAACACCATGATAAAATAAAACCAACTCTTGAATATTTGCAATAGAACTGAGGTTACCAACATGAAGGTGGACAGGGATTGGGGGTGTACATTCTAGTAGGGACCACCGGTCAGTGGTAGAACACTTGGTGATTTGGTGGCGGGCAGGGTATGTTGACATATATGTGAGGAATGGGGAAACTATACATATGAGTGTGTTTTAACGTGTAAAGTAAGTTACTGCAATTAAATAAAGGAAAAAAATGAAAAGATATCTATAGCCCTATGTTCATTGCAGCACGATTTACGATGGCCAAGAAATGGAAACATTAGTTCTCATTAACAAATAATTAGAATATATTTACAGTGAAACACTACTCAGCTCTATTAAAAAAGACAACATGGATCTTTTCCCCACTAAAGGGATTATGTTAAGTGATATAAGTAAGAATGAGAAAGACAAATACTGGAGATCTTGCTTATACATGGAATATAAAGAAACAAAACAGACAAAACAAGACAAAACCAACACTTGAACTCTGAAAACAGAACTGAGATTACCAGAGAGGAAGCGGGTGGAGGAGGGTTGGAAGCAATAGGTAGCAGAGGTCCAATGAACAATGGTGGAAAAACTGTTAGAAATTTAGTGGTGTGCTATCATATATATATATATATATATATATATATATACATATATATATACATATTTGTATGCATATAGCTTATATATATGGAAAGGTACATGCAGGAATGAAGGCAAGCAGGCAAGAAGAGCAAGGCAGAAGAAGCATTTTATTTATTTTCATTTAGCTGTTCACATTGGTTGTTCCCGACCTCAGGTCTTGAACCCAGGACCTTGGGATATATGTGGGACTTCTCCCAGGTGTACTAGATCACTAGACAGGCTGTTATCATATATTTGATGAAGAGTAAATCTGCACATGCAAAATTTAAATAGTATTGTAAAACAATATTATTTCAAAATAAAAAAGACTAATGATTTTAAAAAAGGCTTTTGGAGGTGGGATTGGGGTTGTATTTGTATACTTGGGGAGGACAAAATTTAACTAAGTGGAAATAATTTAAAGATAAGCATATTGAGTGAAAGACTAACTTAAATAAACACATTACAGGAAGATGGGCAGACAACATGTTGGTGAAACACAAACACATCAACAGGCTGGAGGAGGAAGGCATTTGGCCTGTGATAATAGGTTGAGTCCAATAAAGGGGCAGTAAGGTGATTTCCAGAACACAAACATGGAAAATTTATTTCAGGTAATAATTAAGAGTCTTAAACAAAAAAAAAAAAATTTTTTCTAAAAAAAAAAAAAAAATTTCTCCATAGTATTTCTGAGGGTTTAAATTTGATACAAATCCTACACAGGTAATACATTCGAAGATTGTCTCACTAAATTTTTTTATTTTTTTTTTTCTTATGAGGTTGGCTACCTGACTAGTTTAAACTTCAGTTTTCCCTTATTTTGGATAGTCTCTACCATTTGTGGCTTCATATTATTTGATTATTAATATTTTTTAAATGTTTTATCTGTTTCATAGGTCACAATATTGTCAGATTTGGGAAAACTTTCTTTAAAGTTTTTGTTGTTGGCTTTGCTGATGGTGATATGTGTGTGTGTGTGTGTGTGTTCTGCTTCTATAGGCTCCAATACTTGAAAGAATTTCTTGCATACTATCTTCTACACATTTCAAATCTTATTTCTCCTCTACACTCAATACATATCCTGAACTGAACATGGTAGGACATCCTAATACAACCTCTAGCTCTGCAACTTAGTGCTTCAGCAGAATGGGAGGTAAGCACAGTCCTGAAAGCTCTTTGTACACTGCTATGACAGCTAGCAATGCTAATCTAGAGTCAGAAATGACTTTAAGCCTTATAAGTACATTCTACTAACCTCCAAGTTAAATCAGACTCCTCTGAGTTGCAGCCACTCCAATACTGCCAAACATGAAGGGAAGTATGACAGGATTGAGCATGAATGTGAGGAGCCAACAATGGTAACTACCGTTAAAATGATGACTATGGCAAATTTTACAAAATCATATGACCACGTGAGTCCATGCTGAGGCTACCCCCATGCCTGAAAGGCAACCTTTGAAAGGGACCTAAGATTTAAGTTTAATTAGTTTCTTGTTAAATTCATCTCTGAATATCTGTATTTAAACAATAAAATGAGCGAGAAGAGATTGAGGCTGCATGGCTTTTAGCTTTCTTTATTCTCTATACGTTGCATGATCTCCATGTACTCAATAGACTGACATTTAAACAATACAAATTATTGGCACACATTGTGTTTGACAAGGTGGTCAGTACACAGGTGAGACAAATGAAAATAAACTCCTGGTAAATTGCTGCTTACTGTGGCCATATTATGACACAGAAGTGAAAGGATGAAAGCATGGGGTGTCCTAAAGTTAGCTGGTGGTAGTAGAACGGTCAAGGAAATCACCCATAAGCAGTATAATTTGAACCTATCCTTTGAGCCAGAAATACAATCAACCACAGTGGGACTGGGGTTACAGAGAAAGTTCTGCCTTAGATATCAGTCTTTGTAGCAGTGGAAGACAATGGGGTGAAGAATCTATCAAAACTGTCAAAATGTATTAATAATATCTCTCATTATATTCCAGAAGTTAGATATACAACTCTTCTTCAAAAGGAAAAGTCTCCATTTAATAGTAGCCTGGTGACTGGGCAGCAGAGATTTGCAATCAACATCCATTTCCATTATATAAGTTTTTAGTGTAATAGATTTCTTTGTAGAGACATAAGAAAAGCAATACTGGCATGGACATAGGCCGGACTAGGGAAAAAGCTCCATTATGTTGAATTGGATGCTATAATGGTATTTGATAAATTGTGGATTCTATCTCTAGAGCTCATCTCACTTGGAAACTAGCACTTTTCCATAACTTTTTTTATCCCTCCTCTTTGAAACACTCTTGTCTCTTTCATCACTTGGCTGGTGTCAAGCAGATTGTCAAGATTATTATTTACAGTACTCACATCCTCAGAGCTGTCTTTACAGTTTTTTTTTCCAAAGAGGAGTTTGAAATAAAACCAGCTCACAGTGTTAAAATTGACCAACCATTCTCCAAAACACCTAATAATCAAATTCCAATTTGATTTTTATTTCATTCCCTATATAAGCTTCTCTGACTTAAAGAATTCAATAAAAGAAACATGAGAAAAAGATAAAATCATTCATGTTTACCAAATACTAACTTTATTTATCTTCAAAAACAACAGAGCTGTCATAATGTTAAAAGAAAACCATGCCAGAGAAGGAAAGCTTTAAAAAAAAAAAAAAAAAAACCACTCTGGTAAAATAGATGCAAAGTCAATAATTTATGTTAATTACCTTTCAGGAAGACTACTGAATTTATATGATAGAGCTATTGTCATTAAATGTCTAGTTTACTCGAATAATGGCAGGATGCAAAAAAAAAGCCCTTAACAGGGAAATTAGGCTAATAAGACATTTACTTTTATGTTCATCTTCATTTAACTAAATTAATGAAAAAAGAGAGTCAACTTCATAAAATTTCTTGTTTCATATATTCTTTTTTTAAAAGCTAATATCTATTTAGTCTGAATCAAAATGTAATTAAACTTGTAGATTAGAGCTTGAAATTTGTTTTTCTTTTCCTTGTTTTTTCTTGTTGTGCAGTTCACTTCTCCTCAGATACAAAGAAATCTTCAGGAAAGAACAAATTTTAGAATACTTCTTATCATGTGTCTCAGAATCACAGAAAATTTATCATCTAAAGAGGATAGTTTTGAAATTAAAAGGAACTCCTATTATTAATCATCAAAACCAGGGAAACAAGTAGCTGAGATCTATAGCCCCTCAATTGTACATCTCTACTAGCATAGCTTCCTTGCTTAAACTGCCTGATATGCAATGAATCCTCTTAATACTTCATCAGTCTTTCCAGAAGGGCTGGTCAATGGGTTTTAGTCTCCGCATTCACCCCAGCTGATTGGAGGAAACCAGTCAATTATACAGATGAGGTTGAGCTAATTAGACTCCTGAGGCCACAAGAGGATCATGTACACTGAACAGGAAGGCTATGTGTTTAGTCAGTACTAGGTCAGCACCAAGTAGCAACAAAAATTACAGGTGAGCATCGGAGTGGAAAAGTCAGACTGGCAAGTTGAAAATGGGAGAAAGAGATGAGGATTGATGAGCCCCTGAGAAACCTAACTTTGTAATTCAAACTTCTACATGTCTCAGTTGTACTTAAGATGTGTTCCTCAATTACAAAAGCAAATTGCTCTTAATGTATGACCCAGCAATTGTGCTTCTTATTATACACTCAGGTGAATGGAAAACATGGACACGCTAAGACCTGCACAGATATTTATACAAAACTTGGAAGCAACCAAGAGATACTTCAGTAGGTGATTGGAGATGCAAACTGGTAGATGCAGGCAACGGAATATCATTTTGCACTGAAAGAAAGAAAACTATCAAGACATAGAGGGGCATTAAATGCATGTTACTAAGTGAACAAAGCCAATCTGAAAAGATTATATGCTGTATGATTCCATCTTATATTCTAGAAAAGGCAGTAAAAAAGTAGTTGCCAGAGATTCAGGGGAGGTGGGAATAATAGACAAAAGAGAGAATTTTTTGAGCAATAAAACTACTTTGTGATACTATAATGGCAGATACATGTCACTAATAGTCCAAACCCATGGAAAGTACACCGAGAGAAAACCCTAGAGTAAAACGAGAACTTTGGATAATCATTATGATGATTCAGTGTTGGTTCATTGATTGTATCAAATGTACTACTCTGGGACAGGATGTGGGAACAGTGGGCATATGAGAACTCTGTTCCTTTCATTCAGTTTTGCTGTGAACCTAAAGCAGCTCCAAGAGGTAATTTTTCAAGGGTATTTAAAAAAAAAGCATAGAAAAAGATCTGGAATATACCACATTTGTGTTAAGAAGAATTATCTCTAAATGGTAGAATGCCTTAATTTCTTTTTTTCAATTTGACAATATTTCCCCCATTTTAATTGCTCCTAAAAAAACACTGTCAGAAATTCTTTCAATTGAATTCTTTAAATAATTTCAATTTTACTCTAACTAAATTGGGACATTCTTTATGTTCCAATGTCATTTCTGATTAAAGAATAAATAAAATACAATGTCTCTTCATCTTCCCGCAAATATAGTCAGCTTCTTTCATATTGATGAATAAATGACTCAAAGGGACTTTGTACATATTTACATTGTGTTAAAGGCAAAATCCATAATATAAAGACACTCTGATGTTACCCACATAGATTAATTTCTGTTCTTTTTTTTAAAAAAATGAGAAAATTCTAATAAATCAGAGAAATAGCTTAAATATTCTGAAAATGTATTTAGGTTATTACTACAAAAATAAATATTAAATGTTAACCTTGAGATCAAGAAAAATGTTGGATAATAAGAATAGTTACATGGCCCAAGTAGAGATTATTTTAGTGGTTAAGAGA
Organism: Solenodon paradoxus; assembly: GCA_004363575.1. Classification (NCBI taxonomy): domain Eukaryota; kingdom Metazoa; phylum Chordata; class Mammalia; order Eulipotyphla; family Solenodontidae; genus Solenodon; species Solenodon paradoxus. The sequence goes on along the minus strand of RJWH01000469.1, from coordinate 699,612 downwards.
ATGTGCTCTGTCTCAGATTATGTGGGCTAAAATCTTAACTCCATAACTAAGTGATAAAGAGAAGTTACTTTGTTTTTAAGCAATGCTTCTTCAATAAAATGAATATGAAAATGTAGTATAATACCTCCTTTGTAGGGTTGTTATATTAATGTATGCAATGAAATTAGCAAAGGACCTTGCATATAATAAACAATTATCATTAAATTCCAAATTAATGGGTTGATGTTAAATTACTGAGAAGTTGCAAGTGTGTCCTAGAACTGTAAGGAACAAGTCCTTTTCTTGACTTCCTACTATATTTCCAGTGAATAGATAAAGATAAGGATGGCGTGATAATTGTCACTAAATATCTTTTGAACACAACTTAGAATATACTTCATAGAATAGCTGGTTGAATAAGCATTCAAATTTTTTTCAAAATATAACAAGAATACAATTAAAACAGAAATAAGTTATAAAATTCTGAACTTTGGTTCAACAAAGTTCAGCTATAAATTCATGTTAAGAAAATTTCCTTAATTCAAATGAAAATTATAGGTTTTAGCTACTTACAGCCCCACAGTGCTTGTCTAGTTATCTTAAATATTTTGTTGTTTTAGAATCAGAGGGCTATTAAATATTGGAGTAGAAGAGGTCATTCAGATTGATTTAGTAATCTGGACAAAGATTTTTTTTTTAATTAAAAAAATGTTGAAGGGTTAAAAAATGTATGACTTACAAACACAGATATTTCTGAAAGTAAGAAAGAAATTAATTTACCATCATGGCATATTTTATAAGAGGATATATTCTCTGTTAATTTAGAAACTGGAACTAGAACAAATGCATGTAACTCAAAGAAAGCAGGTATCATATCAATATAGTGTTCCATTTAAGGAAGAAGAATTAGCGTTGACTGGGTGTAGGGTTGGTGGGCAAGCCCAGCAGTGAATGAGCTGTTCATTGCAGAAGAAGAGGCTTTGTAGGAAAGAATCCTGAGCTGAGGTAGATTTTGAGCAGAATGATATATAACTATTCTTATAGTTCTGGGTTTCTAAAGTTCTAGGATTCAGTTATCTGTCAATTTTACTGAACTTGGCTCTTGAGGATGGTTTTTCAAATGTCTGATCATAAAAGAAATATATTAAGAGCAGAAGTAATAACCTAAAACTAGCTAAAATTTCAGAAAGGCGTTATTTTGAAGTTAGGTGAAAATAACTGACAGATGAAAATAATTGACATTTTCTACTACAAAAAGAACATAAAAAAAAAAAGAAAATTACTGCCTTTAACATTAAAGGTCTGTTAGGATGTTGATAAATAGAGAGCAATCTCCTCAGAGGCTGATCTACTACATTAGCAAGTATCACCAAACATCTCCATGTATGGGCATATCCAAAAAAGGGACAGATTCACTGCAATGCTTTTCTTTGAGTGACAGAGAATTCTGTTTACACCTTCTTTGACAACTTGTTCTTAATTGCTTATTATTTAAATTAACAAGCTCCTCTATCTCTTTCCCATTATCGTCATGAAACAGTTTCTCACACTCCTACTTTAAAATTAAAAATTAATTTAATTGCAATTAAAGTCAAATGCAAAATCCTTTTCAAGAATTAGGAGAGTCCCCATAACTAGGTTTCTGTTCACCTCTCTACCACCATTCACATTCCCTTCCCACTGCCATTCACCCACCTCCCCACCGCCATTCTTGCACCTCTCCCTCTGCCATCCACTCTGGTTTCTCCTCTTTCTCCTGGAGGTCTGCCTCGCTGTTCATCCTGAGGGTGCCATTTCCAGTATTTAAACCCTGTTTCCCTTGGAAAGCTTTTCATTTTTCATTGTATAGATTTCAGCATCAAAGCCACCTCATAGTGGCCTCTCTTAAAAGAAGCATCTAAAATTAATCCCACCTCTCTCCAAGTTTTAGCCCTTTTTTATTTGTTCCCTTCATAAATCTTATCCCAGTTGGTAGGTCTTTAACCTTTTGTGTTTTATCTATCTTTCCTACTGTAATCTAAGTTCTAAAGGGAAAAATAACCTGCCTGTCTTGCTTATATTGTAGCCCTGCACTGAGAACAGTGCCTGGCACACAGGAAGAGCTCAGTAATTGTTATTTTAGCAGCTGGAAGATCTATTCAAAGAGTCAACTGTTATAGATACCAATCCAATGTGTTTTATGTGACTAATCCAGGGTTCCACCTTCCCTCACTCAGATCATTGCAACCTCCTCTTATTTCGATATCTATCTCTTCTTTCTTAGGCCATCAGTCCATTCCCCACTCTACAGTCATGGCAACTTTTCAGAAATGCAAACTGAATAATTTGTATCTTCTGTTTAATATCCCAGAGGCTTTATCATTGCTAATCAGACAATAACACCAATATAGCTTATAATAGAAAACATTTACTGGGTAATTACTGTGTGTCATTCTCTTTTATTAACTCCATTTAGTCCTGACAAAAATCCACATTTTATAGACAAGGAAACTAAAGCACAGGACAGCTTAAATCATAACAAGGCTTACAAGCACGTCTACACTCTAATCCACACCAGTCCAGCTTCATTTTATAAATGCCTCCAGTTCATAGTCATCACACCATCAACCACCACACCATCAAAACACCAGATTTTAACCAGAAGCACAGTAGGAATTGACTTTACCTCACCTTTGAGACCACGCTAGATGACTCTTTCACCCTCAAAAATCCTTATACTGCTGTACATTTACTTCCCCTGATGACCACTCTGCCCTGTGATCTTCCCTGTGTAGATTTAAATGCCATTTTTCTTTTGGAATCCCACTGCAATCATAGCTATGATTTTGCCTCATTTTACTCTAATCCAAAACCTTCCACCAAATGCCCATTCATCTCACTATTGATAGCAGTCATTTGATAAATGTACAGTCTCATTAGCATTTGACTAGTTTCTTGAATTATCTTTTCATGTGCATTCATTCATCTCTCAGCAACCATATAGGTGCTTCAAGAACAGGGATTGCATTTTAGTCTGTTGTTCTTGCATACTCCCTAACATGTCTTGTAGGTATGTCTTATAGGTGCCTAATAGGTAATCACTGTTTGATTCGTCAATTGGACTTCTTCCCATTTTATATATTTTTCAGGAAAGAGTTAAGAGATATCTGGCATTGAGCTCTCAAATATTTAGCTATCTAGCATGAGTCGTGGTTTTCCTCCACCTAAAAGAACTAGTATTCTACTAATTAAGAGAGTACAGCTGAGAAAATTTTGGTTTTTTTTTTTTTTGCTTGGAATCATCTCCACATAACTTCTGTCATCAAGGAAGGTAGAAAAACACCCAAAACAGCTCCCAAAAGCTGTATTTTTTTCATGTTTGACATGCACATCATCTCACACACACACACACACACATACACACTCACACCTCTGATCGAACAGCTATGCAGAAACTGTTTCTATGGTAATTTTAAGCTTATATAACACCAACTCCTCATAGCCTTTATGAACATTTAAGTTTGTGAAAATTAGATACACTTCAACTTCAAAATGATTCAATTTATTGTGTTGACATTAAGGCAACAATAATTATGAAATGAAACTATGTAACAAAATGCATATACTTTGGATAAGGGAAAATAGATTAAAGTCAGATCTGTGCTGAGATTACAACTATGGAACGTACGAGGAAAGTGCTCTTTGAGATCAACAGCCATGATTTTTCCCAACAAGACCATGGTTCTGTGCAGGTATGTGCCTCTTCCACAAGACCACATCATGTTCAGCAAAGTCCAGGTCCAGAACATTGCCTGCCCAGAGGATGGGTCACAATTAGCTTAAGTTAGAGGCTCATAGCCAGGGAAATGGTTGAACTACCGACACCAGCTGTATGCCCACCTTCCCTTTCAGATCTTGCTTCCTTCTGTCTGACCATTTCTGGAGTAGAGGTTCTGATACCTCAAGTCTTTAATGCTCCAAAGAGGATTCCAGTATACAGCTAGGACTTCAAAATTACTGTTCTAAGCCAGTGGTTCTCAAACTTTAGTGAGCCAGGAATCACCAGGATACTGGTGAGTTTTAGATGAAGGAAGCCTGGCGTCGGACCTGAGAATTTCATTCCTAACACGTTCCCAAGTGGTTCCACTGAAATTCCAGGGAAACCAGTCTAGAACTCTTAGCTCTTGAGAATAAGCTCTTCCGGGGAAAATTGCTTTGTATGTGATGTTTGAAACTGGTAATTTTGCTATGAATGGCAGATGGCTCTAACACAAAAAGGGGCAGAGTCAAGGGCTTCTCAGAAGGGGCAGAGGTAACCTGAAGTGACTGCTCCAGTCTGCTCCTGCCAGGCACGTATTATGAACTTCAGTAGTCTTACTTGTTAAGTCCTTAGAATTCAGGCATTTGTTGTTTGCTACTGAAAACACTCTACCTGATATCTTTCTGAGGTTAAAAATAATTGTGCTGCGGAGGATATAATTGCAACTATTTTTCTCTTTTCCAACATACTTTTTATATAAACAGTATCAGAAAATTTTTATTAAATTTCTAATATAAAATAGAAGAAAAGTGATGACTATTTTAACTACTCCTCCATTTACATACCTGATCACTTTTTCTTTGTGTTTTTTTTTTATTTTTCAAATATATTTCCTATTAAATAATGCATTCAGAGCCAGAATACCAAATTTGAGACCTTCCTTTTCAATTTTTAGAGCAAAGTCATAGCAATGCCTCCAGATGAAAGAGTTCTTCAGAAAGAGATATAGGCCTAATATCAAAAAGTTCAGAACAGCTTTTACATGAAAAGATAAATAGAAGAGCTCAGAACTCTCTGCTATGATGATTGCCTTGAGCCCCCACCTGTCTTTGCCTGAACTCTGCCAAATGAGATTTCTTTGTGTCACACACACACACACACACACACACACACACACACACACACACACACACTATTTTCTAACACAGACACCTAAATTTAGGTATGAGGAAATACCTAACTCCTACCTCCATGCTACCTTTCTAATTATGGAGCAAACAGCTGTTAGAGAAAATGTCACTTGGTAACCAAACACTCATTCTTAATCATCCTGGTGTGCATGCCCTCTAAAGGCTGGAAAAATGACCTGTCCCCTTTCCCAGTCTCCATTGCAGTGTGTGTGCTTACAGGACACAATTCTGATTGCTGTGATATAAGTGAAAGTCTTCTATGGATCCTCTAGAAACTCTTTTCTTCCTGATAAAAAGGACTCATAGAACATTTCTAAGTGAATCATAGGAAAGACAGGGAACTGGGGAGATGGAATTTGCACTTAAAGTTATGTTGGCGGAACAATGCTGTTAAGTAGAGACATGTTTAATGTTTAATTAGAACAATTCACTAAAAACAGAATTAACATAATCATTAGAAGCTGACTTACAATATGGTAAGAATGTGCTATAATCTAATTAATGAAGATTTGTCAACTGTTCAACTCAATTTCTTCATTTTTCATTTTACTCAGGATTTAACTGATATTTCTTACAGCTACACAGGAACAAGGCATACAATGGGTTTTTTAGGATACATTTTATAATTTGTGGTCTTTGGAAAGTTTACCAAGAAATTACATGTTTAAAGCTCAATATATTATAATGTCTGCTGAATTATTCTTCATGGTTGAGTTGACTTTTTTTTCCAACACCCACTTCACAAAATTTTCAGAGTAAAATTATTGTAATTAATCTCTAAGGAATAGGACTTTTTGGCTTGCATCATTAATTTTTCACTATGCTTGAGCAAAGCAAAAATGCTACCTTGTACATTGTACCTTGAATTACCTGGGTTGGCTTCTTATAGAAAGTAGAATCGTTATTGGGATTTCCAACTCAGAAAAGATAATGTTGATCCTAATTTCCAGCTTACCTTCTTTCCTGTTAAGGAATAATATTCTTAATTTAAACAATAATATGGACTGCTGGCCAAGAACTAATAAAGTAAACATACTTCATACCCACTGCTATCCTGTAACTATCAAAATTCCAATGAAAGAAGCAGCACTAAAAAGAATTACCTACACTTTGGATAAGCAGTCTGTACATTGTAAACTTCTATCTGTTCTGCATCAAGTAAAAACTGAGGGCTGTATATAGCTTGACTGCATTGCCTGGTCCCTGTGGAATTGCTCTTACTGAATGAACCATGCTTAATATTTAATGTCCATTATGTCCATTGAAGAATGCTAAGAGAAACAAAGCTGGGATTATTACTGTTTTCGCACCTTGAGGACATTGCTAATGATATGAGTCATTAAATTTCCCCGAATGATCTTTACAAAATCACAGGAAAGCCTATCCTTATGAACCAAAATGAAGAACAATTATCCTTCTCTCGGGAAAACTTCTTTTTACCATATGCACAGCAAACTGTATAGTTTTTCTTCTCTCTCTACATTGGCTGCTAGAAAACCAAAGGCAAATCTATGGTCCATATCTAACAAGTATGAAGGGCATGTATTTCATGTGCCAACCTTATCCCTAGTTACATCTTACTTTTCTTCCTAAAGTAAAGAAAATTTCTGATTTAAAGAAAAGGTTCAGACTGGAATAAAGGTGAGCAGAGACAGACAGGAAGAGAGGAGGAAGAAGCATTTTTTAAATTTTGTTTTAGTTGTTCATCTTTGTTGTTCCCATTGGTCTCATAATGAGAATCCAGGACCCTGAGATGCACATGGACTGCACACAACTATTAGTCCAGCAGGGCACCCCCACATCTTTTTTTTCTAATTCTAGGCTTTGGTTTCATTTTTTTGTTTTATTTTTCTTCTCTTTTTGCCTCTTGTATTGTGGGTGGGCTTTTTTTCCCTTCATATTTGTAAATTGTTATATAACCTTTTGGAATAAAAGTGTAAAACTGCTAACACCCAGGCTTTAGGGATTCAGAGGACTGTCCGTGAAAAATCCACAAACTTACAAATACTCATCAAAACCATCTTTATTTTAAGGACAAAGCCTAGACCACTGACCCAGTCACCCCTTTAATTTTGTATCCAGGCAAAGACACAGATAGCCTCCAGCACAAAATTCCAAGGTTTTAGACAACTCAGGCAAAAGAAACAACTTTGGCCAGAACACTAGGCATCAGTCTGAGAATCAAAAAAAAAAAAAATGAGTTTAGAGAGTAGATAAATTCAAACATCACCTTGAGTTAACATAGTTCCCCAGTCAATATTTCATTGTTTATTTTAATAGCAAAAGTCAGTCCCCAAATGTGGAGGTGAAAGCAATCACCTGAATAGAATGAAGTAAAGGCTAGAGAAAGAAATCAATAAATTCTAATGAGTGAACCTCCAAGAAGAATAAAAGCAAGATGGCTTAATGAAGACAGACTTAATGCAAGTGGAGGTTTGGTTTGGTTTTGCTTTTGAGGGATATTTATATCAAATTCTTATATTTTCTCAGAAATATTCCCTCATATTTTTGTGTCAATAAATAACCAGTCATGGGGAATCATAACACCCTCTTTCCCGAAGAAACACTAAGAATCCTTAATTGCCAATTGTTCCTTTGACATTCTGCCCCAGGTCACCATCCAATGTGTTTTACATCTTCTGCCTCCAGACAGCACAAGGGACTGAGGGTTGTGATTGACCAAGAGGTGAGCAGAGACTGAATTTGTGCAGAAGAGGCTGTGTTTAAAAGGTCCAGCCTTTGATAAGGGCCAGGAAAGCTGGGGCTTCTAAGAGTGATCATTAATCACATCTCCACAGGTATTGGGCAAAATGAGAAACAAATAGTGTTGGGTATCAAATGGGTACCAAGATATCAAATTTTACTAGTAAAATTATGTTGAAGGACATGGATTTATCTTATAACCCAAATCCAACTTCTGTCTTCCTCCTCAAAAGGTGTCTAGTTGCCCAAAGGCTGAGCTGAGAAAGCACAACCCTCCATGTACAGCTTGGGTCTGGCTGCCTCACAGAACAGGGGCTGAGTCTGTCCCTCAGGTAGGAGCAGCTGACAGGGATTTAAAAGGGCACAGGAGCTACTGTCCAATATTTCCAATAGGATGGAAGTTCCTATAACATGGGTCAAAACAGACATGGCTCTTCATTTATAGTCTCTAACCTTTTGTTTTCTTGACCATTTGGCTGACCAACCCAGCTGTGGTCTGTCAGAGATGTGGGTGACTACAAGATGGAGAAGAGCAGCTTATCAAAGCGGTTCTGCCTCTTCCTTCACGTGACTGCATCCCCTACTATTACTCCTTTGATCATTCTTGGAATCATGTTGCCATTTCCACTTTCCCCAGAGAGTCCCAAAATGGGTTGGAACTTTTAAAATAATTCCATGACCATGTTTTCCCAAGGTAAAAATTACCCTCCATTCCATTTCTTGTCTCAAATTATGCCCAGCCATACTGTCCAAATAACACAATGGAGGTTTTAATTAATCTAAATAACAAGGGAAAATTAATGTAGTAAAATATGTCTTAAATTTGGATAATATAAAACCCTTCCATTAATACAGCTCTAGATAAAAATTAAGTTCAAAATTATAGATGCATGTGAGTTAAAGACCAAAAAAATAAAAGTGCAAAATTCTTCCCTCCAAAATGTCTTGTAGCGCATGTTCAACCAAGCATGCCTCTTGGTAGAGCTGCTGAGATAGAACTGGATTCCATTTAATGGCGGAAACTGGGTTTTCCCTACAGCAACATCTAGAGACAAATGTCACCAAGTAAAGACTGGATGGTATCTGGAGGAGAGGAGAGTCATCAGAGTAAGCACTAGAAAAGTTTTCAGATGTCATGCACCTCTTTCAGGTATCCCGAATGTAGTACCTATGAACCGGACTGGATCAGGAGAACTTTCCTCTAAAGAGGTTGATTATAGTCCCATAGATGTTTGCCCTGGTAGGGAGGAGGGGAGTGAAATACTACTAGTTATTTTCTTTTAGAGAGTAGCATTTAAGACATTCTGGCTTCCACCATTTAGGAAACTATTCTATGCTGACATCCCCAGTCATATGGTCTTATTGAAGGCTGTCTAATTCCCAGTTTTATATCTTTAAGAACTCTTCAATTTCATTTTCCCTCGAAGCCCTTCCTTCCAGGTACACAGGTGTTTTTCTGAGCATGGGCTCTAAGAACCTGGGCTCAAGAAGCACAGCTTTCCACAATTCAAATTCAGATCACCCTGCATTATTGCAGTCTAGGTTCTATGTCGTCCTGTCTCCTGCTCCTGTCTCTACATGCTCTAATGGCAAAGTTTCAAGACATTTTCTCTGAGCATGGTGAATGTTCCAGTGCTTCGTCTCTAGAATGTGAATGTCTCTTAGTCCTGTGAAAAGCGCATTTAGGGCAGGTTGCTCCCTCATGCTCACACCTGTCTCAGCAGCTGAAGTTTACAGTCTCATTAATCTTTTCAAGACTGTGTCTTCAAAGTTTGAGTGTGAACCAATAAACTCTCCTGCATGTACTGCTCGACCATCTTGATATCCTCAGCTCTTAAATTTTCCATGTTTCCAGGACATCAAGTCCATCACATCTTTCTTGGTGATAGCAGAAATTATCTAGTGCTGTGATGTGTCTCTTCTTCCAGGTAGGGTCTACCTAGCGGAATTTTAACAGTTTAACATCCTTCTTAAATTAGTTCCTTTCTTTTTCTGTATTTAAGTCTAACATTACTTGTTGAATTTTGACATCTTCTTATCTTTCTTTTTCTTTTTAAGGAATCTAAACATTTCTCTTTCTTACACACTTCCTGATTTTTTTTTTTTTTTTTTTTTTTTTTTTTTTTTTTTTTTTTTTCTCTTTTTTTTTTTTTTTTTTTTTTTTTTTTTTTTTTGTAGTCCCCTTCTGCCTCCATTCTTGCCCACAGTGAGAGAAATAAAGACATGGGATTTAGACTTCCTCAAACGCAAATGTGATAGCAATTTTGACAGAGACCTGCTGCTGGCCAAGAGCAATTTTAAGAATCAAGGCCCTTGACTAAAGATCAGTGTGAGGATTAATAGTATTAAACAGATAACAAATGATGATTGGACGCACAGAGATTAACAAGCTGTCTCAAGGCTAAACACACTGGATTAGTCACCTTAGTGCTTCAGTGTTAATACTTCTTGGTCCTGCTGCCCACCTCCTACCATCATGAAAGCATGACTAGGCTTCTTGCTTTATTTCTGCTTCTGGCATCCAAGCTTTTGATCATGAAGTATAGCCCTGGCAAGGATTCTCTTTGTTCATAGCAGCACTATTTATAATGCATAATTTGACCAAAGTCTCTGTTCTGCTATCACCATTACATTATTTGGTTACACTAATTTGGTAACCAAAGGATGGTCTAGTTAGTCCCAAATCAGTTAAAACTTAAGTTTCTGAGCATTTACATCATTCAGCTTCTTTGCGAAGGACATGTTTGATCTGCAAATCTTCAAAATAAGCCTGATGTGAGGCAGTACCAGATGCCAAAGCCATCCTGTCTTTAACCTATCTCAGATGTGGCAGCCAGTTTTAAGAAATAACCTTAAAGCTTTATTTTAAAAAGAACTGTCACTGCATAAAATGACATTGTAGAGTTATCAACAGGTATTAACCAAATTATATGTATTCTAAAATCTCTGCTTTAGTAACAAGTGACTCATTCTGAAGACTAGATTTCATCTGAACCCTGAATTAATCATTTCTCTTGAATTAAAAGAGAAAATATACAGAATAAAATCACAGTGTTTCAGATACATAGAAAACAAAAATAAAACATGTAGCATTTATCACCACATATATTTGGGGATTTGAAGAAGATAAGGACATATATGTTGTAAATAAAAAACTCTCCCACACTGAATGAAAATAAGACATTAAAGTATATATATAAATATAATCCCTGCTGGGTAAGAAAATGAGCGCAATAAAAAATTCAGATTCCTGGTATACATACACACATACATATTTATATATATATGTATATATATATATATTCAAATAACACATCTGTGTACCTTAAGAACAGATGTGCCTTATTTGTTGAGTACAGCCCCAAAATTTAGAGGTAAAATTTTAACCTTAATTACTGTTTTAAAGGCCCTGTCTCCTAATACAGTCACATTGGGAGTAGGACTTCAGTTTATGAACTTTGCAGGAACACAGGTCAATCCGTAACAGAACCATTTCCAGTAGCACTTTGGGGGTATGTTGATGGTATTCAACATCAACAAGTATTTACCACGAACTTCACCATCATCAAGTGCCCGCTGTTGATCCACAAGTCGCTTATCAAGCTGCTGCACTTTTATGTGGCTTCACAGCTTAGAAGGACTTTGCTACCCTTTCTCAGTCAATCCCCACAATTACTCTAATATTAACATATTAATATTAAAAGTCAGGATTATTATCCACATCTTAAAGGTACACAACAGATGGGAAAAGACTGACTGGCTGAAGATGGAGTTCATAATAAGTGATGAGGCCAATACTAGAACCCAAGATTTCATCTTCTAGTCTTCTAATTTTTCCAAACTAAAATTCAATTGAATTTTAAATGGCCCCTCCCTTGGGGAAAAAAGGGTGTAATCAGGTATAGTAATGTGAACAAGGTTGGATTAGTTGTGAATTATTGGGAGAATGAAAAAGTTTGCAACTGGACTGTCCATAGACAGTTTTCAATGGCTGACCACCTTCAGAACCTGACAAGACTATGGTCCTAGGAATAAGGCTAGAGCTGGGAACTTAGGAGTTGATAAGAACAAGGGTTTATTTTACAGAAGCAGCTTGCAAATGGACAAAGCTAGCAAAAACCCACTGAAAGGAGAATGATGACTTGTTTTGCAACTAGCCAAAAGAGGAGGGGAGGGAAGGAAGAAAGGAAGGAAGGAAGGAAAGAATCCTCTTAAATAAATATACTTTACCAGCCCCTTAGCTGGTAACTGAAAATTATCCTGTATAAACTCTTTGTCTCTCACAAGCTGCTCTCATTGCTTGCTTCAGAGTGTACTTTGCTTATGCTCTGCTTAAGTGAAGCTTTTCCTTCTATGGCAGCTTGGTTAATCTTGAAATTCTTTTCTGTGACTGGCTCATGAACCCGGATAGAGAATCCTGATCAATCGGTAAGGCTGAACAGGACAGACTGTTCAGATGACGGAGACAGAAGTCGAGGAGCTTCTCATCAGGGACAGAAGTCTCATGGCTGCCTTACTCTCAGTGGACTTGGAGGAACCATAGACTCCCAGTGCCAGTCATTGGTGTCCCAGCTTGAACTTTGCTGGGCCCCCCAGCCAAATCTCTCAGAGCAACCTCTGTAGCCCTGCCAGTGACAGGGAGACAACATGATAAGGAATCCAGAACAGCAAATGGCCTGTGGTAGATACTCAATAATATATATTGAATGAATGAATATTGAAAAAATCCCGGGAGGTCATGTAGCTGACCCATAGGGAGTCCTCATTATTACTGAATGATTTAGATGATAAAAAGCAGTTATTTATTTCCAAGAATATGTGATACTTTAAAGAAACAGAAAGCATTTCAAAATGTACCTTACCAAGTACGTCTTTAAAAGCTCAGCTCAAGAAGCTTTCCAAGATTCCCTAGTCCTTCCCTACATGCTCAGACCCCCTCCTGTAAATCCCTAACACATCACTTCTTGTGGTCTCTCATGTGGATAAATCTCTGTCTCTCCTTATTGACCTGAGAATGCCCAAAAGATAGATCTTTGACTTATTTATGCTTATCTCCCAAATGCCTTGTATACAGTAGGCATGTGGTAAATATTGTGGAATGAAATCAAAATTTGCTCCTAAACCATAGTGAAAACTGAAAAATCCCTCTAGAATCACTGAGAGATTAATGCTTCTCTCAATGCTTGCATGTGCCAATCTCACCCTGACTAGTAGCAATGCATCGAAAAAAATAATTTTTTAAGTTCAGAGAAGATACCTGGAACTGAGAAGCAATAGTGTTTCCGTGATTTGGAATTAAAAGGTGATTCAGCTTTACTCTCCTAGGCAGATAGTGAAGGAATTGTTTTTTTTTGGCGGGGGGGGGGGGTCAGAATTTTCTAGTTTCACAAGTTCTCTTCTAAAGTATTCTCAATAAAGCCTGCATAAAGTAAGTTGCCTAAGTTTTTTCAGCATTGAGGAATGAACAAATTGTTGTGTTTTCCATTCAGATTTTTACAGAAACTCCTTTATTTTTTTTCTGTTCCTAATGTTCAGTGATATCAGAAACACTGGGTTGTTACCTGTTAAGAGAATGTTAAGTAGGTGATTAGAGCTTCACTTATATCTACAAGAGAAAGTATAAACAAGAATCTGCAAAAAGATTCCTCAATCTAGAAAGATGATTTCCCATCCAAATGCTTTGGAAAGCAGAGATGGGCTTAGTAGGTATAACTTAAAAACGATCTGGAAAGTTTTTTTGGAAAGTGCTGACAGAAATGGAAATTTCACACAATAAAATTGATCCTACCTGAGAAATGTAAGCCATTAAGAAGAGAAATAAAATACAAGTAAAATGCATTTTCAAAGGTTTCTATTGAATGCTTCTTTTTTGCTAGTATTTTTTAGAGTAGGCCCCTCATGCTGTAGAAAATTCTCTAATTGTAACTGCCAAGAACAAAGGCCTCAGACAATATCTGTGCAAGGCAGAGGATGTGACATGAAATGAGTCAGGTCCATGTCACCATCAAAGTCAACAGCTCAATCCCCAGCTTCAAGGAAGCCAACACCCACCTTGGACTTAACAAATACCAAATCTTGGTTGTTACTTTGGCCAGCATCCCACACCTGACCCACTTCCCAAGCACTCTGTGAATATAGTTCCCCCTTTCCTAAATTTGGTTTGGAGCAGTTGAAGCAAACAAGACAAGTAGAAGTTTTTAAATTATTCAAAATTTTACACTTGAAAAATAGATTTGTTGTGGTTTTTCTCATTGACATTTGATTGCAATATATTTCAAAGACAGAATGTCAATGTCTTCTAAATTTTAAATAGAATTAAACTGAAATAGAATACAAGGAAATTGAAGTGATTAAAACCTTTTAACATCGTTGTTAGAGTGTAAAATTTTTAGAGACTTGTGGCAATAAACCATAACTTGATACAGAAATTCTTTTTACTTTATTGTTTTGATGCTTTAATTATTGATTTCACTTTGGTTTACAAAATAACACAAACCCATATGTGCAGGTTCATTGTTCATCAGATATGACAACACACCACGCCTATTACCAAATTACCAAAAGCCCACCACTGTCCATTGGACCACATCACCACTTTTTCTCACTCCTGACACCCCCTTCCCTGCTGGTAACATCAGTTTTATTGTCAATATCCAAGGGTAGATTTGTTATGTCTGTAGACTTTCTTTCTTTATGTTCCACATGAGTGAGATCATTTGGTATTTGTCTTTCTCTTTCTGACACTTCATTTAGCATAATCCTTCTAATTCCATTCATGTTGTCATAAATGGCAACATTTCCTTTTATAGAGCTATGCAATATTTCATTGTGTATATATACCACATCTTTTTATCCAATCATGGACACTTAGGCAGTATCTAATTCTTCACTATTATAAATAATGCTGCAATAAATGAAGGAGTACATATATCTCTATGACTTAGTGTTCTTGTATTTTAGGGTAAAAACCCAGATGTGGGATGATGGAATCATAAGGAATTTCCAGTCTCAATTTTTCTAGTATTTGCCATACAGCTTTCCAGAAAGTTTGCACCAGTTTACACTCCCACTAACAGTGTAAAACGATTTACTTTTCTCAAAATCCTGGCCAAAATTTGTTCTTTCCAGCCTTTTGAATAATAGCCATTCTCACTAGTATGAGGTGATATTCACTGTGATTTTGATTTGCACTTCCCTAATAACAAGAGAGGAGGAACATCTTTTCATATGCCTGTTCACCCTCTGTGTGTCTTCTTTGTGTAAATGTCTATTCAGTTTTTCTGCCCAATTATTAATTGGGTTGTTCATTTTTCTGCTGTTGAGTTTTATTAATTCTTTATATATTTTGGATATTAAGCTCTTGTCAGATGTATGATGTGAATATATCTTTTGCCAGTCGGTAGGATGTCCTTTTCATTTTGCTGACAGTTTCTTTCAATGTACAGAAGCTTTTTAGTTTGATGTAGTCCAATATTGTTTATTTTGTATTTGTTTCCCTTTCTGCGGAAGTTAAGTCCCGAAAGACCACTCTCTAAGGCTTATATCATGGAACATATTGCCTGTTTTCTTCTAAGTATTTTATGAATTATGTTCTTACATCCAAGTCTCTAATCTGTTTTGAATTAATGTTTGTGTATGGTGCTACTGATCTAAATTCATTTTCTGCATATGGCTGTCCAGTTTCTCCAATACCACTGTTGAAAAGACTTTCCTTTCTCCATTGTATGCTCTTGTTATTTTTGTCAAAAATTAACTGACCACATATGTGTGCATCTATTTCTAGTAATTCAGTTTATTACACTGACCTGTGTTTGTTTTTATTCCAGTAACATACTATTTTGATCACTATAACTTTGTAATATAGCTCAAGATCTGGGAAGTGATGCTACCATTTTTGTTCTTTTATCTTATGATTTCTTAGCCTATTTGAGGTCTTTTGTGATTTCACACAAATTTAAAAATTTTTTTGTTCTAGATCCTTGAAAAATGCCAGAGGAATTTAATGGGGATTGTATTAAACCTGTATATTGCTTTAGGTAAGATGGCCATTTTAACAGTTAGTTTTCCCCAACTATGAGCATGGACTACCCCTCCATTGCTTTGTATCTTCCTCTATTTCTTTCGGTAATGTCATATGTTGCTCATTGTACAAGTCTTTCACCTCCTTTGTTAAGTAAACTACAAGGCATTTAATTATTTTGTTTCTGTTGTGGATGGAATAGTTTTCTTGGTTTCATTCTCTTTGATGACATCGTTTGCATATAAAAAAATGCAACAGATTTTTTAGCATATTAGTTTTGCAGCCTGCTACTTTACTGTACACATTAATCAATTCTGGCAGAGTTTTAGTAGTCTTTAGAATGTTCTACATGCACTATCATGTCGTCTGCAAATATTTCTTCTTTCCTAATTTGGATTCCTTTCATTTGTTCTTCTTGCCTAATTGTTCGGCTAGCACCTCCAGGAGGATGTTAAATGGCAGTAGTAAGAGTGGACAGCCTTATTTCATTCCTGCTCTTGGAGGACACTCAGTTTTTCACCACTGAGTATGATTTTAGCTGTGGGTTTATCATATGTGGCCTTTATTATCTTAAGTTCCTTCTATTCTAGTTTTATGTAGTTTTTATTAAAAATAAGTGTTAAATATTGTCAAATGCTTTTTTGCATCTATTGATATGATCATGTGATTTTTCCTTTGCATTTATTAATGTGGCATATTGCATTAAAATATTTGTGTGTACTGAGTCATATTGCATAGGCAGGATAAATCCCACTGATCATGGAGGAAGATCCTTTTTATGTATTGCTTGACTGGTTTGCTAATATTTTGTTGATAATTTTTTTAAGTAGGTTTTTTAGAGATATTGAACTGCAGTTTTCTTTCTTGGTGCTATCTTTAGCACCTTTTGGTATCAGTGTGATGTTAGCTTCATATAAAGTCCTTGGAAGCATTCCCTGTTCTTCAATTTTTTTGGAAGAAGTTGAGAAGAACAGGTATTAATTCTTCACTGAAGTTTTGCTAAAACTCACTGGTAAAGCCTTCTGATACTGGGTTTTTATTTTGGTGCTGTCTTTAATTTCCTTGCTTGTGATATGTCCATTTAGGTTTTCCATTTCTTCCTGATTCAATCTTGTAGGCTGTGTCATACTAAAATTTCTATCCATGTCCTCTAGACTGTCTTACCTATGGGCATATACCATTCAGAGTGTCTGTGGTGACGAAGCGAACATGAGATCATAATGGTCCACCAACTTGGAGCCCTTCCCAGAGGTTCTAAGGATTATAAAAATACAGTTGCACAGAGCTGTGAACAGAATCATCTTCAGAACTACAACATTCACAACAATTCTGATAGGGAAAATAAATGCTACACAGTCAAAGTCATCATGTTGTTCCAAAAACTAAGGCTATCATGTTTGCCGTAATGCTAAGTGAGACAGGAGACCAAAGAAAACATAAACCAAAAGTTGTCACTTTGCAGTTAGGCATGAAAAACGGAACATTTTGCAGCTTGTAGCAAGACCAGATGTTGTTCAACCCCTCCTGTTTATCTTGAAGTCAAAGACAGGCCATCCTCTTTAAGACATTCCAACTCCCTACCCCACTATCGACAACATGCCAGATGGCCTTATCAGGACTTCACCCCCACCTCACCACACTTGCCAAAACTTCCCCTTAAAAACCTCTTTCCCCAAGGATAGGACGGATTACTGCCCCGTCTTCTCTGAAAGCAACTTTTGCAGCCTGCACCTGGGACAACGGAGTCTCGCTTAGAGTTCATCTGGCTCCCTTGTCTCTGCCTCGTACTGCAGACCCTGGCTTACACTAAGCATCTCTTCTTTATAATTTATATTAAAGCAATGGTTATCACTAGGACAGCAGCAGAATGTAATCAGTAGGTGAAACCAGAAAGAGAGGGGATTTAACTAAAGAGGTTTTTTAAACACAACACTCCAAAATGTGTGAGAATCAGAGGCAAAGGAAGTGGAAAAGCATTTGGAATTTGTAAAGATTTCCATAACTTTCATTAAAACAAAGAAAAAGAAACCTCTCTGTTTTAAGGAACTGAGGATAACTACTTCTATGATAAATCAAAGGGGGGAATTAGAAACTAACCTGCAACCTTGTAATTAAAGATTTTAGAACCAGAAAAAAAGCCATAGAAAACACAGTACTCAGCTTCTTCATTTTATAGTTGAAGAAATTGAACAGCAGAGAGATTGATTATGTAATGTTAGAAATGATATGGTTGTGCAAGATCTTTTCCTGTAACAAATCAATACACAACAGAATGCTGAATCAAATGCATGTTTACTTACAACATCCTCTAGCAAACAATTACTGAGCACTTATTTTGTGGTAGATATTCCAATTGCTTATATTATGTCTATTCCTCACATCTATTCCATGAGACAAAAACTACTTACTTTATTTTAAAGATTAGGTAGGAAAAGACAGAGGTACAGACTGAAGTAATCTTCTCAAGATCACATAAATACTATTGGTGGAGATGGGATTTGAACACATGGCAAAACCAGAACCTGCACACCAATCCACCAGGCTATATGGCTGTGCTGAGCTGACTACCACATGCCTGGCAATCTGTCAGCTTCTATAAATGCAAAGCGGGAGGAAGGGAAACCAAGTTTCATGAACATAAGTAATTAAAAAAAGTTGATTAAAGATATACTTTTAAATTTTGATAAGTATCACAAAGAAAAGAAACAAAATTTTATGAGGAAACACCTTAATTTGTGAGGTCAAAGAAAAGAAATGATATCTAATCTGAGACTGAGAGATATTTGCGTGAAAAGAGTTTATGTCACAATATGCAGCATTTGCTAAAGTTCTGTCACAGAAGAGTTCAGCTTCCTCAAGGAACTGATTAAAGGCCATTGTGACTGGAATTCAGAAATACACTAGAAAACAATGGGAGCAGTACTATAAGGAAGTTAAATCAGGCAGCGCCTGTAGGCCATAACAAGAATAAAGAGTTTGAAAGTATTTCTCAGTTGGTGAGGCAAATGTTCCCTTAGGGAGAAAAGGATGGGAGGGAGAAACAAATGTCCTTTCCTTGATGTGTAGGCCACCTGAATATATCACCTCATTTCTCTCTTGTCTGATGTAATCTACTAGTCTTTTTTCATCTCCCCTTTATATATGGTCTTCCATTCCATAAAACTGTTACAATCATTCATAAGAACTTCACCATTCACAAGATCATTCACCTGGGACTATATATATATTTTTAATAACACCATCTCTAATGTGTTTTGCTCCACTCCACCCCAGTCACCCACACTATGGTTATATAGTAGGACCTCTGTTTTATTCAGAGAAATTGCCCACCTACAAAATTCAGTTTCGAGCATTACATTCTCTAATCGTCACTTTCAATCCTTTGGCTCATTTGTTTAGTAGTCCCACTAATGAAATTTTTGGACCCTGTCATGACCTCCATTCATACACCCCACCAGTCCCTATCAGCCCATCTTCTCTACCCCTATCTTCCTAATTTTAAGTACCAGTAGAAAATAAAATCCCGATTGATGCCAATATTTGCATGGCTCAGCTAAAAATTGAACTTTGATGGATAAAAATCACACAGGAGAGATGTCTGGCTTCATACAATAGTAAAGACCACAAACCCCAGCGGGCCTTCAAAACACCAGCAATCTATTTCCTCACTGCTTCATCTTTCTTTAAGATTATTTGGCATCTTTTCTCATTCCTCAATTTTTTCCCTATTTTATTGGCTTACTTCATTTTATGTTTCATGAACCCATTAGACAGAAATTCACTCATTTTTCTAGCACCAAATCTATGAACTTTTCTACATTAACACACTTTCTACTCCCTACTTCTTAAAACAGAGAATGTATCTTTCCTCCCAGTTGAGTCTAAACCTTGTTTTTTCATGGATTCTGTCTCTCTGGCTCTCTCAAGATCTTCATTCCAGCATTATTCCCCCTCTTTCCCACATCATCAGTTTTCCGTTTCTACTGAACTGTGTCCATCAGCCCAACATGCCTTATGTTGTTTTTAAAAGAAAGAAAACAAACCCTCCACTGGCCCCACATTCTCTACTCTTTACATTCACACACTCACAACATAGATTCTCTCAAAAGTAACTAGTTCTTCAGTTCTTATTTACTCTTCCATTCCCTACATTCTGTCTTCTGACCCTATGAGTCGTTTATATTGCCAAAACAAGTGGCCAATTCTCCATTCATCTCCTTAGTAGCATTAGAATGTGGTTAAGCATGCCTGATTTAAAATGTTCTCTTCTGTGTTCTTATTTAGTCAACCTACACTTTCTTAGTTTTTCTCTTGCCTCATCTTATGTAGGACTCTTCCTCAATCCTTTGCCCCAGTTTTCCTCTCCACCTGACCTCTAGTTCTCCTTCCTCTACCTTCCCTACTCTAAATGTAAGGGTTCTCAGATGCTTTGTCTTTTTCTCACAAACTTCTCCTTCTCCCCTCTTCCCCCAGGTGAATAAATAATATTCATATGTGGATAAGTTCTAAATTTACATAGTTGGCCTCAAACTATTCTCAGAGCTTTTGACTTATATGTCAATTGCCCACTTGAAATTCATATATGGTATTTAATGGACACATCAGACTTATTCTAGTCAAAATGCACCTTTAACTTTTTTTCCAAAATGTGATCCTCCCCTAATTTGCCCCATATTGCCCTGTTGTCTTAACTTTGCTTCACTCTTCCCCCACCTGCCATCACTGCATAACCCCACATCAAGCTTCTAATTGATCTAATTGTTCTCCTCCTCCCTACTGCTATTTCTCTGGTCCAAAAGACATTATCATTTCTCCCTTAGGGAATTCAGTTTTATGTTTGTGTTTCCTCTGGTCAAGTGCCAGAGATGCAGGTGAAACTATCAGTCAGCAAGTACAGTGATTTGTATTTCCCGGGGAAAACGAGCTCATTTGAATTCTCATTCTTGAACTATGTTTTTCAACCTAAGTCATTTGCCTTTCCTCCTTCAGTTTCCCTCTAGTAGTCCTATCTAGTAATAGCTCTTCTGCCCCTCTTTCATACTATAGTGTAAAACACAAATATGAGAGACAATGTTTTTATGTAAAATTTTAATAAAAATAATATATTCAAACTATTGTTCTAATATGTAACTGATTTAATAATTTACATTATTAATATTAAAATATTTCAATAGGAATAATATTAATCAAAAATACAAAAAAGTGAAACTTGAGCTTCAAGCAGTCAGTACTGTAAAAGGAAGTATCACATTATACGTTAACAACAGGTGTTTGTGTACCCATTGAACCTGCAAATGGTTCCACTATGTACAAGCTTTCAGAGGGAGAAGGAAGTTTGTGTACCTAATTATGACTTAATGATCGATGTACTGGCTGACTAAGGACCTTTGGTGACACTGTGTGGGAAAATTTAATATTGTCTTCCAAGTCTTCTATAATCTGTCTTGCAAACACCAATCACCACAAATAAGAACATAGTTCACAGTGTACATTTTATGCATAATTTAAAAGCATATTATCATTTTTTAATTTTTAAAGGAGATCTCTCCATGCGAGTAAATTCTAACAACACATTTGTGAAGGGACCTGCCTACCACTTCCATCAACTATAAAGAAAAGCCATGACACCTCCTGTAACCTGAGCTTGCTTGCCAGTCCACAAAGAACTTCCTGCGATTGAAACCCCTTCCCCTAATTTACATCCCTCTCTTCCTGCGTTGCTCTAGCCTATATAAGCATGTTCTAACCAGAATAACCTGAACTCGGGGCTCAGCAATTTGGGAAAGAAAGCCCAGCTGAGACCACACGTGTAATAAATCTGCCTAAAATACTTCTAAAGAGTGCTCGCTTGGTTTCTCCCAAAAACTGTAACACGTTGACTATCAAAGGGTAATAAAACTAATTATCAGTCACAAACTTTGTATTTATGATTTCCAATACCTAGAATGAACACCTCTTCAAACTGACAAGTGACTTAGTTGGAAGAATTCATTTAAAGATTAAAGACATAAAACAGCTTTTCACTGTGTGAATGGAGTTTTGAACCTTAGTCAAAATAATTGAGATCATACAGATACAAAACCACAAGAAAAAACACATTAGAAATTCAGACAAAAATATTTTGATTAAAATTTGAATTTACTATTGTGACTGTCTTTTTAATTTATGGTAATACATTAAAACACTTGATGTTCAAGCAGATTTCAGTTTGGCAGATGTGTTGACATGCCTCTGTTCAAGAGGCTAAAACTTAGAATGATAAATATGAAATTGATTTTTCAGTTTGCATTATTAACAGAAAAAAATCTGTCACTTTTACATAAAATCATCTCCTTTAACTTAAAGTCAGCATCTTCAATAATATTAATTTTCTTCCTCAAGGTATGAAGATGATAAAAGTCAACACTGTATATTTTTAAGCATAGCTAATCTTTGCTCTAGGTCCTTATTTTTATGAATTTAGCACACTTAGTTACTTCTCTGACATGTTTTATGTGCCCTTGAGCCATTTCACTGTTTATCTGAAGCTAATTCAGAGTAACCAAGGGTAGCTAAGGAGGTAAATTCAGTTAATTTTCCTGTGTTTTCTAGTAATATTTTCATTGGGATTAATGGCTGACTGGTAGCTTTTATTTACATGGACACAATTTTTTCTACATCAGCACTGAGTCTTGGATAAAAATAAATGATGAATGACTGTAGTCAAGAGTAGCTTGCTTTTATGCACTTAAATATATATCCACTAAATGACCCAGCAATGCCCCAACTAGACGTTTCCCTAAGGGAATGAAGACATATATCTATACAAACCTCTGTACATAAAGGTTTATAGTCACCTTAATTATTATCACTAAATACTGGGGGTGAGGGGGTGTAACAAAAATGCCCATCAAATGGTAAATGCATAAATAAGGTGTATATGGAATCAGGTCAGCATTAAAAAGGGATGAACTACTACTAAATACAACAACATGAATGAGTCTCAAAAGCATTATTATAAGTAAAAGAAGATACACTTAAAATGCTACAAGCATAAAACTCCATTTAAATGATATTTAAAAAGAAACAAAACTATAATATGGACCAAAACATATCAGTTGTTGCCAATGGTTGGAGCCAGTAACAGAGGAATAAGTAGAAACAGACATAAGGAACTTTTTGGTGGTGACGGAAAAATTTTATATCCTGATTTTCATGGTGGTTACACATCAGTATAAATTTGTCAAAATTCATTAGAGTCATATACACAGAAAAGGGTAAAGTCTACTATATATGTTATACATCAATAAACTCATTGTCTTTTAAAAGGTATATCACCTTATCACTGGCCTCAGGGAACTTACCAATGGCAGATAAGGTAAGACCAGCAAAAAGGGAATTCACATAAACTATTTTTTAAAAAGAAGACCTTATAAGACATGTAATGCTGTAACTCCAGAACCTCCCCTTCCCCCCTTCCCTTGCTGTTTATGTGATTTACCTAGAGTTTAATTATGGAACAAATAAAATTTGGGGATTTTCATGTATATAATCACTTTTTGAAACAAGTCTAATGGTGGAAATTTAACACAAAATAACTTTTGAAGCTTATGTGAATGAAATAATTTTAATTTTTTATCTGTAGTTGGTAAAATTGAATCAAATTCTAAAGCGTTGAAATAAAAGTGTCTAAAAGTGTCAGAATAATCTGTACCATCAGGTAGAGTTACCTTGTTGAAATAAAGGCTACTTTTTTATAGGCCATTCTTTCCTTGTAAAATGATATACTTTTATCACAATCATGCAGTCAATTTATTACTTATCACTCAACCTGCAGTATGCATATTATCATTTTGGAAGGGTAATTTCCAACTTTTAACCAGGTTAGAGTTTAAGCCTCATACTATGCTATGTACTAATTATACAGGCTTTCCTTTGGCTTCTAGAGAGACTTTAGGTCCCCTGGTGTGTATTATCATTAACAGTACGGAGATATGTCAGCAACCTCCACTTTTCCAAGATTATTCCAACGTTTCTCTTATTACCATATACCCACCTCAGCAGCCCCACTCTTAAAACCCAGCTGATGACTGAATTCCGAACTGCAGTATTTGCTAAGGTATATAATCTTAGAGTCGCTGCCATGCAACACTTTCTAAAAAATTAAGCAAGAAAAATAGTCTATGAAAATTGTCTCACTGGAGGGTTGTTCAATCTTTTAACTCGATTCACAATAAGAAATACATTTTGTATCATGTTCCAGTACACACAGTGAAAGAAAATGAAACATTTTTCAAAACTTTGATTTTATTTTGTACTTTCCTATTCTGTTTTTGTTTCCCTTATAAAAATAATGGATTTATTTTACTGCCCACTAACCAATGTAACCTGTACCATTCATTTAAACATTATATTATCCAAAAAGAATAGATCATTAGGGAATATTTCACTTTAACCACATTATATAATAAAATATACCACGCCCATTCCCACCCACCCTTGACCTGAGTTGATTTTACTGAATTATATTTCAACTTAATACCATAAGCCCACATGAGAAAGATCCTTATGTTAACTGATGAGAACACTGTAGAAGAGTTTGTTCATTATTGTTCATAGAGTCCCCTCTATGAACGCCAAGGTAGAAAAAAGACTTTTTGGTCTCACCACCAAGAATAATGGTGGTTTTTATCCTAGGTGACTGATTTTTCCTTTTGGAAAAACATATTATGTTCTCTTTCTCATAATGCCACTTAGAAGTCTTAAGTTTCACACTAACACTCTACCTTAATAATTATATAGGATTCTGTGGCTAGAATTTGGGCACATAACCTCATTCCTAATTACCTTTTACTTCTTATCCTTTATTTAATTTGGGCATTGGGGGAGTTGATCTATACACTGGGTCTATATTATTTTAATTTACTCCTTATATCTTTGTATGCCATACAAATCTGTAAAACAGATGAAACAGAGAAAGAGGAGAGAGTTCAAAGTAGGGAGGGGAATAAGGAGAAAGAGAGAGAAAGGGAGAGAGAGGAGAGAGATTAGTTTCCATGTATCTTCCTAACTCAGGTTTTCAAACCTTCAGTTCCTACATTTTCAAACTGAAATTAACATGAAGGTGAAAATTCAAAACACTTTGTCTTGCCTATATCAAAAACAATAATTATAAAGAAGTCATTCTGCTGATATCTTACAGCTAATAAAAATTGGTTTTAGAGTTTCATCTAAATGTAGTGTATTCCATTTACAATGATAAACACTGCCTGGAGCTGTAAGAAATAACTTTAAGCAAAAGCTGACTTCAGTAATCATATGTGATTTGCCATAATTCTGGAGTGCAGTATTTTCCTCATGGCCAAAGAAAAGGTATTAAAACACTGTGTGGTTCTAAATGAAAAGTAGGGTTTCTTCTGAGAGAAGCAAATAACATGCATTTTTACTAGTGGCTAATGTGACTGTGGCTTCAAAAACATTTCTAAATAATAAAATAATCCAGGATATTTGGATAAAATCAACTATGAAAATGTGTTTGACCCTGTTTCTGTTTTGTTTTGTTTTAATATTCCTAAAATAGTTCATAACCAAGGAAGTTATTTGGTAACATCAACAGAGAACAAAATTTATTTTCTGATAATGTTTTATAAAATCAAATCAAACGAACCTTGCTTAAGCATCACCCAACCTAAAAGTTGAATTATTAAATTTATATTTGTTGACTATTAATATCTATCTATATTATTTTCAAGCAACTTTTATGATCCCTTTGTACTGTATTTGTAACTTTTAGGATACCAGTATGTAAGCGATGAGTTATTTTCTTTAGGATCCAATTATGATGGGGCTATGATGATTTCACCCAGCTACTCACCCTACCCCCAGCTCAGCTGGGAAAACAACTATATAGTGATACCAATACCATGACAAAGAGGACAGTCAGTGGAACCAAAAACAATCTCATGGAGCCATTTAGGGATAACGATAACTCTAAATATAGTAGTTGCCCCTTATGTACAGAGAATAACTGCCAAGACCCGCAGTGGATGCTTAAAACCATAGACTCAAAACTGATACATCCTAATTTTTTCTATAATACATATCTATGATAAAGTTTAACTTTTAAATTAGGGCACAGTAAGACATTAACAACAATAACTCTAAAGAAGAATAATTGTAACAATGTATAGTAATAGAGGCTATGTGAATGTTGTCTCTTTCCTCACTCAAAATAACTTATCGTAGGTAATATTTTCAACCACTGTAGTGTGGGCAATTGAAACCAGAGAAAGCAAAACCATAGATAAGGGTAGATTACTATATATGGTGAACAGCTATTTTATAAATAGTAATGGGAAAAGAAGCTATGAAAGAATTGTGATAATGATACACAAATAGCAGAGTTGTTGAGTACACTTAATTTACAGTGAAGAGGCTTCATATGATTAAGCTTTAGTTATGCAGAGAAAAGTTTAAGCAATAATATGATAGCTGAAAAATAACTTTTTTGGTGAAAAGATGAAACAAGAAGAGTGCTTTCTGCCTTCCAAGAACACATTTTGGAAACTTGCCTCTATGCTTCTCTGGTTTCCTTCCAGATTGCAGTGTTCTCTAATTACTATCCCTGGGTCTCCACTGGCTTTGGCATTCCCTACAAGCATCCTCAATCCAACCTCTAAACATTGGGAGTGTTTTAACGCTAAGTATTGACCGTCTTCTCCACACACTACTTACTCTCTCCTGCACCATCTCAGATACTCCATCTAAATGCTAATGATTCCCAAATATATATTCTAGTCTCAACCAGTCCTCTGCACTTGGACTTGACTGGTCATGCACACAGTAAAAAAATTATTGAGTGTCCATGATGTGGGAGTTATTAACCTGAGTCTAGGGATACAGTGGTGAGATTAATTCCCTATTTTCATGAAGCTTATCTTCTCACTCTTCATATTCCTTCAATCTTAACTGACATGCCCCGTCCTCAGGAAGGTTTCCCCTACCTCCCTGCAATGAATCGCTGCACGTTCCATTATTTTCTATCACAGCATCCTCTTTTTTCATTTTATGACATTTATCAGTCTATGAGCTTCATGAATGTGGGGCTCATATCTTTCTTATTCGCTACTATATATGAAGTCCCAGAACTGTGCCTGGAATGTAGTAGTTACTCAATAAATATTTGTTGAATGAAGTTGGTGCTGTTATAGTCATGTGTTCTGTGAAAATGTTTGCAAATATGTAAGAATAACTTTCTTGAAAACAATTTTTCCTCAAGTGTTAGCTTAAAAAAAAAATAAATTTAAGAAGTTAAGTCATGTTATATTACCCTGTGACTTTTATATAACTTTATATATTTCTACAGGGAAAAAAGTTAATTCTAGATATTATTGAAAGTAGAATTAAAATCAGAGCAAATCTTTGAAATCCACACATCTCATTCAGCAATATTTAATAAAAGGTAACATTTTTAAATCTCTGCTGTGTCCTGTATAATGTTCCAGACACATTCTTTATTTTGCCTCATTTAATCTGCACAACTGGATTGTGTCTTAGAAACCGTTGTGCCTAATTAGTAGATGAGAAAACCAAAGCTAAATATTGTAAGCTATTGTATGAGACAGTAACCTGAAGACAGAAAGGGGATTTCAGTTTTACTGCATCCTGTAGGCATCATCTGAATATATATCACAGTATTAAAAGTAAATTGATATAAGCAAATGTAATTGAAATTAATCATAAGACATGGAAGCAAAAAATGTCTTTACTTTGGCCTACATCATTGAAAGAGAAATAAATATATTTGGACCTATGCCAAGAACAGTGTAGATTTCATAACAGGTCTATAGATGTTGGTCAAGTAAAGTATTACTTAAACTTCAGTTATGGGACTCTCTATCACAAAGAAAACATTCTGTTCATAAAAACTTACCATCTTATTTTTATTTTCTTTGAGTGAGGCCTCTAGATTATTAGTTTCTTTAATAACAGCATAGGGCTTTTAATGATAGTTAATACCTATTTATAATATCTTTTATAAGACTTTCAATGACTGACTATTCTTCCTGACAAGTTAAAGATGCCACTGAATGAATGATAGGAATAATTAATCCTGAGGCTGAGTTTCTATTCCCTGATCTATTTGACTGAATTCATACACGCATATCAAGTATGTCTCTGACTGCCCAACACAGGGAAATATTCTTGATATTTCCACATTCTGATGAAAAGGTAAGTTTTCAAGCACCACTAGTGAATTCAGAATTCCATCTTTTTAATCTCTTTACAGTTCATGGAACATAGATGGCAGTTAAATATTGTTAATTGAATAAATAAATGTATACATGAGTAAATAAGTGCAGTTGAATAGAAGGAAGTGGTATATGGAATTCTGCTTAAAAATCAAGTTCTTCTGAGATTTTTAGGCAGCTATTTTATTTTCACATTCTTGATATCTTATCAAGGGCTTAAACTAATTTTATTTTTAGCTTTATATATACTATAAAAGCACATGTTATTTATTATAGAAAATAATAAAATACATAAATGCAAAATGATCACTAATGCCCCACTCTCTCTATACATATCAAAATAATATATTAATTAAAATATAGCACACCAGTATAAAAAAGAATCAGGAATTGTTTCTTCTCTAAAACATAAGACTGAACTCACAAATAAAAAAAAGATAGAGCAGCTTCATAGACTGAAAAATACAACCCAACTTTCTGCTGCATACAGAATACCAATCTAAGCTCTAAGGAAATCATAGGCTGAAAGTTAAATGGTAGAAGAGAATCATACAATCATTCGATAACCTAAACAAAGCATAAACAGCCATATTTTTATCAGGTAAAATCAACTTCCAACTGAAAAATGTAGCACAAGACAGGGATGGCTATTTCATAATAAATAAGATATCAATAAACAAGAAAATATAACACACACACACACACGCCACAAACGAAGGAGCACCAAAATATATAAAGCAATTATTAACAGATCAAAAGACAGACATTAACAGCAATATAATAATAGTAAAGAATTTAAATACCTCACATACAACAATGAACATGTCACCAGGCAGAAAGTTAATATGGAAACAACATCTGTAAATGACAAATTTGAACAGAGAGGTTTAATAGACATTTACAGAACATTTTACCCCCACACAGTAGAATTTATAATCTTAAATGCACAAGGAACATTATCAAAGATAGGCCATATGTTGGGACACAAAACAAGTGCTGACAATTTATAAAAATTAAAATCATGTCATCTCCAGTCACAATTATATAAAACTAAGAATCAACCACAAAAACAAAGCTGGAAAATTCCAAATTATTTGGAGACTAAACAATACGCTTTTGAATAACTGTTGGATAAATGAGGAAATCAAAGGAGAAAATTAAAAAATACTTGGAGTCAAATTAAAATGAAGAGACATACTATCAGAACCTATGGACATAACAAAAGCAAGACTAAGAAGGAAGTTATCGCCAAACAGGACTACATCAAAGTATAAGAAAAATCTCAAACAATCTAACCCTATAACAAAGGAACTAAAAAAGATGAACAATATAACCAGAAGTCAAGAGAAAAGTGGAAATGATAAAATTAGAGAAAAAAATAAATGAAATAGAAATCAAAAAGGCAATTCAGAAGATTAATGAAACCAAAAGTTGTTTCTTTGAAAAAATAAACAAAATTGACAAAACTTTAGATAGACTAAGAAAAAAAGAGAGAAATGATAATAAAACTGAAATTGAAAGAGAAGTTACAGTAGGTACAGAAATACAAAGCATCAGAAGAGAGCACTATAGATAGTTATATGGCACTAATGTTGTTCATCTAAAAGAAATGGATAAATACTTAGAATTATATAGCCTTCTAAGACTGAATTAAAGAGAAATAGAGAACATGAGCAGACCTATTACAAGCAAGGAAACTGAAACAGTAATCAGAACTGTTCTGAAAAAAAATGAAAGCCTGGTACCAAAAAAGGACTACTAGTGAGTTTTATCAAACCTTCAAAAACTAGTATCTATTCTTCTCAAACTCTTCAAAAATACTGAAGAACATAAAATGCTTACAAACACATTTTATGAAATTAATA
The DNA here is from genome assembly GCA_004363575.1 of Solenodon paradoxus. Classification (NCBI taxonomy): domain Eukaryota; kingdom Metazoa; phylum Chordata; class Mammalia; order Eulipotyphla; family Solenodontidae; genus Solenodon; species Solenodon paradoxus. The sequence goes on along the minus strand of RJWH01000469.1, from coordinate 669,886 downwards.
TCATCCTGATACCAAAAGCAGGCAAGAACATCACAAAAAATAAAAATAAAACTGCAGACCGATATCTCTGATGAACATACATGCAAAAACCCTCAAAAAAATTAGCAAACAGAATTCAACAATGATGAATTCAGCATGACCAACTGGGATTTATTTTAGGGATACAAGGATGTTTCAACATATGCAAATCAATTAATGTAAAATACTACAACAAAAAAAGAATAAAAAGTGTGTTATCACATCAATAGACAAAGAGAAATCATTTTTATTAGATTCAGCAGTACTTATGGTAAAAAATTCTCAATAAAATAGGCATGGAAACAAAATACCTCAAGATAATAAAGGCCACACCTGGATAATCCCCTAGCTAATATTCAATGGTAAAGAACTGAAAGCTTTTCCTCTAAAATCAGTAACAAAAAAGTCCAATATCACCACTATTATTCAATATAGTATTAGAGATCCTTGCTAGAACAATTAGGCAAGGAGAAGAAATAAAATGAATCCAAATTGGAAAAGAAAAAGTAAAACGACCACTATGTGCAGATGACATAACAATATACATAGAAAAGATTGCACCAAAAAGTTAGAATTAATGAATGAGTATAGTAAAGAGGCAAGCTACCAAATCAATAGACAAAAATCTGTTGCGTTTTTATATGCAAACAATGAGCTGGATAACAATTTCATTTAAAAATCACATCAAAAAGAATTAAATACTTATGAATAAACTTAACAAAGGAAGGGAAAGGCCTATACAATAAACATTACAAGATATTACTAAAAGAAATAATTGAAGACACAAAGAAATAAAATTATATTTCTGTGTTCATGAAAGGAAAGAAATAATGTTGTTAAAAATAGCCATCTTATCTATAGCAATACAGATTTAATGCAATTCCTATCAAAATATTAATGGTATTTTTCAGGAAATGCAACAAAATATTTTAAATTTTATATGGAACCATGAGAGACCCTAAATAGCCAAGGAAAGCATGAAAAAAAAAAGGGAAGAAAATGGAGATTTCAAATGTACAACTATACAAGCATTATGGTACTAGAATAAAAACAGGCATGTAGCTCGATGGAATAGAATTGAGACTCCAGAAATAAAGTCACATATATGATAAATCAATTTATAACACACAATTCAAGAGTATACTATGAAGAAAGAAAAATATTTTCAACAAATGATGTTGATAATACCGAACAGCCACATGTAAAATATGAAATTAGATAACTTACTAATGCCATATTAAAAAAAGCCATTCAAAATGGATTACACTTGGATCTAAGACTAGAATCCATAAAGTACATAGAAGAAAATATGAGCAGCAAGTTCCATGACATTGGTCTTAGAGAAGTCTTCGGGAACTCAATTGCACATCATATATCTGACAAAGAATTAATATCCAAAATATATAAAGAGCTCATAAAACTCAACAACAGAAAAACAAACAACCCAATTTTAAAAATGGGCAGAAGATCTGAAGAGATACTTCTCCAAAGAAAAAGAGGGCCAACAGACACGTGATGCTCTACCTCTCATAGGATGAGGAAAATGCAAATCAAAACAATAGTAAGCTATCACCTCCCACCTGTGAGAGACAAAACTAAACTAATTCTTGCACTTGTGAAACAGACTTGAGTTTTATGAAAGCAAGGGAGTGGGGAGTGGGAGCCAAGAGTAGTTAGAGTCCAATAAATAGTGATTTGGGATTATTAGAAATTTGATGGTGGATTTCGTGATATCATATGCTTGATAAAAACTGAATATGCTCACCTAAAACTCTCACAGTGTTATAAAATAATGCTTCCATAATAGAAAATGCATTCAGTGAAAATAAATACAAAACCAAGTACTAAATAATTTTGAAATAAAACTGTAAAATTAAATATATAATAAACAATTAAAATTTTCATTTTATTTTCCATTGTAGTATTTATTAACCTTTATTGGCAATAATATTAACTATGTCCTTTTTATAACAAAATGCACCATGTGCTTAGTCAGGTTTTTTGCAAATACTGTACTTAAGTAAAGTAAGTAGCACTGTCAATTTTTTTAAAGATGGGGAAAGAAGACATAAAGATGTTAAATGTTGTTATAGAGGTAATAATGCTGACTGGTTATCTAGCATAGGTTAGTGTGACTCCAAAGTCTACACAGAATTTGATTTCGTTGCCTATATTAAGTAGGAACCACATGATACTGCCAGTTGGCAACTATTCTAGACTTAGAAACTGGGAATTATATGTGACTTCATCCAATATAAACAAAATTCATTTCCACTATTATTCTTGAATCAGGCTTCATGACAAATAGTCATCAAAATGTCATTTTAAAGGCTTAAAAGCACATTTCAGAGGATGTGGGTTCAAATTCTATTTTCCATGCAGACTAGCAGTGACACTTGAAGCAGATTATTCTCACTACAGATTTTTTTTGTTGTTGAAAAGTAGCAACGCCTGCAAACTTCGTTAGAATTTGTAAGCAGTAAATGGAGTTTATAAAGCTGTAAAGGATATAAACTGACTCCATAAACAACACTTCTACATACAGGAAAGCCAACAAGCTACATTCTCAAACTTCAAATGCAAAAAAATTAGCATAGAAACTAATGTTGAAGATCTTAAAGAGTTCACCACAAAACTCCAGTTTCAGAAACCTATGAGTGATTAGCGATTCTGACTCGTCCTAAAGACCAATAGCCTACCCTAAGTGTCAAGTAAATATTTCAAAATGCTTACAGAGAAATTTGGCCTCATCTTCAAAAACTCATCACCATTCCTAGAAAATAGCTCAAAACTTTGCAAAATAATTATTGCTGAACTACTTGAAAGCCCTAACTGAACTTTCAACAAGCTTAGAGTCTTCTGGGCTGTCTATGTAAATTTAAGGAGAAAGAAAGATTATATATACAGATAAAATATGAAATACAAGTACAGCCTAGTGGAGTAGCAGTTGGGCCAGCTGCCTCCAGAGGAGCACAGTCTGTGCGCATTTAGGAACCTGGGTTCACGTCCTGGGTCCAGGAGGGAGCAACCAATGTGAACAACTAAATAAAAATGAGATAATCTGCTTCTTCCTCCTCTCTCTTCCTGCTCGCCTACTCATCTTAATTACTGCCTGCACTTTTCATATATATATATAATGAAAAACATGTGTTTCACTGGGAAAAGTCTTCTAAAATAAGGTCTTAGATGAACTTAATCTGTCCTTGACTTAGTCCTCTCTCTTCCTGCTCGCCTACTCATCTTAATTACTGCCTGCACTTTTCATATATATATATATATATATATATATATATATACACACGTATATATATATACGTGTATATATATATATAATGAAAAACATGTGTTTCACTGGGAAAAGTCTTCTAAAATAAGGTCTTAGATGAACTTAATCTGTCCTTGAGTTAGTGTTCTTTTCTACACACCTTTATGGGAACTGACAGTTACTCAACATAAAGAGGTACTTCTCCTTTACTGGAAATTATTTTTCCGTGTGGTTACTTTCAATATTTTTATCCTTTTCATTACTTTTAGAGATGATAAAATATGAGTGAACATATTTTCTAAACTGACAAACACTGTACATAATGGAAGGACTCTGCAGTCGTTTCCTGAGCTATACATAGAAGCCTATTTTTTCTGTACTGTATCCCTTATCCAAGCATAATCTTAAGGAGAATTCAATTAACACATAACTTAAACGAAGATTTCTATTTTCCCTTCCTGCTGCAATGAAAGAGGATGCCCTCACCTATTAGGTTTATATTACAAAGCATTGAGTATAATGATTTAATTTTAAGTCTGGTTCAAAATTGGCATATGTACTCTTCGAATTAAATAAGATAAATCTCAAAGCTCTTGCATATCTTTTTTTTTCTTTATTTAATTCTTAACCTGTATGTTTCCCATGAAGTTAAAATCTTCTGTCCCACACTTGCCTAATGAATGCCCTTAGCCAATGATATAATCTCCTTTGATTCTTTCCCTCGTAGATCTCTCCAACTGGTATTTTCCCCCTCCCTCTTTCTCACAAGAGGGTTGAAATCTCTTCTTTTCCAAGGTGGACTCTTCCACTTGGAGTTCCATTCCTTTCCAAACTCCCTATCTTCTCCTTCATCTCCATGCGTTCCCTTACCATTGGATGGAAATCTTCCCACCCCTAAGAAGAAAACAAAATAAACCAGAAGCAAATAAATGGAATAAAAAGCATCAACATTTCATACCCGATTTATATTACCATTCCATATTCCATCTTCCTTGACATCAAGCCTTTAAAACATTTGTCTCTACAGATTTCCTAAACTTATTAGCCAAGTGCTATTAACCCTGTAATCTGATTCTATCTACTGCTCTTCATTAATCTTCTAAAAGTCCTTTCTCAGAAGTACAAATAATACAACCTGCCAGTCATGTTTTCTAGAATTCTCAGAGACATCTTGATCTCTTTCCTCTTCATACAAGAACTCCTTATTTGAATCAGCCAGTGTATTTTCTCAATTCTTTCTCCTCTCAATTCTTTCATTTCCTCATAGCCATTAGCTTCCTATTTATTCCAACAGGAATAGTTCAGGCCCTATTTCAGTCCTTTACTCCTTGTGTCCTGGATCATTACAAATTAGGACTAATCTCCCTAAACCCACCTCCACTTTTAGTGCCTAAACAGTAAGCACTCTTGTTCTCCATAATCAGACCCAAGCTTTCCTTTAGCCTCCTAACTTTTTGAACCTCTCTGTCTCTAACTAGTGCCCTTGCTTCTTTCTGAGCTTCCTACCTTATGCTTGTATTTACAATGTACTCTTAGACTGGAAATGCCTTTCAAACTACATGTAGAAATATACAAACCTGTAGTGTTCACCGCCTCCATCAAGTCCTCCCCAAAGTGCTCATAAGCTAATGGATGTTACCTGAAAAAAATCAGAATACGGAGATATAATTTATATGTATATTAGTATAGGAGAGGTAAACATACTGGATAGAAATAGATCATAATGTAAATAATGACCATTTTAAAGTATGGTAGTTGGGAAATAACTACAGAACTTTGGACAACTTATTTGCTTTGTATTTCCTAAATTATTCTAAATAGTTAATATTTATTGAGTACTTCCTATATACTAAACTCTTTACATGTGTCAGTTTATTTAAACTAACCACCACCACTACAAAATCCTCTGATGCAAGTAGAATTATCCTCCTATTAGTGGGATAATTGGGAGTGAAGCAAAGCTACAGTGATCTGGCCCCAAACCTGTCTCTTCAGTACTCCACTAACTGCATGAAGGATCTTGATCATTGAGAAAACATGTTTTTAATTCCTTTTTCTCCTGCTGTCTCTACCCTCTGCCCACCTCCAACCCTGAACCATCAAATACCAAATTCTCCTTTAATTTCCTTCAGAGAGACTAATCTCAGCTAGGTGTAAAGAAGAAAAACAATCTGATTAAGAAAATTTACATGAACTTGTGAATTAGCAATTGTCAGGCTGAGGTAATTGCCTCTTAAAAAGAATTCTTGTTAACATAAGTGAATCCCTAATTAGTGCAATTTCTATTGCTATGATTCAGCAAACGTATGCACTATTGGCTCTTAGGAGGCTAGCAGGAGGAAACTAGAAAGATCTTGGGAAATGAAGTTTCTTCATCCATCTACAAGCACCAAGGCTGTCTCCTGCTCAAAGCCTCCCTCATTCTCTCAAATCCATCCTCCATCCCACAGGAGTTTGGATCAGAACAGCAAGTAATTTCCACCCAGAAGCTTGTGTAAAAGTGTCTTCTACCTTTCTGATGATGCACAGGCCACCAAAAATCAGGCTAAGAAATCAAAGGTCACAAGTTTGTGTGTAAAGTTTGTGTAACTGGAATGCTCATTTTAGTCAACTGTATTAACAAATCCATAAGCTAGTACAATAGGTATATTTATATTAAGGCACTTATTCTAGTTATTAAAAAAATGAAATTCAACTTGGTAAATTTCAAAGATCTTACTGGCTTTATTTACCAGTTCATATAGCAAGTACCATCCAACCTAGCATACAGAAAGGAGCTCCAAAGAGTTGTACAAAATGAAAAACTTTTATAGGTTGAAGGGAGCAGGAACAAGAAATTATACTAGGAAAAAGTGACTGATGATTGCAGGGTCACTTTCCTTTTCAGGGGTGACAGAGATATCAGGTAGATTACGTAAATGGTGCTGATCAGGTGATTCCTGATGGTTGGCTTTAAAATTCTATTTCTTTGACTTGCAATTCAACAAAGTAAGTTAAGGATCAGTTTGGTGATTTGGGGCTTAGCATAAGCAACTCCATTTGGGGCCTATTGTTTAGTTTCAACATAGCTGTGTGTAACTTTCCTAGGAGAAAAAACTTCCAGTGTACTTAAGCAAACTTCCTTTGAGTCTCAAATATTACAGTAGGTGAGTTTTGTCCTACACTGGTTTTGTACTGATGAGATTTTTGATAGTAGAAATGTAAGGTCATTCACTAATTTTCTTTTCCCATCCACATTGAAGAGATTTTAAATAAAAGATTCTGCCTCAAAAAAACACTGAGGATTCATATGACATTACTTTTCTAACTGAATGCCCATCAACTATTTACCATGGTCAAGACACTGAAGGAAATTCAATGGACTGGGCTGACTGGTGGCAGGAAAGCTGTTTGCTCCCTGGGGAAGCCTCTATAACATGCACAAAGACAGGAACCACGTTGTTTGCTCTCAAGAGAGTAATGAAGAAACAGTCCAACAGTCAAACGTCATTTCATGAATGTCTCTAGCTTCTTATTTGCATTTATTGAAACTGTGAGGAGTCTATATAATCCAAAGAAAACATTTATATAAAACTTCTACCATGTGCCAGGCACTATTCTTAGCACTTTATGTATACTAAATAGTTTAATTTTCACAACAACACTGTGAAATAGTACTAATACTACAGTTTCATTATTCAGATGGTAAAAGTAGATCACCCAGAAATTAAATAAGTAATCCAAATGGGACAGCCATGCTTCAAGCCATTCTTAGCTCTGATTCCAGAATCCAAGTATTTAGGTTCTAAGTTATCCTGCCTCTCAATTAAGGGTCCAGTATGGGGAGAGATGCGTATGGAGCAGGAACATAAGCATTTAAGAAACAAGAAAATGAGAAGTCAGCCTGACTATAGAAGAGTCAAAGGAGGAAAAATTTCAAGAAGAAATTTCTCATATATGATAAATGTGCAGAAAAATCAAGGCAGCAAAGGCCTGGGTAAGTGCCAATGAATTTAGTGATCAAAGAGTGACTGTTTAACTCTTCCAAGTGTGCTTCTGTGGAATGGAAAGAGATTGTCCACAGTGCCGGGGTGTGGAGAAGTTTCACTCAGATGGGAAATGAGCAGAGGATGAAGAAATGATGTGTCCCCTTGAGATGGAAAGTTGTCATTGTAAGACATTTCCTTCCTTATTCTTCTCTTTTCCATTTTTAATACATTTATAAGGAAGGCAAGACAGAAATGAAAATGATGGTGCCGATGGTACTGAGGCCTTTGGTGGTGTGGACATTAGGCAGATGAAAGGCTTAATGGAAATGTTTTGTTTACTAAACTTCTCATTAGGGATGGACTGGAGCCAGGTCTGCATTTGTTATGAGATGGAGGTGGCGGCCACATAGATGATACACCAGACACCAGGAAAAACTGTAAAACCTGAATTTGTAAGTTGCAGATTTTTACCCAATCACTGCTCGAATCTATTTTTAGCCACTGGGACTAGATAAACCAGCAGGCTGTCAGAAACTCAATTTAACCCAACCTAAAGAGTGAAAGATATAACAATCTCTGTGATCCTTTGCATTTTTAAAGCATATGACCTTGTATTAACCTAAGGATAGCACTGGCCAACACAGCCTCATTGCTATCCATCACCACAACTCTCCTGCTCTAATCAACTTCCATAGTTACAGGCATATAAAATAAACCCACCACCATGGTCAAGACAGCTTCTGACACCAAATATGTCCAGAGAAAAAGAACACCGAGTTCAATATTGTTGGCATGTCTTTCTAGCTTATCCTGACACATTTTGACAGACAGAAAGCTTGAATTGTCACAGTACAGTTATTCAGAATGTCCACCTGTGGAATTATAAGCCAAGAAGTTTTACTAAAACCATTATCTGCTACAAAGAAAGAATAATAGGAACTTCGTGTAGAAAAAACACTACTTGCAGCTGAATTCAATTTAACAATGTGCCATAAGCAAATCATTGCAGAACTTCTAGAACTTCTAATTTTATTCTTAAAAACATCTGTGCATAAAACCACACCAGCATGCCTGCCTCTGATACAGATGTAGTAGTTCACCAAAAGTCACAGGGAGGAAGGCGAAAACTATGGGTAGAAGGGGTCAAATTGACAGTGGTGACTGGCACTAGAATTCTGGTGGTGGGCATGATGCAAAAAGCACATTGAATGGGATGTAGATCTATTTTCTTGAAACCTATACATATTGTCGACCAATGGTACATTTATTAAAAACAAAAGTTACAAGTCAGTGAAAAGAAAAATTGGAATAAGAAGTTTTTATCCTCTGTTTTAGAGAACATTTAAATGCCAATGACCTGGAATAAAGAAATGAAAGAAGTTCTTCCAACAAGTCATTCTGTTATTACCATACACAGCACACCTAGAGTTCCTAGAATAAGATGAGAAGAAAGGTAGTCTACTCTAACAAAGTGCCTCAAACACAATTCCAAAATATGTGCTATGGATAGGACTCTCTTCACAGAACAGTCCGCATGTAATAACCCAGGCCTGATGGAGTCACCTCTACCACGTGGCTCTCAAGGTGGTTCCAGTTCCTACCATTCCCCAGTCAGTATCAGGGGGGAAAATTGTGTATCCAGGACAGGTGCCTTAATTGTGAAGGAGATGATCCAGGAGTCATATCTATCACTTCTACTCATTAACAGTAGTTAGCTGCAAGGGAATAAGGAGATGCCATTCCTAGCTGGATGGGAGACTTTTCTTACTAAAAAGGAAAGGACACTGGAAGGAAGTTATTAGTCACTGTCACTGTCTAACCCCCTGGTGATACCGGTATTGATGCATATTCTGTTTGCATATATAGAACACACTCAAATCCTTCCCGAAACCTCCTGCATTTCATCCATTTCAAAGTCTGGGTCTCTGAGTGTTGCAAATCCCTTTCCATCAGATCCAAATGAGGTTCTTCATATTTCAGTGACCTACTGACTAATACATAAGTCACTCTCTGTGTGTAGGTCTCTCTCTCTGTCTCTCTCTCTCTCACACACACATGCGCACGCACGCACACACACACACACAATGATATAAAAGAAGAATAGTTGCCTTAAAATTTCCTATTCATAAAACGCAAGACTAGCAGGGAATAGCAGCGACCAATCTGCAGCAATGATGAGTCCTGCTGGGTGTGATTATGAAGACCCTGTCTGGAAGCACAGGAGTTTTCTTGTTTGGAACGCGGTTCTGCTCACCAGGAGGCACCTCCTTGTCAATTATTCTCTGTGATTTCTCAATGGATAGTTTTCTCTTGTTCACCGTCATAGTAGCCCCATAACCAAAGAAGTCTGACAAATACTCCAGCTTTCTGCTAATATAGGTTCAGGAAGAGGAGTGATGCTTTAGGAAAAGCATAAGCCTGTGTCGGCCAGACTTCAGGGTTTTGCCAGAACAATTCCCTCAAAATTGTGGTAAACTCTTAAGGGTTTGCTTCTGCCAACTTCCAAGTGCAATAATCATTCCTGGAATTCTCCTCTGGGCCTAGTTCTTAAACTGAGAGACTCTTCTCTTTATTTACTGACCTCTGTATTTCCTCAATTTATAACAGCTACCCTGAGGCCATTTGAAACAATAAACTTGGAAAGAAAAGCAATGCCATTATTTGATCCTGACCACAGGGTTGCTTCCAGGTCTTCATGTGGCTTCTTAATAGGTTTGTGAGAAAAACAGAATGAATGACACTTTTATCTTCAGAAGTTGGCTACAGGAGACTTTTAAAAATTCTCTGACTCCCTAAATTTAACCTGCGGGCCACAGACACAAAAGTTTCCTTTACATTATCTGTATTCCTTCCATCTCTGCTTCCAAAACTGGCTGATCTAGTCTACTTTCATTTTTCTTTTGTAAAAACCAGCAAGAAGAAACCAATAGACATCAAACATGTTTTTTCCATGTAGTTTTTCCATGTAGTTGCTGCAGACCAACAAACTCAATAAGCTTGTAGTCTGTCTTCCAAATTACTGCAGACTGAATTTTACCAAACACTTTTCCACAGCGCCTCTATGCAGCCTCTGTGATCTTACGACCCACTGTTCACGGCTAAGCATGGTTTTAATTATTGTTACCTAGGACCTCATCAGCACTTCCTATATTATTTAATACAACAAAGATCCCAGCTTCTAATAAGAATGAAGTTAATTATGTTCCCACAAAATAGCTAGAGATTTGAGGGTGGTTCTACCATTGGTGACCTGTGGTCTTGAAGTTTGTTCCATTTCCCCAGACAGCAGACACAGGGGCAGAGACCTTCCAGGGCAAGCAGGTGCTCTCTAAGGAGTTGACCTAGAAATTATACTTATTTCTGCTCACATTGGCTCAAACTTGTGTACATGGCCACACTGGGATTCAAAGGTATAACCACCCACTCCACTAAAACTGGCTGGAGAGAAATTCTATTACTAAGGGAGAGTGTTTAGCAAAGAGCAATCAGTAAACTCTGTCACCCGAGATTCCAAAATCCTAGTTGACTAGCTACTCCACTTTTGTATTCCTTATTTTAAAGTGGGTTCTTGAAGTCTGAAAAGCATAGGATATAACATAGCATCTTAAACGCAGACCCAAATTTTACCTTTGATAAGTTTATGTACCTTGCGATTCCCACACACTACACATTCATGGTTTCCTATTCATATATTTCACATTCCGTAAACGGAAGGAAAGAAGGAAGCAAACTACCATATAATCCAATTGTTTTCACTTTGGAATGTTTGTACTTGAAGATCGCCTTTATTGTATACACTCATGTTGAAACTATTACTATTCTTTGTCACATAGCACCTATCCATGACCTAAAGCACAGTCTTCAGAGGAATCTGGAAATGGACAACTTTTTGAGCCAAAATATTGTTCTCTTCAAGTTCCACAGACACCAAATATATGACTCATGGGAATATGTAATCAAAATATAGTAATATCAATATGCTATGCAGCATTCTATGATAAAATGATAAACAAGTCCCCTGCTGATTATAGTATATTGCCCCAAAAACCAGGTGCCCAGTATACCATTTAAGCCTTTTTATTGTTATTTTGACACATTCTACTTCCAGGAATTTAACACCATGTTTATCTTCTAATCAATAATAAACTCATTTCCCAGATACCTGGATACCAGTCACGTCTACGTTGGGTAAGGGATGATTGGGAAATATGAAAAAAACAGTACTGTCTTTTTAATATAAATGTCAATTTTGCCCCATTTTTAATAAATCAGGGCCGTATTTAACAAGGAGTAAAAGGGGCAGTTGACTTGCCCCAGGCCCAGTCTTCTGTGGGGGCTGTTCCCAACCCCTGTGACAAACAGGAACCTCGAGGGAAGAGGATTCCTCCCCACCCCACCCCTTATGCTCCTGTTTCTTCAAAGGCAGCAGAACAACACAGGTGTTCTGGTGGAGTTGCAGGTAAGTACTGTGGGAGTTATTTCTGGCACTATAGAGGTTATCTCTGGTACTGTGGGGATTTCTGGCACTGGGATGGTTAAAATGGCATGTGATTTAGGCAGAACATTTAGAGCGGGCATCTGGGGGCACCAAATTTGGTTTTTGCCTAGGGTGCCAAAATTTCTTGCACCAGTCCTGGCCATTTGTATGAAGTCCTGCTGGAACATACATCATTACTACGTGATTATTGATTGACGTAAAGTGTTATTGTGCATAAAAGGCATGTGGATTTACAAAAATACCTGCTTTAACCAAACAAATATTTTTCTTTGACCTCCAAGAAATTGGTACAATCAACAGAAAATGGTAACTCAATCAAGATGAACCTAACGATGAATGTCCCCCAAATGATAAACTAAAGTCTTTCTTTCCTATAAATGTATTTCTAATTCTCATCAATAGATCTCTTGAGTTGTAAATCTAGGGGGATAGTGAGTTGATCTTGTCAGTTATTTCTTAAAAATTAAATGGCAAACACTCCAACACTAATAAAGGAATTGTTATAGTAATTAGGATAGATAATATTAAGAATGTATTACACTTAGAAAATGGAGTGACTTATGCCCTGTTAAATGTCATAAAGTAACTGAGTGAAATGAAACTAAACTGAGTGCAAACATAAAGATAAAAATACCACTAGGCGACACCCCTGTGTGCACCTATACCCTTAGATATCACAGCCCCAGGCAGACCATGGAGCCCGCTGATAAGACACACTGAAGACACCAGAAGACACCCATCTAAGAGTATAAGAAGAGAGGACTGAGAGAGAGCTGTCAGAGCCGTTCCTCCTGCTTCTCCACAGATGTTCGCTCTCCACTCCCCTTATCACACGGGCCTGAAGCTCTGCCTTGAGCCGCAGAATCGGGCCCTGAATGAGAAGCCGAGACGCAGCTGCACATCCTTCGTTCCAGTGTGTGTGTCTGTCAGCACGGATCCCTGGGTGGCCTGCTGAAGCCTGGAAACCACCAGGAATCTGGTAATAAACCGCGTGTGATTTGTGCAACTTCTGTTTGTCTCCTGTGTAATTTATGCTCAGCCGAAATAGATATTAAGTAACTTGGGTCGTATGTATAAGCTCAATCCAATAGAATTGGCCTAGGCACTCTTGGTCACCTGTGCTTATGTTCCTAAAGGAGTTAATGGGACAGGAATATGTCTACTCTTGACTTCATATTTTCTGCAATAAACCCCTATTTAGGAGAAGGAATACATATATACACATCTCATGTACCAGAAGACCCAATCCGGGCAATGTAATTCTTTTTATCATATGGGTTAATAAATCTACATCTTTCCTCATTTATGCACATACCTTTTCCCACAAATATCACTAGTGTAAGAATCATCTTTACGCAAAACTCCAGGAAATTATCATCAGTCAGAGCTGGTCTTCAGAGTGGAATCTGTTCACCACCCTGAAAATTACACACACACACACACACACACACACACACACACACACACACACTAAGGTCCAAGGTCACACAATAAATTAGTGGTAGATCTAGGACTAGGGTCCAGAACTTCTATCTTCTGAGACTAGTGCTCTTTTCTCTATAATATTTTGTGATGGGTAGTTAGTAAATTAATGATATTTGTAACAGCTTGAAATGTATTTATTCACCAAAGGGAAATTATTGAAAGAAAAAGAAAAATCAATCAATAGCTCCCTGGATGATATTTTAAAAGATCTATACTATAAAAACAGTTTCTAAAAGCCCTCCTAAATGTTAAAAAGCTAAGAAAATAGCTGGTAATTAAATGCTCAATGTCTATTACACATGTTGTATTATTATTGGATTACAATTTAACACAGCAGTTGTATACATGTATGCTTCTTTCTCTTTGTAATATAGCCATGCTTCCTTATATAATAAAACTGTATAGAATGTTAATGCCACCTTTATATTTTTATAAGAAGTATAATGAGAAGCATTCTGACAAATTATGAGACGCTTACCTCAGAGTATGGGTGTAGGCTAACACTGACTTTTCCGTACCCCAGTAATCTCAGGATTAACCTGAAGGGGTCTTTATGGTCTCTGAAAGTGCTGAGCCATTTTATTCAAAGTTTTTAAATTATTGTAAGATACTAAAGACTTGCTTTGCAATGTGCCTAAAATATTGTCAAATAATTTAACGCTACAATTTTGAAAAGTATATATCTCCAATATATTTATGCCAAATCTTCATTTTATCTCATATATAACAGGAAGATGCAGTTTTTAATACATTGCATATGTGTGAAATGTGAATATATTTTAAAGTACACTTAGAGTTGGAGAAATAGCTAGCCTATTCAACTAACTAGATCACCAACAATGCCAGCCTTTGTGGACAATCAATAAGTCAAATGAAACTCTTTTTTGCCTTAAAAATCTACCTTTACAGTTAAATTTAAGTAAAAAATGTCAACATGTGCTCCAGAGCAACACTTGCATTTCTGAATCCCAGTTCCAATACACATAGAAAAGGACAAGATAAGCACAGAGCTTTTCCATGAGTTTGTGGCCTGAATGAAATTAGCTCTTCTTCTCTTTCATTTTTTTTCACTAAAACCAGAAACTCTCGGTTAGAAGCTCTACATTTTCAAAAACCCATCTATTTAATGCCTGTAAGGTTTTATGCCCTGACCAACGCCTCAAAGTACGATTCAGAATAGGTGAAATGTGCACATTCTTTTGTAAAGTGGGAGACAATGATGAAAAGGGAGGTAGAGAGGGACAAGACTGACTGCTAAGTGCTTCAGTCCCATTAGCTTTAGGAAGGGACACAATGGAAGCAGAGCATCTACACAATGATGTCCTTCAGCCAGCCTGTGCCCTGTGCATCCCTAGAAACTCTTTAAGCATATATATATATATACACACACACACATATATTCACATAGCAAGCTACATATTCATGGAAAGATATAAAGACATGAGAAAGAAACCAAATTCAAGCAAGAATTCACTTCACAGGGCTCATCTATCAAATCCTTAGTGCAAATTCCCCTGCCATACCCAAGCGCACAAATGACAAAGAGTTTTCCTCCTAGCAGTCACCCTGCTGGCAGAGCTTCCTGGAGAGCTAAAGGGAGCTTTGTGAAGTTGAGTCTGAGCTCTTCAGAAAAAAAGATGGCTGATAGCAGTACCTCATAGGATGGGGAAGTGACAGCATAAATGGCATATCAGTCATCCAATCTTAAAGTCAGAATGACTTAACCAAATAATTTTATTTGAATGTTATTTGGCTATCTAACCTTGGATTCCTAGAAATCTGAATGTAGTCACATTCCAAAAAAATACATCCTTTTAAAGTAAATATGCACTAGATAAAAGGAGATTGGATAAAGGAGATAAGCATTATTGATAGACTGACCATATTTTCTTGAGACAAAAATGGGAAGTGAGATGGCAAAAATGGGACAGGATGATGCACTGGTGTCTAAGGGGAGGGGAGGAGGCAGAGCAATCCAAACAGGAGTAGAGCAGCCAGGTCAGCAACAAGTAAGTCCTATGTGATGCAGACCAGCAATCACATAGTAATGATGTGTGGTCTGATGGGACTTCCTACAAATGGCCAGAGCTGATGCAAGGAATTTAGGCACCTTAGGCAAAAACCAAATTTGGCACACCTATAAGCCATGCTTTAAAGGTCCTGCCTAAAATATATCCCCTTAACCCATCTCAGTGCCAGAAATGCCCAAGAAGCACCTGAGACAACCTCATTGTACTTACCTGCAGCTTAATCACAGTGCAGTGTTCTACTGCCTTTGAACAAGGAGTCCATGGAATCCTTTTTCCCACAGGCTCCTGTTTCCTCACAGGGAGTGGGAACAGCAGTCAGAGCCCACAAGGACAGTCTTCAATGCGGAAAAAGAGGGCACCTGCTTTGGGGTTCACTCAACAGACTGGGCCTGGGGCAACTCAACTGCCCCTTTTGCCCCACGTTAAATACGGCCCTGGCTTATTAAAAATGGGGCAGAATTGACATTTATATTAAAATGACAGGATGGGAAATATGAAGAAAACTGTTCTGTCCCGTTTAAAACATTTGGCAAGCCTATTTATCAAATACACCATCTCATTAGTAAATTTAAACAAATTTCCTCACCGAAGAAGAAAATAATAGTGCATTTATCAATAAATTGAGAATAATCAGATTTATTCATTCATTTATCCTAAATAGATTAGAAGAGAGTACACTTGCTTTATTAAAGGAGCTGAATTTTAGTACGTCTGGGAAAAAAAATGCAAGAAATAGGCAGCAGAAAGAAGCCTAGACTAATTAGCAGAGATTATGCTATGATGAACCTTGTAAGCCTTAGGACTGGTTGACAAAGTAATGGAAGCTCTCAGTTTCAATCTTCTGACATAATCTGATTTACATTGCAGAAGGTTCCCTCTGGTGGTAGTGTAGGGAATAGGTAGTTGAAAGGGCAGAATTACAAGAAAAGTACCTGGGGAATTGAGGTGTTCTAGGTGAAAAGACAGTGTTGACCAAAAGTAATAGTATTGTAGCATGAATGAAAATTGGAAAGACTTAAAATTGTAATAGTTTTGATCTCCCATATTTGATAATTTGTTGGCTATAGGCAGTGGAATGGATGGTGGTATCACTAAACTGGGGTGAAAAAAAGAAAATACTTGATTAAAGAACTAGGAGATCAGTTTTGGACATACAGAGAGTGAGCCAGATATATGGGTCTGTAGCTCAGAAGAAAGATGAAGGCAAGAAATAGAAGTGAGGGATTTTTGGCGGAGACAATAGTTCGAGCTCTGCGAGTGAGTCTAATGAAAGTGGGAAGACTGTATGTTGAGGGAAGAAGGGAGAGATGGCCAGAGTTAAAGAAAAATAGGAGAAGACTGGGGTCATGGAAAGCTAAGGAAACAACTGCTTCAAAAAGAGAATAATCAAAGATTGCCAAACGGAAAGTGAAAAATGGGATTAAGGCATGTTAACTGAATGTATATCCACATATATGTTGATGAGAGCTTATTCTCGACTTGATAACTTAAGAGAAAATGCAATGGCTTGAGAAATAATGAGACATGGAGGGAGAGGAGAAATTTGGATATGAAAGAGCAAAGAAAACTTCAGTGGCTGTAAAAGGACATATGTGCTCAAGGAGGACTAATATATTATTAGGATTTTGGAGAGAGATAGTACGTTGGAGTTGAGGCTGAGCAGAGGTAAAGGGAAGAATTAAGTGGAGGAGGGACAGTGTCACAGGAGGGAAGCGGGGTGGGGGTGCATGATGAAGTAGCAAGTTTCACTCACACTTCTGGTCAATACACAACAGCAGGGTAAGGTCATCTGCCATGAGTCCTGAAGACAGGAGATGGCATGGAGAGGGGTTTAAGAAGAGTGAGAATGTGGGAAGCAGTCATGTGAAGAATGGGAAACAACTGACTATAAACAGAATGGGGTAGCTCTGCAGCTTGGACATCCTTGTTGAAGTTCTTGGTGGTAAATTTTCTGTAGAGTTAGTCTCTATGTGTAATCTTTACTGGCAGCCTAGATACCAGCAAGAGAGGGCACGCAGGTGTGTTCATCTGGGTTAGAGTTCTGTGGATGTGTCAAGACAATAGTTAGGAGAGTTGAGGCTTCTAGGAAAAGTGTGGCTAAAGCAATGCAGGGTGACTTACATTTAAACTACTAGGCCACCAGGGCATACCAACTATATTCTTAATGATAAGAAGCACATGATCTCTTCAGATTTCCCTCAAGGTAAAATGAACAGGTGAATAAACACTATCTATTATCATTATATGTAATATATATATAGCTGGTAATGCACATCTGCATTACATTTAAGTGTTTCCCACACATCTTGTCCTTACAATTTACCAAATCATCTAAGCTATATTTGTGCCAAATACCAAAATTCTATCTATATCATGTTCTCCACTATTGAATAGCAAAACAATTTCTTTTTATCATTTTCAAGAAACAAATGCTCATCAAGAATCATGTAACCTTTTCAGGCAGAGCTTGATCTTGTTTTGAGAGATAGATGTGTTAATGCTGGCATGAGAGAATAAGCTGTTGTATCTAAATTAGCTAACAAATTGATAATCAATGTTCTTAAAGACTTTTGTGAATTACTAGGTGCCTCTTTTATATCTGCCATAACTCGGTAAACTTTTGGTTTTGATGAGTGGGAGAGATGGCTGTGCTCGCCAAAAAATCCACAAACTGAGATGTTCTCATTTTCTAGCAAAGCATGCAGCCGTTGAAACAAGCTGTCAAACCAACTATCAACCAGTTATTTTACATTTTATGGCAAAATTGCCTGAGAGTCATTTTTTGATGCAGTGAAAATGTTTGCAGTGAAAATTTGGCAGCAAAGGACTTAATGGTGAAATGACTGATCATGAGCAAGAGAGGGACATAAGGATTGGTATTGGTACAGCATAGAAAATGGAGAGGTAAAGTTGATATCTTAGAGTCATTTATACTTTCAGTACAACAAATGTTTGCACAAAACAAATACTTTAACTATGTAACTGATGTAAAAAATCTTCACAGTGACTGTTATACTGCTTAATTAGAGACAGGTTGAAAATAGTCATCTGTTTAAGGGCAAAAACACTGAGAATGTGGTTTAGAAATTTATATAAGAGTATATATATTTTCTATAAGAATTTTAACAAATGTAAGTCACCCTGAAAAGCACTCTCAGTCTCAAGGTTATAAGTCAACACCCGCAAAACAAACAAGATTCCCCAGCAAATTCTAGGTTAGTGTTTATAGTCTTAAGCTTCCATTATATTTCTAACCAAGTCAGAATTAAGGAAAATGGGCTTACCCCTAAATCACCAGAGGTCCTCAGAGAAACGGCTGATTTCTGGACTGGGGCAGAAAAAAAGTCCAAGATGAACCTGGAACATCTTGGACCAGATAGCAAGGAAGTTCTGAAAAACAATGAGGCCATTACGTTGAAAGAATACAGGAGCCTGACCAAAGAAACTCCCTTAGGCGGAATCTACATAATCTGAGCAACGAACTGAATAAGGATAAGTGGTTTATAATCTATTGAAATGAAAATATCTATGACTCCATGCTTACACTAAATAAAGGGGAAGTAATGTCCTAGCCTCAGTATCTCAATGTGGACTAATTTGGAAATAAAGGCTTTACAGAGGAAACCAAGGTAAAGTGAAGTCATTAAAGTGAACCCTAACTCATTATAACTGATGTCCTTATAAAAAGGGGGTATTTGAAACCAAAGACGGGGAAGATGATATGAAAAGATATAGAGAGTAGACAATAATCTACAAGGCCTGGAACAGACCCTACCCTCAGAGTCCTTAAAACGAACTCATTCTGCCAACACCTTGCTCTCAGACTCCCAGATGTCACAACTCTGAGATAATAAATTTCTATTGCTTAAGCTACTCAGTTTATGGAACTTTATTACAGCAACCTTGGCAATCTGATACAAAATAAAAGCTCTTTCCTATGATAAACATAAAAGAAATAATAGATAAAATAATAGAAATAGAAATCATTCTATCATAACAGTAATTGATTATAGTACAAACTATCATTAACGTTGAAATGCATTGAATGAAGGTGTGAACAGGACAAAATATGTGCCAAGTTTCAAAGGATTCTCCCAAGGGTTACTTAATAATTGAAGCTATGATCACTTAAAAAGGAGGAATCTAGTGAAAACAGCCTTGACCAAGTGATGAAGTTATATCATCAGTCCATAGGACAAACTGACATCATGAGAAAAGACAAAATGTGAATCTAATCATGAAAAGATGGTCTTCTAAAATGGCAGCTGAGTTCAATCCCTCCTTCACTTCAGAGGAATATAGTTAATCTTTTTCTACTGAAGCTACATGATCAGGGAGTCTCACAGCACCCCCAGCAACCTGAGAAAAATACCAACAGCCCTGAAGAGATTGCCAGAAGAATCACAGACATCTACAAAGGTGTGTCAAGAGGGACATTCATGGTTGAAGCATCAGAGTAGCTGATACAGTATGGTCAGCTCTGACAGAAAGCCCAGCTTGAGTCTCAGGGAAAGAAGAACACTATTGTTGGTGGCACACATGCTTGGAATGAATGAAGATCAAAGAGGAGGGTTGAGATTGGGACTCCAGGCCCCACACTGATAGGAAACCTAGCAGAGAACACAAGGAGAGGACCAAACTCTCCTCCACCCTTGAGATCAGCACTGGAGCAGTGAAGCTCCAAGCCACACTGTATAGGCTGACATACCCAGGTCTGAGATCTCTGAGAGGAGCATCACCCCTGATGCCACCCACAGGAACAAGCTCTCCCATTTCCTGCAGGTCACAGCAACAAACAGCAGCCGTCTCCTCTGCCCGCCTGCCCATGCCTGCCCTACCAAGCAACCATTTTACACCTCCATTGACTCAGCAGGTGATTCATATTATGAAATTCTGTAAGGGTTAAAAATATAAAATGAAACCAGAGAGCCACCTGCTGATAAAACAAAAAAGCAGCTTAGCTACGATGCTCACCTGAGAAAAAAAAGAAAGCAAAAGATTCTTCAAAATCTAAAGGTAAAATGACACCACAAAGAGATAACACCACATCAAAAATAAAACTCAAGGACAAGGAGGATTTTATGTTTTTAGTAGATAAAGAATTCACAGCAGTAATCATAAAATAACTCAGAGATAAAAAGAAACTCAGGGAAGAAACAGATCAAAATTTGCAAGAAGACTCTGTAAAACCAGTTAACAAACTCAAAAATACAATTAATGAGAATACAGAAACTGAATTTTTAAATAAGAAAGTAACAAATATTCAGGAGGTTAAGATGACAATAAACAAAATCAAGAGTACTATAAAAATTATGAAAGCAGAACTGACTGAATAAAGGAACAGATTAATGACCTAGAGCATAGAAATTTAAAAAGGAACTAAGTGGAAGAAGAGAGAGAAGTTAGATATATGAAAGTGAAGTAACACTCTAGGAGCTATTCAACTCTATTCAGCAACTTCATAGACAGATAACTGGATAAAACGTATGTGAGAGACACATGGAAATTCAACTATATGTACAAGAAGTAATTCTACTTAGTTATCAAAAAGGATGAAATCCTGTCATTTGCAGCAAGATGGGTTGACCTAGAGGGAATTACATTTAGTGAGATAAGCCAGAAGGAGAAAGACAGATATTGTATGATCTCACTCAAATGTAATATAGAGAAGCAAAGCAAACAAATGAAACAAGTAACAAAAATAGACTTTTAGTCTGTAAAATTAAATTAGTGGTTGCAGTAAGGGGAGGGAGACAGTCAAGTTGGATTGAGGGGATCTAATGTGAAGGAAGAACTGGAGTGGTGGTAATGATCTTAATTTATTATATACAAATGTTGATTCACAATGATGAAAACCTTAAACCTATAGAATGTTATGATGCAATATTGCTTCAAGAAAATTAATTTAAAAAAAAAACTCACCAGTCATCTTCAAAAATATCAATGTCATGAAAGACCAAAAAGTTTGTCCAAATTAAATGTGATGAGAAAACCAAATATCATGCAACACATGATCCTAAATTTAATCCTGGATCAGGAAAACAAACTGACTCTCAAATAGAGGCAAAAATAAAAATAATAACGGTGACGTGTATGTACATGCATGAAAAATAATTATTCATCACAATATTCCCATAAATCTTCATAAATCTGACCATTTTTCAAAGTAAAATGTTATAAAAGAGAAAATAAACATTAGAAAGAGAAGTATTCAAAGTATAACAAATGTATGCCAAAAATTATAAAATCACAAATCACAGATTTTTTGTTTTAAAGGAAAGGTGCAGGCCGGAAGAAGGAGGAGGAAGAAAAGTTTATTTTTCAATTTTTTATTTAGTTGTTCACACTGGTTGGTTCCCCCCAGACCCTGGACTTAGACCCAGGACTTAAACCCAGGAGTATACAGCTTGCTCCTTCAGAGACAATTGAGCTAACCGCTGCTCCACCAGAGTGTACCCACAAACCACAGATTTTTTAAATGATAGTCCTTGTAGAACCATAAAACGATAAAGATTACTTATTTCTACCAAATAAAAGGAGACATCAAGGGGAAAAGGGGAGGACAACAAAATCTTTAGCTTTCCAGAAAAAAACCCTAATAATTCATATAGCATATTTTTTCATAAATTACTATAGTATTAGCACTCAACATTTATAATGTATATGGTCGTTATACAAACACATATATGATGAACAAGTATTCCAGACTAAATTCAATCCTTAGAATTAAATTCATTTTTCTGTGCTCAGAAATATCATTCAGACTCAAACAGGAGATGAAAACTGAATCATTTTAAGCAAAGGAAGTTTTGCCCTGATAAAAGCATGCTAATTGAGCTCATTTAATTAAGACTTGCTGAGATCCAGTACACATATAATAATTTTTAAGTTAAAGATTTATTTTACATACATTTGAGCTTCCATTTATTCCCTTATAGACAATTGTGAGCAACAAATCTGTGCCACAAGTGGGTTGAGATTGTCATCCATTTTGAAATCAGCTAACTATAACTCCTTTCTCTACTCTACACTGTTAAGCAAATTTGACACTAATTTTCAGTACCTCTTCTGACTGTCTCACATATGGTCTTTCAGTTCTTAATGTTCTGGCATCTAAATAATTATTAGTCTCCCATTTTGGACCCATGTTCTGACCAGCAAGAATCTCAAATAGTTCACAGACCACCAACCTAAAAAATTACCAAAAAGTAACAAAGTAATAAAAATCACATTGTTTACCATTTAATCAAAAATTGCTGAGTATTCAAAGCAGGAACATATAATCCATAACCACAAAAAAAGAAATCAATCAACAGAAACTGATGACAAAGATAATAGAATTAGTAAACAAGCACATTAAATAGTTATTATAGATATACCCCACATATTCAAGATGGTAGACAAAAATATGAGCATAAAATGAAAAGAAATGAAAAATTTTTAAATGTAAACATAACATTTAGAGATAAAATATATAAGATCTTAAAAAGTACTGAGTAGGATTAAGAGCAGTTATGCTATGAAAAAAACTGAAATTATGGCATGATAACAGGCACTATGCAAAGTAAAATACAAAAGGAAAAATGCACTTAAAAAACAGGGCACTAGTGATCTGCAGGATAATATCAAATCCTCTAACATACATCTAATTATAATGCCAGAGATGAGAAAATAATTTTTCAAGAAATAATGGTTGAACACTTGTCAAATTTGGTTAAAACTGGAAAACCTACACGTCCAAAAATAAACATCAGTGTACTGCAAGCAAAATCAACAAAAATAAAGCCGCATGAAGGTACATCATGATCCCACTGTTAAAATTCAACATTAAAGAGAAACGTTTTAAAAGCAGTCAGAGAGAAATGAGAGCATGTAGAAAAGATAAAAAATAAGAATGATAGCAGAGTTCTCATCTGTAGCTATACAAGCCAAAACAATGACACAGCATCTTTCAATGGCTGAAAAACCTTAATGAACAGTCCAATAGAATATTTGACACAGATGAAGGGAAAATAAATGAACTTAAAAATAGAGTTAAGAAAACACCTCAGAAATTAGCACATTGATTTATTCATTCAATAACTGTGTGCTAATAATATGCCAAGCATTGTCTTTGTCGTTGTGACATCTCATAGAGTTAAATAGAAAAGTCATTCCTGACCTTGAAGGTGCTCCTGAACATGACAGGTAGAGATGGTATAATAATCAAATAAGCAAAAACAGATATACGGTATTTATCATGTAACAGTAAATCTTTGAAGAATGATAGATAGAAATAAGCTGGAAACTGAAAATAGATGCTATTGTAGAGAGAATTCAGGGAAATCATTGCTGAGAGGATGACTTGAGCAAATGCCTAAGACAAGTGATAATTCGTGAGACTCTCTGGAAGATCATTCTGGACAGAGGAAACACCAGTGCAAAGACCCTACCCAGAAATATTATTGGCATACCAAAGCGTGGCAAGGAGATGACTCAGAAATAGGCTGACCATATTTTCTTGACACAAAAACAAGACACTTGGATGGCAAAATATGACAGGGTTATGGGTTATGCGCTGGTGACTGAGCAGGGGAGGAGGCGGAGCAATCAAAATCAATAGGAACCCAGCAGTGGGACAGCGGCAAGTCAGTACTACGGAATGCTGATCAGCGATGGCATGATGACATGCGGTCCAGCAGGGCTTCAAACGAAAGGCCAAGGCTGGTGAGAGGACTGTTGGCACCTTAGTTGAAAACTAAATTTGGCACCCCTATAAGCCCATCTCCAAATGTCCTGGCTAAGACATGTGCCACTTTAACCATCCTAGTGCCAGAAATGCCCACTAACCAGGTGGTCTTTAACTCTGGGTAAAAAAGGCAGCTGCTTTGGGGCCCCCTCAGCGGACTAAGCCCGGGGCAACTCAACTGGCCCTTTTGTGCCGCATTAAAGACAGTCCTGGTTTATTTAAAATAAGACAAAATTGACATTTTAAAAACACGGGATGGTGGGAAACTATGAAAATAAATGTACTGTCGCATTTAAATTGGTACGTATGGTCAGCCCACTCAGAGAGGGAGATGAAAAATATAAAACGGAGATTAAGAGACATGGAGAATAGGAGAATCTAAAGAATACAGTATATGTTGGAAATAAGTCACCACTCAAAGAAATAATGATTGACAATTTTCTAGAGATCATTAAATATGAATCATCATATTGAAAAATATGATGAACCCCAAGTAAGAGAAAAATATGCACTTAAACAAGTGTTATTAAAACCTTGGAGTATCGAAAACAAACAAACAATCTTGAAAACGATTTTTTGTGGTCAGCTAGTTGTTTCTCTCTCATATTTCTGGACTCTCCCCAACACTCATGCCTCACTCTGAAAGGAAGAGACGTGACTAATGTAACTGAAGAGAAAGCAGGCATCCTTGGGTTCTGTCTCTCTTGAGTGTTTTCTACATGCTCAGTGTGCATTCAGACTTGTGGTAAAAGGAACCGCATGCGCAGGCAGTGTGAGGGAGGTGACCCACTGTGCCGGCAACTGTGTGACTAGCAACTGTAGCCTATTCGAAAGGACACTGTGACTTCAACAATCAAAGAGCAAGCAACTCACTCCCTACCCCTCAATACTCATACGTTAAGTGTGAGATCCCTACTATATTACCACCATGAAAACAAGCACATGTTTGTATTAGTAAATGTTGACTAATACAATTTTACAAGCCTCAAAATAAAAAAAAAGATTGAGCTACTGAAATAGCATAACATTTCAAATGTCACATAGATTTCTTCTCAAAGTGTGTTTCTTATCATTTAACTGTTCCCACTAACACTTGAATTACTCATTAAATGTCTTTTTAGGTGAAATTTATATAAATTTAACCATTTTGATGAGAACTCAGTGACATACCGTGCATTCACAATGTTATATGTCCTCCCTCTCTGTTTAGTTCCAGAACGTTTATATTATCCCAAAAGAATATCCATATCCACTATCCATAACGTCCATTAAGCAGCTGCTTGCCCTCCCTCCCCTGCCCACCAACCCTGACAACTGCCAATCTGCATTCTGTCTCTATAGATTTACCTGTTTTAGATACGTCATATAATCAGAATCTTAGAAAGTGTGATTTTTTACATTTGCCTTTTTTCACTTACTCTAATATTTTCAAGAATCATTGGCTTTTTAGTATATCTCAATACTTCTTTAGTCTTAAAACTGAAAAAAAAAATAGTCCATTGTGTATGTATAGAGCACAATTTGTTCATTCATTCATCCATGGATATTCAGACTGTTTCTGTCTTTTGGTAATTATAAATAGTGCAGCTATCCATAATATTTACATATAGCTATTTGACTACCTGTTTTTGATTATTTGGGGTATATACTTAGGAAAAGAATTGCTGGAACATATGATAATTTAATGTTTTAACTTTTTCAGGAAGATATTTCTTTTATATTTTGCAGTGCATTATATTTTCATCATAATTCTAACACAATTTGCCCACTTAACTTTTGTCCCTATAAAATAACACATAATTTTTCTCACTTTATTTCAAGTACATTTTATTTATTTTATATTTGTTATTACCTATAAGTATAAATGATGCATTAAAGAATTTCTGCATAATAACACTTAGAGAACTGAGATGCATGTCTTCAAATTTCAAAGATATTCTTCAATACAATTTTACTAGCAAATTTAACTTTTTTAACATCTATGGGCTATTTGATATATTAAAAATTATAACATAATTTAGTAAAGATTCTGAAATGAGTACTTGCTAAATTGTAAGTCTATAAAATTATCTAATTCTAATTCTAGGCATTCTTTTTCAATGGTTGACATTAAAGATATATTATTTTGTATCTCTCTAACTGAATTGAATACCAATTTGCTCCAATTACTATGACCTATAATAAACTAAATATTTCCCTGACAAATATATGCAATAAAAATATCTGTCATTTAGATTAAATGCATGAATCTATACTTATAATTCCAAAGTTTAAAAAGTACAATATTTTCTAAATAGATTTTAATGGCTTTCTACATACCTTATTTCCAGCACAAATGTATAATTTGAAATTATCCTTGTTTTAATCTTTAATTATCAGTTCTCTTGCAAAATAAAAATACAACTACATTCCTTGAACCATCATGATAGTTTGTTGTGATCAGAACCTTTGTAACTAATTAATTCCTTTAGCTAGAATAATTCTTCACTTATAGATCCTATTATGATTTCAGTGTTGCCTGATCTGCCTAGATGAACATAGGAGGACATATGTTCACTTTCTAAGATGCAAATTTTAAGAAGACAATAAAAAAAAAAAAACAATGATTCTGTGCATTCCACTTTCCTAGGGACCTCTCACTATGAGAAAAGCTACATTTTACACCAGGTAAATATAAACCTAAAATAAATGATCACAATCCCATGATTGTTGAATAGGCATGTGGCAGGTATAGAGCTTCAAAGAGGAGGAAGAAAGCTGCAGGGCCCAGATGTTCCATGTCTTCTCGGAGAAGTAAATGCTGACCTGAGTTTTGCCAGATGTCTAGGGAATTACTAAACAGATGGGAAAGGGTCATGAGAATAAGCAGGACTCAGAGGCCAAAAGCATCATGATGGCTTCAGAAAATCACGAGCAGTCTATATTGCTGCTCAGAAATGCATATTCAGAAATGGTGAAGTGTTTTAACTGGAAGTGGACAGGGAACCACACCTGTCTCACAAGCTATGATAAAAAAGCTTGAATTTAATTCTGCAGATAATAGGATCTACTCTTTTTTTTTTTTTTTTTTTTTTTAAGGAAAGGATACAGGCAAGGATGAAGGCGAGAAGGCAGGCAGGAAAAGAGAGGAAAAAGAGGCACTTTATTTATTTTTATTTGACTGTTCATCTCGATTGTTCTGCCCAGCCCAGGACATGAACCCAAGTTCCTGGGATGTATGAAGACAGCTAGAAGCTGGAAACGGCAGATCTAACCACTACTCCACCAGGCACGCCACTAAATGGTTTTAATAAAGTGGCTGGTCAGAAGCTCTTTCCTTCATCCACACAAAAAATTACAGACTTTCACCAAACAACATTAGCAAAGACAAATCAAAAGATGGAATGTCTGCATGTGTGGGTATGCTATTTAGGGAGAAGCTCCTGGTGACATGTGTCAGCAATAAGGGAAAGAGAAGTAGAGCTCAGCTCCCAGGTGGAATCTTAGATTGAACCCAGTCCAACCTCTTCTGTGACCTGCAGATGGCAGTGTCCACACCTCTCAAAGAAGACAAGGGAAAGCGCCTTCCAGAAAAAAACATCCTTCCAGGACAAGCATGTACCTAGAGACAGAGAGGGACAGCTTCAGTGTGGGCAGAGGGCGGAGAAATGAAGAGCATTCATGAAAATACCCAGACTTGCTGTTAACAGCATTAAATGCAAATAATCACAAATGTTAAACATCTTCAAATGTGAACATGTTTGTCAAGTCTAGGTCCTACCATTCCTCTATCTCACATATGAAATGAAACATATTAAGAAAGGTATCATCAATTCGAATGGCACTCAGTATCTAATATACAATGCCTACATCCCTTTTAATCAAAGTCAAATATGAGTGCTCGACTTTATATACCAGACATTTTAAATATTATTGCATTGGAAATGAATTTCACTTGTACGAACATCTTAAGGAGCATGTAGTGATTAGTAGTATGCGAAGTGTGTGTCACACAATATACAAAAACCTTAGTTTTCTCTCATCCTCTACAAAAGACAAGCAAACAATAAATCCCCAAGAATCTTATGTTATCAGAAGTTATAGGTTACATAAATTTATACAAAGCTAGTCATTTTCCATACTCCTTGCCAGTATTAATTTATTTGATCAAAATAGCAATGTTCTCTTCCCTTATATCTAGTTTTCCTTCTCCACAGCTTGAATATATAATCCTTAATATTATCAGATAATAATGCTGGTTCTTCCTGTGTCCAAATTATTCCAAAATTATAACCACTTTTAGGTCATTAGAGTATCAAAAATACATTTGTTATAAAATCATTCCATGGTGAAGAAATAAATGCTAATGTTTCTACCAAAGATGATTGACATAAATGCTATAAGCAGGAAACATATAATTGTAACAAGATCAGTAATTGCTTCTAACTCTAATGGCAGCATAGTCTTTAATACAGGAAATATTATTATAAGTTTTACTCTGTGGGTAATAGTGCTTCTAAAACAAAAACTCAAAAACATTAACAAATGGTTCTCAAAGTTTTCTGCTCCAACTTCATTCACTTATGCAACCAGTATTTCTCTCATTATTATGTATTCACTAAAAATGCACCACATTCCTTCTATGAGCAAAGAGTGTACATATTTACTTAGGAACACAGAGGTGAATGATCCCTATTCTCATAGAGCTTAAAGCCTCCTGGTGGTAGAGACAGAAAATAATCAAGTAATTTAAGTGTAAATAGGAATAACAGGGGTAAAAGAAAAGACATTAAATGATGTGTCTGCCATCTTGTTCTTCCTGCACAGTGCTTCACTTCCTCACAAAATTGTTCTGTGAAGAGGAGACCTGAGATTCACAGACTGAATAAACTTGAGCCAGAGAGACCTAAGTTAAAGGTCACAAGTTGGTCACATTTGAAAAGTGAAATGTTTTGTTTAGTCTTCACAGTGTTATAGAAATCAGAGAATTTCTTATAAAAAATCTGTATTTCTGACTTTTATGAGAAGATTGGAAAACCTAGGAACTCTGAATAAGGCAGTCCCCTTTATTTACTGGAGCATGTACCTACATACATGCAGACATCCACTCCTACTTCCTTGCAAATAAACCCGTTTTCTTCGAGGTAATAAACCCAGCCTCCAGCAAAATACTCACTTTTGAAAACATCCTTTTACAGTTAAAGCTGACCATATAACAATGTTCTGACAAATAAACACAAAGGGAAGTATTCCAGAGAATACTGGGAGTTCTTGATGACTTGGAGTGGTCTAAATGAGGTGGTTATGTATCAGTGCTCTAAATCCAGGTCCTCAACCAAGACCCAGAGGAGGATGAGAGGCAGTTTCAGGGTTAAAATGAGGCATGTAATTTGTTAATGACTATGCAGCGACTTCACACAAGCACTATCACACTGTGACCACAGGAACATCATTCCTTTGTCATCTGTCTTTCTTCTTGAGTTAGGTTAATGACACCGTGGGAGTAAGGGGGACTAACTCCTCATGCTGTCACATTTTGCCCCTGGAAAGTTCCAGATTCCTCGTCATCTGGAATCACCAAGTACTCTGATTTCTATCCAGAATCCATTTTCATTGTTTTATGTTCTTAGTCTCTCTATCCTGTTACTAGGTACAAGTTTTATAAATGTCTCTGTCAGTCTTTGTATAAATTGAATTTGTCCACAAGTTATAGAAATGCAAAATAGCGCATAAATAGAAATTCATTTCTTAGAACTGAGGTTACCAGTGAGGAAGTGGGTAAGGGTCAGGAGCAAGTGGGAGTGGTTCAACGAACAGTGAAAGAGAACCTTTAGTAATTGGGTGGTGGGTGTAGTGTGTCATATTTAATTAATGAGGAAACTGCACACATGGGATTACATTATTTTTTAAATCAATAAAAAATTTTAAAAAATATTTCTATCTCATGCAAAAGTGTTTCCATGTTCCTTCCAAAAGGCATTCATGATTCAGTCAGTGAGATGAAGGAAGAGATGAAGAAGTATGGGTTAAAGACCTGTAACAGTTGTCTTTTAAAGAAGGTTCCTAAAGATAACACAGACACTTCTGCTTAAATTTCATTAGTCAGAACTTGGTCACATAACAACCCCTTGCTGCAAGGGAAGCTGGTAAATAGTCATTATTTTTATAGTCTTAGTGCTCAGAGATAAATTAGTCAGTAACAATGGAAGAAGGGGAAAATGTTGAGATAACTATTAACATCTACTACAGAAAGTTATGGAAATAGGACCATACAATCTTGCTAATCTGCAAATATACAGAGAATTAATCCATACCTTATTCAAACCATTGGATCCCTCAAAAAAAGATACAACTCTAATGATTTAATATTGTTGGACTTTTTACTGAATATCCATTTAGACTTCTAATGCTGTAGCATATAGAAGAAATATCTAGAAGCAATTAAGGTGAGAAAAATAGCAGTTTACTATTCTGCTTAGCAACAGTGAGTTATCAACCTTTCTGGTGTTTGTCAAATTTAGCCGAGAAAAGCATCTCAGTATAGCTTTTATTTTATTTCTTTTGTATTTTTAAATTAGCCCACTAAATGTCATATAACTTATAATAATCCATTTAGAACATGTTTCCTCTGTGACTTTAAAATACACGGTAAAGAAGCAGACTTGATTTCCACCTAGTTGGGAGTTTATTCACGCTGCAGACTTAGCTATCTCCTAAATTTATTTTACCTATTACACCTGTTCTCAAGTGTGTTGATTGTATTTCCTGAAAAGATGTTTCTTTATTTGGCTAATTCAGTCTTAAAAAGACAGTAATATCTAATTTTAACAGATTTCTCTATTCAATTCTTAATATATAAAAAGTCAAATGAAATTATTTTCAATGGGTATATGTGTTCATTCATTTTTATTCATTATATCACAGCAGTACATACAAGCATGCCATTCTCTTTTAATCTAATGTAGCACAGTATATATATATATATATATATATGTGTGTGTAGCATGATATAGAATATAATGAGAATGATTGTGGAAGTAAATCAAATATCTCACTAAGTATATTGAGTTAGCCTGCTTTATTAAAAATTTAAATCATAACTTTTAAATAAACTTCAAGTTAATCAGAAGTATTTGCATTAATGACAAAATCACTGTTTTAAAATCATTAATAAAAGATTAGAACCCATTTCATAAGCACAATGTTGACACAAGTAACTGATAACATAAATTTAAAAGTGCTGAAAACTACCACGTATACTGCCTTAAACAAAACATACATGAAGTTTGGTATCTAGGTTTATCAGTTATGGTATAAGAGAATCCCCTATTAAAAGTGTCTCGGAGAGGAAGACATAGATATTGATTTCTCTCTCTCACAATAGAGCCCACAGTCACCCAGTTTCCTTCTGCCTTGTTGCTCCATCATCCTTTAGAGTTGGTAGCATATATGGCAGCTTAGCCAAAACTGGCCCACGGGCATCATCTCCATTCTAACTTCAAGAAATAGAAAAGAAGGGAAAAGGAAATGGAAAGTAAGCAATTTCCCTTTTAAGGAACACGAACCAAAAGTTGCTTACATCACTACTGCTCTCACCTTATCCAGAATTTGTTGCCTCGCCTGTCTGCAGGGGAGCCTGGGAAGCATCCGTATGTCCACCTAAAACTCTGGGAAAAAGAGAAGCCAGACGCAGAGGAAACTGCATTCTCTGTGTTACCCAGCCCATACATCAGACACATGTCAAATGAAGAAGGCAATTAACGTTCGTTGCAGACAGTCATATCATAAGCATGTATGGGCTCTCTCCTGTGAATTAATTATTCACTGTTGTAAGTGAAATAAATAAGACAATTAATTAAACGGTCTTTGTCTTTATTATTATTTCAATTTGGAGAGTGAATCTTTTTATCAGTGTCTGAGAAATATCCAAATTTAGTTGCTAAGTTACCATTTTATTTGCTATGTAGTTAAAACTGAACTGAATTAAATAATCTTTAATAATAAAGGAAAGATTGCATAAGTAAATTTAAAGTACCATAAGTTAATTCCAAGTAATAATTATAAGTGGTTCTAAACAAATCTGCTCATTAGAAGTAAAACAGCACATGAGAAATAAAAGTTAATGACAGCATAAACATAAATCAGCATCTTACTTGAATATAATTATTTCTTCTCTTATTCACAGACTCAGTAATCTTTTCTGATAAACCTCACAAGAAGACATTTATGTAATAAGTATGGCATTCTCATGTCAAATCATCACTATGAAAGCTGTGGGAAACATGACAGAATTATATCAAATTCTTGATTCCCGAAGGTCAGAAACAGAGAAATTACCTTCTCAGCATTCCCAACTTCATGTACTCCAATTACTCAACAAAAATCTGCTAAGCAAGAGAGGGCACAGTTTCTGTTTACAAAATGTTCACTGCACTGTGGTTTAAAAAGAAAGGTACATGGGCTCTTTCATTTCCATGTAATGAGGACTAAATCTACATATTTGGGGACCTAAAGTTTACTTATTGTCCTCACACATACCCTACCCCTCACATAAGAAATCATTTAGAAGATTATTTTTTGGAGAATCTAATCTGCCCAAGAGAAAAATTAAAGAATCTACATATTTGGAGACATAAAGTTTCCTTATTGTCCTCACACATACCCCACTCCTCACATAAGAAATCATTTAGAAGATTACTTTTTGGAGAACCTAATCTGCCCAAGAGAAAAATTAAAAATACCATCCCAGGTGGACCATGGTGGAGCAGCACCTCCAAATGAGCACAATCCACATAAATCCCAAGGACTCTGGATCGCATTCCAGGTATGCATCCCAGCCTGGGTCTAGGGAAACAACCAATATGAAAAAATAAATAAAAATTAAAAATTAAATGCTTCTTCCTCCTCTCTCTTTCTACTTGCCTTCATTTCTGCCTGCACCTTTCCTTTAAAAAAGAAAAAAAATTGTATATACCCTGATGAGATGGCCCAGTCAGATATCCCTACAGTAAAAGACATGATCAGCATGCCCTCTTCATGCACGCAGCCTTAATCAGCTGTTTAGACACCTTCTTTAAAGAGGAGACAGCCAAAGATCACCAGACATTTGAGAAATGCGTGTGTGTGTGTGTGTGTGTGTGTGTGTGTGTGTGTGTGTGTGTGTGTGTGTTGGGAGGTGGGGGGACCACAGAAGAGGCAAGGAGAATTGTACCATAGCAATAAGGGAGGACAGAAATATAGAAAAACACTATTTTATAAAATTGTTTGCACAGTTTCTGTTTGGAAAGCCAATGAATATGTTTTAAAGCAGGGTCGTCAACCTACAGTTTATGGCCCAAATCCAATTTACCCACCCACAGAATGTATAAACAAAGTTATTGAAAAACAACCCCCCTCCCCACCAACCACCATTTACATATTGCCTATGACTGCATTCACAATACAGCGGTAAAGCTGAGTAGCTGAGACAGAGGCTACACAGCCCACAAAACATAAATTAACTAATATTTGGTACTTAATAGGAAAATTTCATAGACCACTTTTCTACAAAATAGATCACTTGAATGATCTTTTTAATCAATCATTCATTTAAAAAGTATTTTGTGCCAGCTATAGGAAAAATCAAAGATTAAGAAATGGATCCAAGTCTCAAGCAATTTATAATTTAATCAGAAGAGATTTTACAGGTATTTATTATTATATATGATAGATTAATTCATATAATAACATAATATATTCTATACAGTTATTATATAATATATACATAAAACATACCAGAGTAGATAGTGAAAAATGCTATTTGGGATACAGATTATAAGCTATGGTTGTTGGGAGATGGGAAATAGATAGCTAGTGAGGAGATATATATATAGCATACATATTACATATGTTTAACATACATATTATATATGTTATACATGTGTGTTCTATATATAACATATGCACAGAGATTCAGAGATGTTCCTAAAGAAGGTGATATTTGAGTCAGAACCTAAAAATTAGATATACCCTTGAAATTTATACTTATTTTATGCCCTTTGAAGTGCTTTAGATATTTACTTGTAACTATTGGTTTTTAATTCAGATATATAAAAATAATAATCACCTTGTTCTATTGAATATATCTTTTACACAAATTATTTGTCTTACAATTTAATTTAACTTTATTCCTTTTAACTTCTTATTTATAATTTAATTCCTATTTAATTCTTTGAACCTTGAAAAATTTGTCTAAGGAAACTAACATTGACTTCACATAATGTTCTCTATAATACTCTGATTTGCATAGGAACCATTTATTATGACAAACTATCACAGAAAGGAAGAAATGGTTAGGTCAGAGTAATTACAGCCAAGCCGTCCTTTAACCACAGGTACATTTGGCTGTACATAACATGAACCTTATTTCACAAACTATGTCATTTATTGCTACTATTATAAAAGAACATTTTTAAAGGAACACTAGTTCTATAGTGAAAAAAGAACAAAAGTTTACTTTCAATGGTTCAGATTTTAAACTGCATTAGAAGAGATATAAACATCTCTTCTGAGCTGCATATATATATTTATATACATACATATATGTTGGTAAATGTTGTTCATGCACATCAATCAGGGATGGCTTACTACTCTCCTTTAAAATATAAAAGTCGGCTCTATTACAATAGCCAAAAAAGTGGAAACAAACTAAGTGACCATTGACAGATGAATAAAGATATACTATACATACACAATGAAATACTAAGCTACAAAAAAGAAAAAAAGATGAAACCCTGCCATCTGGGACACAATGGATGGAACTAGAGGAGACTATGCTAAGTGAAATAAGTCAGAAGGAGAAAAACAAATACCAGATGTCCTCCCTCCCTCATAGGTGGAATATAATGAAACAAAGCAAATGAGAATACAAAACAAAACTAAAACTAAACCGTGGACAATGATAACAAAACTGAGGTTATCAGAGGCAAAAGTAGGTGGGGGATAGGAGCAAAGGGTGGTGGGGTCCAATGAACAGTGGTGAGGATTATCAGACATTTGGTGGCGGCATGGTTTTATCATATATTTGATGAAGAGTGAGCCTACACATCTGAAACTTGTAAATATATACACATATATATTCACATTCATACATACATATATGTGTGTATATATATCTGACAAAAGAAACTTATTCTTTGACTTTTCCCCAATATTTACTGATGAAATTCAACAGTTTGCTTTGAAACTCTAGATCAATTGATTATCTAATTTTAAAAAATTCAATGATAAAAAGAAGAAAATATTATTTTCTCCTCTTCAGTTGCAGAAAATCAGATTTAGTTTTGGTTGCAAAACTGAAGATATACATGTAATTTTGAATAAATCTTGTTCAAAGATAACAATCTTGTTTACTTGGAGTTCAAAGATAGTTGCTATGCCCTATAAAAGTAGCCCCTAACATCTGAAAGATCAGTCTTATAACTGATTGACTGAAAATTTGTTCTCCGGTATGCTCCGGTGGAGTAGTGGTTAGGTAAACTGCCTCCAAAGGACCTGGGTTCAAGTAGGGGGTCCAGGGCAAAGCAACCAGAGTGAACAGATAAATAAATATAAAATGGGGTGCTTTTTCCTCTTCTCTCCTCCTGCCTGCCAACTTGCCTTCATTCCTGCTGCACTTTTCCTTTAAAAAATAATAAACAAACTTGTTTCTAAGTGTTCATTTTTAAACTCATCTCTATTTGTCCCAGACTGTCCCAATTTTAGCAATGAAAGTCCACTTCCCAGTTCCAGTTAAACCTAGATGGTTCGTCACCCTAAATGACAGCTTGGTGTTTAGGGAGGTATAAATGCTTTGAATTTTCTTTGTAAAGTCAGAAGAAGATTATTAGTCCTTAGCTATTCTCTCCCAAGTAGGGATATTTGAAGACCTATCCATATTCCATCCTTAAACAGAGATCATGACTCCATACTAAACTGATGTGTTAAATGAATAACATAAAGAACTATAAATTTCCATAATGGCTAATAAGTTAATATGCTGTGCAGTCCATAAAATGGGCTTACATTGAACTCATTAAGAACTTATTCACAGCAAAATTATGTTAAATAAGTCTATCATGGAATAGAATCAGATTAATTTCAAACTGCTAATTAGTAATACTTTTGGTATTTTCTTAGGATTTAGAAGAACTTTAAGTAGAATAGGATTTTATTTTCTTTTTGTTTCCCACCATTTCATTTTCAATAAATATCACAAACTAAATAAAACATGAATATGGCGTACCTAGATGGTGGCTCAAGTGTTAAGTGCCTGTCTAGGGTACAGTCCACATACAATCCAGGAACCTGTGTTCTCTGCCTGGGCCAGAGGGAAAAACTAAAATGAACAACTAAATAATAAAATGCTTCCTCCTTTCTCTTCCAACCTACTTTCATTCCCGCCTGCCGGCCTTCCTTCCTCTTAAAAAAATTAAAAAATAAATAAGTAAATTATATATATGTATACATGTATATATATATATATATATATATATATATATATAATTTTGACAATCTGATTGTGGAAGTGATTCCAACGACTTCAAGGAAAAAAGTAGAAGTACCATGTTGGACAGTATCATGAATTAATTCCTTTTTCATAATATCAACTTTTCTGATATCAACTTGCACACAATAAAGAACATCTGTATTTAGTTTTAGTATTTGCTTTTTACTTCAACTTTTCTATTTATTTTTATAGTAATATTTATTAGTTCTTTATTTCACAAGAGTAAATTCCATTTAGGATAGAGAAATTGCATCTCAGTCTATACTGTTTCCCAAAGAAATTGCAACCGATTTACATTCTCACCAACAATGTAGAGGAGTTCTTTTTTCTCCACACCCCTCAAACACCTCACCTGCTATTTCCACGTTTTTTTCATGTAGGCCATTCTAAGTGGTGTGAGATGGTATCTAATTGTAGTTTTTATTTGCATTTTTCTGATGATGAGTGACGTAGAGAATTTTTTCAGGCAGCTGTAAGTCATCTGTGTGTCGTCTTTAGAAAGGTCTCTAATCAGTTCTTTTGCCCATTTTTGTAATTTTTTTATAGTTGAGATGTATGAGTTCTTTGCATATTTTAGAAATTAAGCTTTTATTTTGATGTATTATGTGTCAATATTTTCTCCAGTTCTGTGGTTTGCATTTTTGTTTTAGTGGTGGTTACTTTTGCTGTGCACAAGTTTTTCAGTTTGATGTAGCCACAATTGTTTAGTTTTGCTTTTGGTTTCTTTTCAATGTTCCTCCTCCAAAGACCTCTTTGAGACTGAGGTCATGGAGTGCTTTCCCCACATTTTGTTTTAGGTATTTTATGATTTGAGGTCTTATGCCCAGGTCTTTGAGCCATTTTAAATTGATGTTTGTGCTTCACAATAATGAGTCTAGTTTTGAGGGGTATTTTTGCAGATGCCTTTCCAATTTTCCCAGCACCATTTGTTGAACAGAATTTACTTCCTCCACTGTATGATCTTTGCACCTTTGTCACAGATTAACTGTCCAGATGTGGTTCTATTTCTGGGCTCCCTATTTTATTTCACTGATCACTGTGTCTGTTTTTGTTCAGTGCCATACAGTTTTGTTGATAATTGCTCTATAGCATACTTTGAAATACAGACGTGTGATGCCTCCACTATTCCTTTTTTCTCTTAGAATAACTTTGGCTATTTGAGGCTTTTTATAGTTCATATAAATGTCAGTATTGTTTACCCCATTTACTTGAAATGGAGTTTTGATGGGAATTGAATTGAACCTATATATTGTCTATATATTGTCTTTATTTTTAAAACATAAAATATTTGCATAAATATATAAAATATTACATAAGCCAAAATCATTTAAAAGTATATTCAGAGACATCTAGTTTCTCGTTCTATCCCTTCCTCAATTTTCACCTGCCTGTGTATGTAACCACTTTTATTAGTTTCTTTTGTTATTCCTGTGTTTCTTTCTTGAAAAACTAGATAAATATGTGGTGTGTGTGTGTGTGTGTCTTTGTTCACTATGCTTTCATTTATTTAATAATATATCCTGGAAATTATCCCATATAGCTTAATAAAAATCTTCTCTGTCAAATTATGAAATTTATTTGGAACCACAAAAGATTCCAAATAACAAAAACAACCCTGAGAAAAAAAGAATAAAAGAATTATCATGCTACTTAACTTCAAACTGTACTAAAAAGTAATCAAAACAGCATGGTACTGGAATAAGAACAGACACAGAGATCAGTGAAATAGAATTAAGAGTCCAGACTTAAATCCACATATACATGAACAATGACTTTATAACAAAGGAGACAAAAATAGGAAATGAAGCAAGGAAGTCTCTTCAACAAATGGTGTTGGAAAAACTGGACAGTCACATACAAAAGATTGAAACTAGGTCACTACTTAACACTATACACAAAAATTAATTCAAAATGTATTAAAACTTTTGATATAGGACTAAAACAATAAAATACAGAGAAAAAATAAACATAGGCATATGCTCCTTGACATCAACCTTAGAGATGTCTTTGGGGATTCTAATCCAATAGCAAGGGAAACAAAAATAAACCTAAATAAATGGTACTAGATCAAGCTAAAAAGTTTCAATACAGCAAAGGAAAATATTGTCAGAATGAAGAGATATCCTACTGAATAGAATGTATTTGTACATCATACGTCCAGCAAGGGGTAAATAGCCAAAGCATACCAAGAATCCAACAACAATGAAATGACAATAAATGGGAAGAGGATCAGGATAGTCATTTCTCCAAAGAAGACATAAGTTGGTCAACAGTCACAAGAAAAGATGTTCCACATCTCTAGTTATCAAGGAAATGCAAAGCAATAAAATAAGATATCACCTCTAACCTGTGAGGATTGCTGTTATCCAAAGATAAGAAGCAACAAATATTGGAGTATGTAAAAAGAAAGGAATTCTAATAAACAGTTGGTGAGAATATAAATTTGTGAATCCTTATGAAAAACAGTATGGAGATTGCTCAGAAAATTAAAAATATAAATTCCATATGATCCAGTCATCCTACTTCTAGGTATAAACCCATAAAATAGTCTTTAAACCAGAATTTAAAGAAATATATGTATCCCTCCATATTTATTACATCTTTACATCATTATTTACGATAGTCCAGATGTGTAAACAACCTAAGTGCCCATTGACATATGAGTGGATAAAAAAGATGATAAATCTCTCTCTATATATATACACAATGAAATGCTACATATATATGTGTGTATGTGTGTGTATGTATATATGTATACATATATATATACGTATACATATATATGTATATATGTCACTCCATTTGCAATAACATGGATGGACCTGTTATGCTTAATGAAATGTCAGAGAAAGACAAATATTGTATGATTTCTTTCTTACATGGTATATAAAAGAAGCCAAACAAGCAAATGAACGAAATAAAACAAAAATAAACTTTTAGACTATAAGAACAAATGAATGATTACCAGAAGGGATGGGGGCAGGCAAGTAAGATAAAGGGGTCAGTTATATGGTGAATAATAGAATTAAACTTTTAGTGGTGACTTTACTGTATTTACAGATGTCGATATATAATGTTGCACATCTGAAACTTGTAAAACGTTATATGCAATGCTATTTTAATAAAAAATATTATTGGGTAAAACTTTTTCCTATTTGTGGTAGCAAATTATTCCATTTTGTGGTTGTTCAATTAATCAAAGAGTGGATATTGTTTTTAATATTTTACTAATACAAATACTTTTGCAATGAGCAGTTTGGGGTATTTTCATTTCGTTTTTGTAAGGTATATTTCAGGGTTTAATAAAATTTTTAGTATTTGGTAAGAGGTGGTTAAATTCTAAAGAAGTGGCTAGGATGGTGTGATTATTATCTACCCAATATCCAATTTATTCTACCTACTAACAAAATTCTGGTTTAATTTAGACTTCAGAATGTCAGTGGAAGACTTTTTTCTTTCTTCATTCTCAAGGAGATCAGCTCAACAGATAAGAGATCCCTTTGCCCTTTTATTCTCTGCATTTTCTTCTGTCTAAACTTGAAAATATCTGGAACCTAACCTGCCATTGTGCACCATGAGACAACCTCAAATGCTAGAATCTAAGTCCAAGGACATCATGGCAAATAAATAGTAGACTGGCCCCAAATTACCTACTTCCAGATTGCTTTTATGTGAAAAATGAATCAATTTCAATACAGCTTGAGTTTTTTATTTGGATTTTTCTTATAATCGGTCAAATAAAATCTTAGTTATAAAGAAACTGGTACCCAAAATGGAGTACTACTAAGAACTTAAGCCAAAATATGTTAAGACTTAGTAAGGCAACCCAACTGAAAAGCTAGTAAATTTTATAATGACATAGCAGAATATTTACTTAAATGCTTGCCTCTGTACTTTGGAAGACTGTCCAGTATTAACAGAAATGGTTGGGATATTTATAATGATTCCTGTGTTGCCTTTTTCTTGTCAGTTTTAGTAAAACCTACAAGAGAGAAATAAACACAAACTAGAGCTATCAAGTCTGAAAACTGAGATTAAAGGAAACACTGCCTTAGCCATGAGAATGCTCTCTGCCTGACACCTGCAATCTAAATTGAATGAGACCCACAGTTGGAAGGCTCAGAGCTATCTACAAGAGCAACCACTTCTGTAAAGCAGTAATAGGAAGTGTCTGTAAAATCACAGCCCTGATAGGATTTAAAATGGAAGGTGAATTGCTGGCATTACAAGATAAAACATGTGACTCCCACTGGAGTCATTATTTCAAATGTTCTTGAGACATCAGCCTTGACGATGAAAGAGAGTTGGAGAGAACACCAAAGCCAAAAGTAAAAGATGAAGCTCATTTCGGCTTTAGAATTCTGTATCTGCAAGAGAGCCAGAGTAGTACAATACTTTGGGAAGGATTCAATGCCAATGGTGCAGTCCAGTACGTTGACTGGTAAAACTGTCCCTGCCTCCTTGAAGTCTTTCAAAGAAAAACCAGGTGTTGCTAATGCTCAAGTATCTAATCTACAGCAGTTCTATCAGAAATGCTACAGGGGAGGAAATCTGTTAGGGGCTTTCTTCCTCCTGAAACCAGCAGGAGGTCAAAGTCTAGTTGCTATTGGCTGGATTATTAACAAATTCACTAAATCAGAACAGTCTTTCCTCCAGGCCTTGCTGATCAATAAAATGCTACCTCATAATCTCTGATTTTTAAACCAAAAGACTTGACTGCTGGTCTTTGGTTCTTTTCACAGGAAGGTTAAAAAACAAACAAACAAAAAATCTACAAATGAAGACGCCTACGACAAGATTAAAATCTGTTCTTTTTCAAAAAAAATTACCTAGTGAAGTCATCATAAGGCTAAATTAAAGAGGTGCTTCTTACCCACCTCATGAAGGAAGCAAAGCTTGAAGCAGGGTTATTAATTAAATTAACTGACACTTATTTCCAGTAGACTACACAGTGTGCACAAAGTGTTAGGGAAGGGAAGGCTCAAGCCCTGTTCATAGAACAATGGACAGGTTTGACTAACAGCTTCAGGTACAGATAAAAAGATACAGTTGGACAAGTACCTGAATGCAGGGCTAAGATATGTGGAGGTTGCCCTGTAGATAAGAAGGATTGAAAACAAGAGTGATATTTACAAACATTATTTTAAGTGTGAGTTTGTGGGGGGAAAAGGCCTGTTCACCACTTCCAGCAGTCATGAAGCAAAGCCACAAAAACATCCTGTGACCTGAGCTTGCTGGAATGTTGCCAGCAGACAAAGAACTTCCTGCACTTGAAACCTCCTCCCCTAATTTACATCCCTCTCTTCCTGAGTTTGCTGTAATCTATATAAGTGTGCTTTAACCAGAAGCCTGTGCTCAACCTTTGTGGGTTAAAGACCCCTGCTGAGCCCGCATGTAATAAATCTGCCTAAAATACTTCCAAAAGAGTGCCGGCTTGGTTTATCCCACAGATCCGCAACAAGTTCAGAGCTATACCCAAAATTAACCATGGAGTCAGCTAAGTTCCATAGAAAACAGCACAGGTTCAACTAAGGAGAGTGACTAAGCAAAATGAAGTAAATTAGTGTCTAAATTAGCAAACCCCATTAGAGCTCACTGGCACAGGCAGTGACGGCAGGGTAGAAACAGGGTCAGCAGTGCTTGTTTGGAAAAACTCTTCCATTTGTATTTCTACAGACTCAAACTAACCAAACCGGGTCTAGGGTAGTATATATTATCCTTGCTGACTTAGAAGTATTTAAATCTTTCCTTTTTTCACTCCAAGATTATTTGATGGTAGGTCCACATTGGAATATATCAAGTCAGGTTTATTATTTATCCATCTAGACGAAAATCGGTTCATGTACGTGACTAAGTGATTACGAATATGATGGAAATACCCAGATAATATAAAAGTAGAAGCTCTTCTAGTCTTATTAAGCCATCTTGAATTTTTTGTGCCAATTTATAAACTATTCTCTATAAACCTTAATCAAAATAGGATATAAAACATTGCCATTTAGTCTTATTTATGTCCATTAGATTGTGTTACCTCACTCTGCAATGTGCTGGGATTTCTCTGAATTTTAAACACTCATCCAGAAATGTGATGTGATCTCAGGTGCACTAGTGAACAACCGTAATACCCACATCCAGTGTATCCTCTCAGCCTCTGACTTGTCAGCTACAGATTATAAATTTGATCACTGGTTCATGAAGCTGATCACAGAGAGAGAACATTATAA
The DNA here is from genome assembly GCA_004363575.1 of Solenodon paradoxus. NCBI lineage: Eukaryota > Metazoa > Chordata > Mammalia > Eulipotyphla > Solenodontidae > Solenodon > Solenodon paradoxus. Next base: position 627,165 of record RJWH01000469.1, on the reverse strand, counting down.
GGAATTATAAGCAAAGAGGAATTCACGTGTAAAAAGAGCATTAAAAAAACAAAGAAATATATATTATCACTGCCCCTCTAAGCAAAAAATCAAATTATCCTAACATGAATGCAACAGAAATATTACTCTTCATGAGAGTTTATCTTTCTCTTTTACCTATTTAGTTCAGTACATGCTTTTAAATTATGTTTTGCCAAGGGCAAAGATAGCTTTTCTCCTACCTCTGAAAGAAAACAAGAGTGTCATTTGAAGGTAGACAGCATCTTATTTGGTCTGTTGGAAATCTACACACTGCAGAGACATAAGAGCTTAAAAATAAGAAAGAAACCTATCTTCAGTGGTATCATCAAGATTAATGTGCAAGTTACACTGAGAACAAAACATTTAACTCTGCATTTCCAAGGTTTGTATTTTCACTGGTACACAAAAACCCTTCTGCAGTCAGGTACTTGACCAGCTTTATCTAAGTCTGTAAATGTGAAAATTCTGTTGTTGTTTTTTTAGAGGAAGGAATGAAGGCGGGAATGAAGACAGATAGGCAGCAGACATTAAGGAAGAGAGAGGAGGAAGAAGCATTTTTATTTATTTATTTGTTTGTTTGTTCATTTAGTTGTTTCCCCTAGTCCCAGGCCATGAACCGTGGTCCTTGCACTGTGTGGACTGCTCCCCAGGCATGTGCTGAACACCTGAGCAACGAGGGCAGACCATAAATGTGAGAATTCTGACGAATTTTTTCCTCCACAAAATAATACTTTCTATTCTTAAGAAAAATGCATAATATGGCAAAGACTAGAATTGAACTGTTGGCAGCAAACTTAATGAATTATATACAGATGTTGATTTACAATGATGTATACCTTAAACCCATAGAATGTTATGATGCAATGTTCTTTCAATAACATTGATTTTAAAATTAAAAAAAATGAATGCAAATCAATTTATTATAAATTAATTAGACATTTCCTTTTAGTTTAAAGTTCTCTTTAATCAATAATGCTTTCTAAATTATGGAAAGTTGCTCCAGTGGGTTAGCATACTGTACAATGTGGCGACAAAGATGAATGTCTTGTACAGAAACCCAGGCACTTTTACTGGGTTACCAGATGTTATGAGTTAAATTGTGTCCCCATAAAAAAGATATGTTCAAGGTCCAGTTCCTTATATCTGGGAATGTGATCTCATGCCAAAAAAGGGTCTTTGCAGATATAACCCAGGTACTATGAAGTCATTAGAAAGGCGCCTAATCCAATATGAGTCTTGTCCTTATAAGAAGAGAGTGTCATATGATAACAAAAGCAGAGATTAGCATGATGCAAGGCAAATCTGGAATGTCAAGGGGTGCTGGTCACCCACAGAAGCTAGGAAGAGGCAAGGAAGGATTCTGCACAGTCTCCACAGAAGCATCACTCTGTCGATACTTAATTTTAGATTTTCAGCGTCAAGAACAGGAAGTTGAAGGAACAAACTACTGTTGTTTTAGGCCTACTTACGGTACCCTAGAAATTGAATACAACAGAAACAACCAGTGTGGAACAACAAAATTAAAATTAAAATTAAAATACTTCTTTCTCTTCTCTCTTCCTGCCTGCCTGCCTACTCACCTTCATTCCTGTCTACACCTTTACTTAAAAAAAAAAAAAGAAAAGGTATGACAAAGGGAGAAATAGCTCTTCCACAAGAGCACAGTCCCACAATGAGCCCCGGTGTACCCAGGCCAGGCACAGAATGCTGAAGACACGAGATGTGTGCAAGCTGCTGATGTTTGCTCATGAACACCACCCTGTACCCAGTGACACAACTGGAACTTGCCCCAAGTCCTTTGGAGGACATATAATGCATTCAATAAAATCTAACATCCATTTATACATTAAGCAACAGATGAAAAAGTGTAGAAATACAGAGTGATGTTCTAGAATCATGGTGCGTGGTTTGGAAGCTGACTCCTCCACTTAATAGCAATGTGACCTTCGGCAATATATTAACCTCTATGGCCTTAGTTTCCTAATATATAAAATGAAGATTATAAAAGATAATAAGAATTTTCCTCTGGGTGTCTTTGGGAAAATTAAATGAATAAAAATATCCTTGTAAAGTGATGAGGACTCTTAGAATTCAAGTGTTATTGCTTCAGTTAATACATCTTTTACCTGCTCTAAGCATGAAGCAACTGAGAATTTATTTCTCATGTCTGATGATGCATCTTCAGGTTGCTAGAGTGTCAAGCCTCTGTCTTCCTGTGTTACATGGACAAGTTTCACTACCTCAGCATTTTCCCTTTCATAAACTTGTCCTGGGGCTTCACGTCCTTAAAGACTGCCATGTTACATATTTCCATGACTATTTTTCCAAAATCAATAAGCACAGAGTGATAATTACTTAAATTGTTGTGCTTAAAAACAGAACAGTCGAAAGGACTCTGAGCCTCTCAACTGCATATGAATGATGATTGCTGAATATCAAGTAAGATGATCACTGATCATTCACTTGCTTTCTCACTCAACACAGAACTAGCCATCGCATTCCAAAATAGTTACAAACTGCCTTTAATTTTATATAACCTACATTCACCTAACCAAATTTCCAACAAATGTCAATAATGTAGCAAAAACTGATCATCAAAAAAAAACCTGTAATGTTAGAGAATTTGAATATTTCACTTATTAGGATGACAAAAATTGGGCTATTCGGAGAAAGGAATTAAGCTTAACACTCTGAAACTGCCCTGCTTATATCATTATTAAAATGCAAAATAAACACATATACAAGTAAATATAAATGAGCTGTACTTTTTTTCATACAAAAAAAAAACTATTTTTTAGAACAGTTTTAGGTCCAGAGAAAAACTGAAAGGAAGGAACAGTCTCATTCATTAACCCATAACTCATACTTAACCCATTCATTCCTGCCCCATTATCAACACCCCCCACCACCACCCGAGTGGTACATTTGGTACAACTGATGGACCTGAATTGATACAACATAGTGACCCGTAATCCATAGTTTACACTATAGTCACTCTTCTTATTGTACTTTCTATGGGTCTGAACAAAGTGTAATGACACGTATCCATCATCAAAGCATCTCAGAAAAAGCTTCACTGCCCTAAAGATTCTTGTGCTCTGTCTATTGGTCTCCACGCTACCTGCAATCCTGGAAATCTCTGATCTTTTTTTTTTATCTGCCTTCATGGTTTTACCTTTTCCAGAGTGTCGTACAATTTGAATGATACAGTATGTAGCATTTTCAGATTAGCTTCTTTCACTTAGTAATATGCCTTTATGATCCCTCCATGGCTTTTCATGGCTTGGTAGCTCATTTATTTTTAGCACTAAATAATGTCCCATTGTCTAAATTTACAATAGTTTACATTCACTTACTGAAGGACATCTTGGTTGCTTTTAAGCTTTGGTAATTATGAAAAAAGCCACTATTAACATCTGTGTGCTATAAAACCTTACTGTTTATTGCTTGTATGTCTTTTGTATATTAACCTTGCACCCTACAACCTTGCTATAATTGTTTAATCATTCTAGGAATTCTTGGTTGACTCTTTCGGATTTTCAACATGGTCACATCATCTACAAAGACAGCTTTTTTTTCTTCATTCCCAATCTATGTATCTTTTATTTCCTTTTCTTGCTTTGTTGTATTAGCAAGGACTTTAGTACAATGTTGAAGCAGTGATGAGAAGGGACATCCTAGCCCTGCTCCTGATCACAGTAGAAAAGCTATTCCATAGGCACTGCAGGAGGAAACCTCCAGCCAGCTCAATTAGACAACCCAAAACATGTTTTCCATTCTCACTCTTCTCCCCTGCCCTCTCTTTACATTTTGCCACCCAACTGTACCCGTATCAAACCCGTGTCTTCCTCTTCTTGGCTTTCACAGCAGGGTTTGTTCATCTGGCTTCTTCTGAATCTCTCGATGTGACTGGATGTGGGATGGGATGGGATGGGAAAAATCCCATGTTAGTGTCTGGACCCAGGCTGGTTAATCTACAAGATACCACACCTGTAACAGCTTCAATTGCTAAAAGCAGTTCTTTTGACATTTTCTGTTTACTATTGTGCTTCAAAACAAAAGACACCGTTACTTTCTTAGCACCTTTTAAATTACTTTCAAAATGCCCTCCTTGGTTACTCTTATTTTGGTACATTTCAAGCCCCTGAAATTAGTTTTGGCAGGAAGAGGGAGAACATAGCCAGGCTACATGAATATTATGAAATCTTTAATTATATGCTAACTTAGAATGTTTTACATGAATTACAAAATGATTAGCCTCGAAACAAATTATGAAAGTATGTCATTCTTTGCAAGTGGTTCAAGAATCAAGAGTTGGACCATTCTAACTCCTGAGCTGTCCTACCAAATAGTTGACTGTATCAAGCTGACACTTTCTAAAGAATATTTTCCCTTGATTTCATTAGCAGTAAGAAAGCAGGCAAAGTATTGCTAACTACAGTGAAAAGACACTGTGTGTGTTTTACTGCTATTGTAGTCGACAATCTCACTTGTTGACAGTGGAATTGGTTTTATTGACCACTGCTGTCAAGTGACCTGTATCCCTAAAATTCATATACAGAAGCCCTAACATTTCGTGCCACTGTGTTGGAGACAGGTCTTTAAGGAGGTGATTAAGGTTAAACGGGGTCATTAGGGTGGACCACTAATCCAGTACAACTGATGTCCTCATAGAAAGGAAGCAACACCAGAGAGCACTGCCTGCACCATGTGAGGACACAGAAGTCCAGCTATCTGCAAGCCACAGTCAGGAAGACCCTCCTCACCAGGAACTAACCCTGCTAGAGCCTTGCTCTCCTCCTCCTTGAAAGTTCCAGGCCTGCTCCAGTAAGGTTAAAAAATACGAACAATTTTTCAAAAACATAGTTTTTGTGAATAACTTAAATCTCTGAATAGCCTCTCATTTGTAAGAAATAGCAGAGGGAGGTAAAACACTCAGCCTCAAGTTTGTGCCTCTGGAACACGGGATAGAAAGCAAAGAACCCGGTAATGTCAGAATGAGGGGAGAATCTGGTGGCTGGAGAGAGGCAACTCTGCAGCCTTTGTCTCTCTAACAGTGTTGGGGACACACAAACCCTCCTCCCAGTGCAACACAGCCCTGAGGGAAGCCTTGCACCACCTCCCAAGGGAGGGAGCATTTGAGATGTGGCACCAGGAACTTTACTCTCAGTGTGAGGAAGGAGGGGGAAAGGAGTTGAAAATTCCTTTAGAGAAACACAAGACATTGTAGTATTCCACAATCAGCACTACAATCATGATAAATTTGCTCAAGTTGAAAATTTGAGAGTCTTTTATGGGAAATTCCATCTTTTTTTCTTTCCAAAGACTCACTTTGGAAAGAGCTTGTTGATAATAGTTTTCGGAGTTGCGTGTAGCTAAATTTAGAAAACTATTTTTTAACACCAATCCTTCCTGAAAAGATTGTGCCCAATTTCCTTTGTATAGAGACCTGCAACTTGCTGGTCCAGTAACCCATGACTTCAAGCATTTGCTAGAACTAAAGCAAGCTTGGGGCCCTGTCAGATCTGTATTCTTTTTGCCCTAAACTCAAAGAAAAGCAATTACGTATTCTTCATGCTTCAGTATTCTCTTTAATACAAGCTCATCCTTTTTCTGTCTCTCATCAAATCAGGTTTTATATCTATCTTTAAGGAGCAAACTAATGACAAAAGCTTCAACTTTGAAGTCAGAAGACTTAATATCTAATCCAGACCCTGTAACTAACCAGAGGTGTGACTTTGGAAAAGATCATCTTGGCCTTCTTTCTCAGCCTATAGCCTCATCTAAACATATTAATGTTTTAGATGTCTCACTTTTCTAAAATTTTCTTGTATCTGATCTACAGATTACATCAAATATCTATAATATTATATTACATCTATGTTGAAAGAGAACTCCATTAACTAGCTATGACCTTGAAGAAGTCAAACCATCTCCTGATTTCTTTAAACATCACTACTGATGCTAGACTGCCTGGTTTTAAACTCCAGTTTTGCCACTAACTGTCTGCAAAGATTTAGGAATGTGACCTAACCTCTTTGAACCAGTTTACTAATCCAAAAGAAAGGACAATAATAGTCCTTCCCCCATAAACTTGTTCTAAAGATCAAATGAGTAACTATACATAACATGCGGAGAGCAGTGATACAAATAAGAACTCAGTAAAGCTGGTTAGTATTATCATCCTCATTGTCATATAAAATGAGAATAACAACCTGCTTTGACTTCTTTCCATGACTCATAAAGATCAATTAAAATAATCTATGTCAAAGTTATTTGTAAATTTAAAAGAGCTATTCAAAATTAAGGAATTATACAAATGTTCAGCAACTGGTTTTTTCATTTTTTCAATGTGCTATAGACATGTAATGGAAAACAATTCAGCAACGAAAGGCAGGAACTACTGGTACCTGCTACATTAGATGAAAGCTGTTTGCTAAGAAAAAGAAGTCAGACACAAAATTTGGCCTATCTCCATGACTTATCTAGAAAAGGCAAATTTATAAAGAGAAAGCAGACAAACAGTTGCCTAGCACTGGGACCAAGAGCATAAAAATTGACTGCAAACAGGCATGAGGGAAGTTTTCAGGGCAATGGAAATGATGCACAATTCTATAAATTGAATAAAACCACTGAATTGTATATTCAACATGGGTAAATAATAATCTTATGTTACATAAAATATACTTCAATAAAGCTTTTTAAATGAACAGATAAATATAAAGTTAAGGTGTCCTTGTCACTTAGTATGAAAGTTATAAACTCATTTTAAAGAATGATTTTAAATTGTTGGGTTTTGAGAAAATAGCGAAAGTGCTTTGAAAGTTGTAAATCTCTACACACAAAAAACAGTAATACTAATAAAAATTGATAATAAAGACATTTTAAGTCACTCTGTGAGGGCTCCAGCCCGCCCCCCACGCCACCCCACATACACTGTCGCTGCCAAATACTCCTACAACAGGAATCCCTGCTCCAGAGTGCTGGAGTCCCACAGCTCACAAATTCTACCTGGGAGCCCTGCCAGCCCATCTCTGGACACACGCAACCACAGCGCACTGCGATGGAAAAGAGTGAGCTTTAGAGGCAGCCATGAACTCAAACCAGCTCAGCCACATCCTACCTGGATGGTCACAGGCAAAGTAGTTGCCCCCAGCTCCCTCCTTTCCCTGTCTGCAAAATGTGAACAACTGTAGCTATCTGCTAGCTTGTTTTCATTGTGATTATTAACTGCAACGTGTGTCAAGCAGCTAGTATATGCTCAACAATGTTTTTCTCCTATGGGGGGAAAAAACACCATTTTTCCTAATATTTTAAAATTCTTTTTGTACCAACTGTTTTGGTGAAGCTTAATAGAAACAAAGTTTTCAATAATTATCCAGCAGGTGCCAACTCTAACAGATAGCAGGTGTTTTTCCATGGCTTCATCTACAGAGTGCTGCACAGGACGACCACGGCCTCTAAATTCAGATCCTCAACCATGGGAGCAGAACTGGAGCAAAATCCAGTTCTGGATTTTGCTTTTTCATGGAGAGGAAGTTTCCAAGATAAGGAAAAAGTGTAGGACATCTTCCTCTCTCCTGAGCTCTATTAGAGAAAGCCCGCAGGGATTAAAGATTAAAGAGATCGGTTCTATTGTCTGATGTGCCAATAGCCTTGGGTGAACATTAATAAAAAGAGGAAGAGTTTAGGAACAAGCAAGATTCAAAAAAAATTTTTTTAATGTTCTGGAGAAAACAAAGCTCTAGAAAATAAATAAAAGGCATAAGTGCGCTGCTGTACAAATGCATTTTAATGTCCTTAAGATACACATGAATGTTAACTCCTTAATGATCCTTCAAAAATATTATCTGCAGACCAGCTACTGACCAGGCACTATGCTGGTGACCTGCAGCATACTCAAACTTAGCAGATGCAACACTTCACTCTAGCAACTCTTCTCTCAAGGAGTCTAAACCAGAAATTATATGTACCTCTTTTTGTGATCTCTTACTACTGCTTAACTGCAGCTATCGTTTTATGAATAAATGAACAAAAGAATAGCTAAAGAATGAGAACCAATTTTTGAAGAGGTGAACGTAAGTTATATTGGTGACTTAGAGGAACAATTTGAGATTTGTATAAAGAACCAGAAGATTTGGGTGTGTGTTAGCTTGAGGTCATCGTGACTATGATTAAAACTACAATTCTTTGTGCCAAGGAAAAAGAGGATTAATAGTACAAATGCTCTAAAATATCAAGCCCACTGCTAAAAATCCATCCTCATCCAAATACCAGAAAACACACACCCAATGTTTCACTTTTGATGCCTCCAATTATATTTGACTATTTAATCTCTTTGAAATGCATTTTGATTTATAACATAATATGAGGACTTCATATTTTTAATCCCGCTAGCTAGTCAATGCTTTCAATATTTTTTATTTAATAACTATTCTTCTTTACTGTGTCATGATCGCTTCCTATCATGCATTAAATTCTTATATATGCGAGGTCTCTATTTGTACTGTCTTGTCTACTCCTCTTAACTGCATTTTTATGGTAGTACTCCCTTTTAAAAAGTATTTTAACTTATAATAGGTTATACTACTTTACCTAAGATAATTACCCTCTAATTAGTTTCTGTTTCAAAGTTTTCTTTGCCTTTTTGCTAAGTTTATAATTTCAGATAAGTACTAGAATCATTTGTCAAATTTTCCCATAAAAAAGAATACTTTAGTCTTCTTATTCAGGTGCATAAATATATCTCTCTTTACGCAAGTTGACTTTTTATCCATTAATAGCATTGAGCAGCTCTCTCTATTAGAGGGTCTACCTAATTTTTGGTTTTAAACTCCTAAGCATAAACAGCAAAACCTAAAGGGTACCCAAAGAAAGGTCAGGAAAGGTAATTTAGAAATAATGGTACAAGAGTTATAAATACCAGCAGAAGCATATTCTAGAAGCCACAGATAGAGAAATTTTAAGGAAGACTTGTGCTCAATAATGCTTTAAAACTAGTAAAAGGGATGAAAATTGAAAAGTGGCCTCTGAATTGGGAAATGATGAAGTCACTGATGATCATCCCACGGGAAATTTTAGTGGCATGATGAGACCAGAAGCCACATTCAATTAATTGAGGAGTGAATAGAAGTAGAGGAATTGCTATGCATGGCTTATTTTTCTTTATTATTTTAAATGGTGATAATATGTAGCAGCAAAGACTTTACATATGTGGGTGCATAGGCAACAGAGAGAGGTCAAGGAAAGTTTATGCTAGAAAACAACTAAGCATATTTGCAAACTGAAAAAAAGAGGTCAGAAGTCAGAGATACAGACATCGAAATTAATCTAACAAAGTAATCCCCACCTGAGATGATAAAAAAAGAAAATAAGAAAGACAAGAGCTAATACCGATCACTTACTGGGCACTGGCTACCATGCCATTTTCTATAATGCGCTGCCCCAGGAGAGAAACCTTCACATAAGCCTTGTGAATGTTATCATCTCCATTCTAAAGCTATGAAAACTGAGACAAACTGCAATTAATTAGCCCAAGGTCACCCAGCTCTAAGTAGAAGAGCCAGAATCTGAGCCCTTCAGATTGACTCTAGAGTTAGATTGCTTAATGACTATCCCACCTACTGTTAAGTAGGATAGTGGAAGAAAGAAGGGAGTAGCTAACATATGAGGTGAAATCACCCCCCAAAGTTCTCCTGTGAAATAAGCAAGGACTGCCAGCTTTGAGTAGGGCTGGGGTGTAAGAGATACAAAGGAGTTCTCTATGATGGGAGACCCAACATGGAACAGCCTGTGCGGGAACTCCGTTACACTGTTACAGGCAGGCACACTCTCCCTCACATGCATTTTTGAAAACTCAACTTTATATTGAGTGACTTGTAGCTTCATAGTTTCCACTTGTGATTTATTTTTTTAATAATACTGGGGTAAAATAACAAAAATATTTAGAAACATGGTCATAGCGTGTGACTTCTGCAGTCCATCTGCATAGAATCAGGATGTTCCGTTTTCCTACTGCAAGATCCACCTAGTGTTAACTCCCTCAAACACATAGAAAAACCACCCACCCCCTCACACCCCCATCATCAAGAAGACAGGCACGGAGGTGGAAAGATTAGTCCTACTCAGGGAGAGCTTAGTCATCCTTTATACATCTTTTTAAATCCAGTTTAGCCCCCTTTCCTTCCAATAGACTTCTTAGCTTCTTCAGCTCTTTAGTGTAGTCATTTATGCATATGAGCTCCTTGAGGGCAGGGACCAGTTTATGTCTTTCAAATTTTCAGGCTGGAGGTACTCATGAAATATTTATTGAGAATGCATTAACTACTTCTACTCATCACTAAGTGAGCTGCTTCTCATGATTATGTTCGATGAAGGAATTGGTCTTGACTGTCAATACCACTAAACTTTGGAATATTATTCCATGTTAGGTTTATCTTAATCCACCTTGTCCACCTTACTTACTTCCTCATGGAAACAAATATTAACACGTGCCAACATGGAGAAAGAGCAAGTTTGTGCCTAGAGAATGGTGCTTTTCCTTAGTGCAACAGAACTTTTCATAAACAGGATGGACCCTGATGACAGGTTGGAATCAATTAAGTTCATCCATTTAGATTTGTTATTTTGCTCCACATGTCCTGAGGTCAGTGAACACTAGCAGCGAATAGAATCAACAAATATTTTAAAAAGAAAAGGCCTTCATTAAAAAGCCTTGATCGAGATTGTTGCCAACTGAATAATTTGTTCATAATATTTTGTTACTCCTAGGCCCATCTCTACAGAGCTCCCCCTGGAATTCCCTCCCAGTGGAGAAATTCTACTTTTCATTCAGTCAGCATCAGTCTCTGCCCTATGACTTGCTTCAGCCATGGAATGTGAGCATAAGTGATTAAGCAAAAGTTCTAAGAACCACTGTAATGTTCCACCATAATTCTGCCCTCTGCCATGAGACTTGTCAGATCCTATCAGCCCAGGCTCCCGAATGAGCATGGGCATGAAGCTGCAGCCAATCCACAGATAACTCATAGTAAGGGCAGATAAAATCCTTTACTACAATAATCCTTTGAGATTGGGGATTTAGGCTTTATTTTCATGGCATAACTTACTGAAAGATGACTAATGCCAAAAGTTACTTTAGATATTTTATATTTTCCCTCTGTCTTGTGTCACACTACTAACATAGAATGTAATTTGAAGCTCATTCTTTGAAATCAACAATAAAAGTGAGAAGAATTTTTTCGATGGGATTATTTGGTTGGATAACATGGAAAACGCCTAGAATAATGCACGCTTAGTAAGTATGAGCTCTCTCCTTACCATGATTCCTTCTCTTCCCATTTTATTCTCACTTCCACAGTAGAGGTAGGAAACTACAGACATATGTCTACTGGGGTCTTGAGTTTTCTTTGTACTGATGACAGAAACAAATCATACACCTTCCCTACCTTAAGGAACTTCCAATATAGCCCTAAAAGGAAAATGCAGTATGTGCATGCTTGTCGTCCTAATATATTAAAATTCCAGTGAAAGCTAAGAAATGTGATTAGGATAAGTCTCTGGGATGAAAGAAAGACATCGCTCATCATTTCGCCCTCTCCCTACCCCTACCAGTCATCCCTCCTATACATACACATCACAATCAGTAGTTAAACCTCCAGCTCTTAGGCTCTGATCCTCAAAACTGGATCAGACAGCCCTCCTTTGTACTTTCACAGCCCCCTGTTATTTCACCGTGCCCAACTATTTCTTTCTATTGGATTTGCCAGCTTATTAATCACTTTCCAGTAGACTCTAGAAACTGTATCATCCTTACTGTATTCAGTTTCCTATAGAAGTTTGGTCATACTGGAACAGCATAAGTGTTATGGACATTTTTTTGAATGAATGGATTTCTTCAGTGAATTCCTTCATAATGACTTTTGGGTTCTCCCTACAAGTTGATGAATTCATTACACCATGTGCCCAGAGCTACATTCAATCCTTATAGATATTTATTAAACTGACAAGAAATCCTCCATTATTAAATCAGCATGTGATTTACATATTTCTACAATCATAAAGCACTAATAAAGCCCCATAGAAATCCAAATAGGCAATCCACAAATTGAATTATCAGCTTCTAATTAAGCAGATGTCAACTTGCATTAAAACTGGTCAAATATGTCCCAGGAATTAATTAAAACTTAAGAATGGCCATGAACCTCATGAATCTGAAATTGGTCAAAACAGAAGGTATTCTGAGGTATGTTCAGGAGGGTTTCCAAATATATATATATATTTCCATAGTTGCTTACACCGCAATTACCAAGAAAAAGTAAGCGAATTTACTGAAAAAGAACAGAATGAATACAAATTTCCTTCATCTTTTGGAAGGACTCCGAAGTTGCCAGAGTGGAACAATGTCCTAATTCCAGGTGTATATGATTTTTATTCTATTAGGGTTCTTTTTAAAGATGGAGACTGATTCTCGTTTATTTTTACAGAATATTTCTATCATCAAATATATTTCAAAATGATAACTTGGAAGTACTATTGTCTTTGATAGGAACATGTTCTTCCATCCCATCTTCCTATTAGACTTTAGTCCACTTAAGTACTTTCTCTTAGTTTAATAGTATACTAACAGATGCACATTAGTATATGATAGTGTATCAATCTTCCTTTCTCTTGTTCAGTGAAATTCCCCTTCGTATCAGCTACCCAGCTCTCCTGAGAGGCATCCAGAAGGCAGGAATAAAAGCACAAATGCTTGTTTCTGAATTGAAGGATTTCATTTGTTTTAAAATTGCCAAACTACCACACACATTAAAAAATCCTTCTCATTCAGGGATAGGCTGCACACAAGAAAGGAAAGTGTGAGGCAGGTATTTGGGATGCTGTCTATTGCTTAGAGGGTTCCCAGGTCCTTTCGCTGATAACATTGTGTCCACATGATAATTTTGTCAATATAACATTTTTGTTTCATTTTATGGCTTCCTGGTTCTCCTCTCCCACCTGTGAAGGCTGCAGTTCAAATCATCTTGTTTGCCCACCCAAATATCAGTTTCAAGGTTTTAGAGTCTCCTAAATTGCTGACAGGACATAGCCAACCAGTTGTTAAGAAAGCTTCCTTCCGCAGGGCCAGGATTCTATCAAGTGCCTCCCAGTTGACTTCTCTAGCCTTGCAGCAGATGGATTCTCCTGGAACATTTGGAAAAGCACAAAGCCCTCTGCCAACCTGAAATACCAGCCCTTCAGAGTGTTCCCTCCAGAAAAATGGCGTGAGCAAGTCTCTGAGCTCCAACCTCTCCACCCTCATCTCCTCCTTTTCTTCTCTGGCCCCGCCCCCACCTCTCTGCACCCTTCCACTTTTTCCTCTCCCCCTTATTCCCACCTCTCTCGTTAGAGCGTCTTTGTGAATACTGACTGCAAATTTCTTCTCCAAAAAAGCGCAGTCCTTCACCTCCGGAGGATTTGCCTGGAAGAGCCACAGCGAGGGAACGTGCAGACCTGCCAACCACTCCTTTCCCTCTCCCTCCCCAACTCAAACTGACCTCAGAAAAAGGAACTGGAATGGGACCGTTGGCCCCAACTTGCCCCTTCAGCGCCGGGGTCGCCGCCTATACAGGCTCGGGAGCTGGGCCTCTAGTTCACACCTCCAACCCCGTAGGCCACGTTATAGCGTGGACAGCACCGCCCTCTAGTGTTTGCAACCGAGAGCCCTCCGGGCGCCATCAGCTCCAGAATCTCCCCTAAGGTCTCAGCAAGACCTGAAGCCCCTCTCAGCAGCGACCTCCGGGTTCTCCACCACCGCGTCACCCGGCTCACCTTTTCATGCCACCCGCCGGCTGCCCGTCCACGGTCGTCCCGTTGACTGCAGCCTGCCCTTGGATTTCACAGACCGCCCCCCACCCCGCTCCTGCCCCTCCTCCGGCTCTGCTCCGCTCTGGCGCTCGTCTCCCCTTCCAGTCGGGACGCCCAGACGCCCAGACGCGACGGAGCACTCCAGCGGCCGGCAGCGCCGCGGGCTACCCGGCTCCGCCCGGCCCCGACCAGGGGTCGCTGGCAAGGGCAGAGGACGCTCGAGGGGACAGCGCCGCGGGGCTCGGCGGACCCCAGAGCGGGATGTTGGGAGAAGCGTTGCTTCGCTGAAGCCCTGGAGGAAAAGGAGCGGGTTCGGTGTGAGACTTCTGGAGCCAGTCGGACGCCCCAGTTCTCCCTGTGCGACCCGGCTGCACGCACCGTCCACCAGGTGAGGGGCGCACCCCTTCCCGGGACCACCTCGGCTTCCCCGCTCACCCCCACACCTAGCCAGGGTAGCTAGCTCTGACTTGGGGGTTGTCAACCTCTCGGAGGCGCAAAGGCGGCAGGGGTTGGGGCACAGGGAGGCAGATCACGGGGTCGCCTGGGCATGGTGCCTTCCTCTGGGACCTTTTCATCCAGAGCGCATTTCTGGGTCGAACATTCCCCCAGTGTGTAAACCCCTAGCATCGACCTTGTTTATAACGGTGGTCTAAGAATTTTATCCTGCTTCTTTGCAAAAGGATGTGAGGAGGCTTAAAGCTTAAATAAATGTGGAAGGATGGGATGTAGGAGGAAAAACTCGAGGTGAAATCACGGGGAGATGAGTGTGCTCCAGGGACCGCTGGAGGACCAGGGGCTTTTCAAAGGCCACGCTCATTGAAAACGCTTTGATTAGAAAGGGCTGCTCCTTCCGTTAGAAAATGATGATGTACTTAGTCCTAATAAAGAAAATACCAGGTGGGGAGCTGAGAGGGTGACTGGGTTTCTTCAATTGCAAAATAAAGCTTGGGAGTGAGAGTTAAGAAAGGAAGTTTAGTCTGAAGCAATTTCCACCTAATACTGCAAGGCAAAGACTGGCCCCCTAGTCGTGTACATGAAAGGGAATTGAGACGAAATGGAAGTGCTTCCTGCTATCACAGATCATACATGGTTTTGTCTAGATATAGATATATGAGAGAGAGAGAGAGAGAGAGAGAGAGAGAGAGAGAGAGAGAGAGAGAGAGAGAGAGAGAGAGAGAGAGAGAGAGAGAGAGAGAGAGAGAGTGTGTTTTGGATAAAACCTTGTATTCAACCCAACCTTGCTTATCCTTGAGTTAGAAGGATGAAGCAGAGGGTATCAGCATCCAGGGTGTTTCTTCCTTACCGTCTGATTTTACTTCCCTGACTTCTGCACCAAATTGCTCTCAGTCCAGGCTGAAATAATAGATGATCAAATGGATTGGAGAAGGGATGTTTCTCTAAATAATTCAGGATTTTCTTAGCATTCTTCTTACCTTCTACCTCCAAGTTCCGAGCAATATATGCTCTTATTATGAAATTTACATTGCTCCAGAATACATATTTGCCATAGTTACATATTTAGATATAATGTGCATAACCTTAAACACTCAGGGTGGACATGTGAATCAAGGGCTTTCCTCACTTAACCTAACTGTTCCTTGGGCAGGAAGCAGGGCGCCGGGTCTGGCTCCCTGGACAGAGCTTTCCATGGAGAATATATTTGAAATACATAGCTGACATTCAGAGAAAGAGACTATTTATTATGAGTCAATTCTTTTTCCCTGGCTGGTGTACTTGTTTTCCTGCTAAATGAAATGAGATGACCCTGTCTTCAATAAATAAATGAATGGAGGTGTTTGAGGCCCACTAGCAAATTCAAAAATATGCCTGTATATCTTTTTCTTCCCTTCAGAATTTTAGCTTCCAGACCACTGAAGGATGAAAATGAATGACCTCCTAAGTGAGACTTAGCTCAATTTTTGTATCATGTGTAAAGCAAACTACATTGCTCATTTCCCAAATTGCGCAGCACCTGACAACTAAACATTCTGCTGCATAAATGCAGAGGGAGTATTTTTTCCCCCAGTTATTTCATCACTTGAGAGCTGTCCAGAGAAACTCATTCAAACCCTGATTCATCATTGTTGATAGAACTTAGCACATATCATATGTGATAGGGGCTATATAAGCCCAAGGATTACTATAGATTTCTGTATAAATTGAGACTTGCATTGACTAAACTGGTGTAGCCAAGATGCTTGTCCTCTACATCTTGGAATATGCACACCTAAATATTCCCTTAGGCAATTATTGTTCTTTTCATGCACAATTCCAAGGATGAAGACTTTAAAGATTATTATTATATTAAAAAGTATTCCAAATGACAATGTGTGTCCACCAGCTGACAAATTTTCAGTTCTATAGAAATCATCATCACAAACACAAACACAGTGAACTCAAGTTTTCCTTCTTTTTCTCTTCTCCTGCCCATGGTGACTTTACCCACAGCATATCCCCAGATCAATTGCTCCAGGTCTCCTTGGGACACACCATTTCCTTGGGAACCTGTTGAGATGTGAGCTGTAGCCTCCTTTGCAACTCACCCTTTGTTGGCCATTCTGGCATCTACTCAAAAATGTGTTCCCCATTTTTCTTATTGATACCTGCTCAGTCTTATAAATAAATTTCTTTTCTTTTGAGGAAAATAACCAAGTCAGGAATTCTCAGAGATGCTATCTAGAAAGAGACAAAAACCAGGACAGCTCCATCCCAGGTGACCTTGTACTATGTTCTTATTCCCTACTGCTTGGTGAAACAATTATTGGAGAGAGAAATAAAATATGTTATTAGCAGCACCTCACGTCCCCATGTGACTGCCTCTCCACACATCACCCTACCACTACCACCACCAAGATCCCAGTGCTTCACCTTGCAAGTAGATCCCTTCACAGAAAACCTCAGATCCTGACTTGTTGGGTTATCGTCTCATCTCTCAAGCATCGTTTCCCTATTCCTTTCCTTTACACACCAGGCCATTTTTTTTTCAGGTTCTTGTGGTCCATCTTAGAGTTTTAATTTCTAAGCTTCCCTTTAAAAGTAAAACATCTAAATCCAATATTTTAATATAAGGGATACTTCCCTCTATTTCTGTAGGCTTGCTTACATGAGGCAACAAGGGTGAGGATGCTCAAAGAAGTGCACTTCAACCAAGTAGGAATGTATTATTCATGCCATATATTATCAAGGCCATCTCAGGGAAGATGCCTTTTATTCCTTTTATCTCATTTTCATGTTTTACCAACATTTTCATGTATGTGGTGAATTATATGAACATTAACTTCAGGGAAACACTAAAAATGTTAAAAATGAATATGCTATATGGATGAGTTTTGGGGCAGATGGGTGTACAGGGAAGAGAAGGGAGGAAGCAGAACAACTAACTTCTCCCTATTTTCTCCTCCCTGAGTCACTAGAACCAGTATTGTGGTCTCTAAAACATGGGACCCAGGTCAAAAAACTCACCAAAATCTGTCTTCCTGGAAATGAAAGGATTTTTTAATATCCCATCTACTTTTCACAATTTGGCATCCCTTTCTACATTTTTGAGGATTTAAAAACTGAGAATCAGAATTTATAGAAATAGGTCTATCGCATATTCCTGGATAACAATATATTGGCAAAATTCTTGAGATTTCTATTCCTAATTCAGGTTGATTCTTACTCTATTTTTCAAATATTTGTTCTTTCTTCTTCCTCCTCCTCCTTCCTTTTCCTCTCTCTCTCTCTTTCTCTCTCTCTCTCTCTCTCTCTGTCTCCCCTAATTCACTGTGGTTCTTGTCCTAGTAGACTTCAGTGCTTTTATTTCATGGATGTATTCCCCCAAAAAATACTATGGGTAAAGTACACATCACCATGGAATATTTGTAATGGGGTCATTGTTAGAGCTCTCGCCTGTTGATCAGTTTTCAACACATGCACTTGTAGGATTAGAAAGACAAACATCCTTTAGAAAAAGCAGTAAAAACCCAATCCTTCTACATCTGGATCATTTTAAACTACAAATTGTAAGAAGAATGAGTGTCTTGAGATTCTAGTTATCAGTATAGACTAGTTGGAAGTGCTTTATGAAATATGGCATGGGAAAGAAAGCATTTTTATAACAAGAAGATGCTATTTTGAGAAATGGCACCAGCAGCAGTCTGCAGTTCTAAAATGCTCAGAGCCTTCTAATGACTCCATCTACCTAAAGTTTCAAAATAAAGTAAAACTGGGCCCTATGAAATATCTTTCCTTAACTGCAGCTGTTCTTTGATCTTTTATCAGATAAAGGGCATATGGTGATAATTCCAGAGGACTGGGAAAAAAGCTCTAACTTAAACATTAAGTAGAGGTTTTGTTGGGGCAGCTTGACCAAGCAAGTGAAATTTGGGTCAAGATTTGTGTAACTGGGAATTGAAGACAAACTAGAGTGTCTTTGAGGAGCAAGCTCTTCCAAATAGGTAGTGAAGTTGGTAGGACATACTTGCCCAAAAGTGACTTCAGTTGCAATACCCTAATAATGTTCAGAGTTATCATGAGTCCTTTCATTTGTACTGGTAGGAAGGTGAGAAGAGACGGAAATAGCATATGGTGAGTGTCCGCTGTACTTCAGTAGTAGGTGAAATAGGGCACATATATTCCTTAAAATAATGCTCACATAAGCACTACAGGTTAAGCATTATTAGCCCCACAATTCACTAATTCATTCAGTTGTTCAAAAGTATTTGTAATCCAATTGCCTGATCTGCTGTCCTTCCAGGAACTGAAAGTATTCAGAATGAGTGACGTGAACACACACGAAGAGAATAAATAACTAAAGAGAAGACTTAAGACATGTGCTTGTCTTGAGTGGTTCCTATAAATTTAGACTTTATCTCATAGGTCTGAGGGAATCATTATAGGATTTTAAATTGTATTTATGAAGAATAATATTCCTATAGAAAACTGTACAGATCATAAGTGGTAAGCTTGGTAACTTTTCTCAAAGTGAAGGGACCCATGTAACTAACCACCACCAAGATAAGAAATGGAACAAAACTACCACACAATTTCCCTTCCTGTCCCAGCCATTCATCATGTCACCCTCCTCCCTAAAAGCAACACTGCCTTCCTTCCAATATCATAGATTACTTCGGGTCATAGATACATGAAAGCCGTATAGAATAATCACTTTTGTGATTTGGTTCAATGTCACATTCATGAGATTCATTCATGTAAATGGTAACATCCATAACTTGTTCATTTTGCTGTCATTGTATAGCATGGTGTCATTTAAATATGTCACAATTTAATACCCAGTTACTGTTGATGGCATTTGGGTTGTTTACAGGTTTGTGCCATAATAAATAATGTTTCATTCTAGTATTTTAAACTGATGACCAAGATAATTAGCTTGAGGTATAGAGAGTGCATTCTGGCTGCACTGTGAAGTAGAAGAGAGTGGACCCAGAGGAGACCATTACCAGAATGAGAGCCTACACGAAGGCTGTAGCAGTAGGATGGAGACAGGGAGATGGAAAGGAGATGAGCTGAAGCTGTAGGGGAAGAAGGAACTTCTAACATGCAGAGATTTAATAGATGTAGAGTCAAGAAAAATGCAAAATGCAGAGTAACTCACAGCTTTCTCAACCTGATAAATGTTTTATTTCACCAAGACTGAGAACACAGGAGAATGAACGTGAACTGATTTATTGACTCGCAGAAGGTTGAAAGTATTGTCCAAGGTGACCCCAAATCTGCATGCGTGCTCCAAAGGCACTGCTTGTTTCTTTCCTGGCTCCCACCGTGTTCCTTGCTACTGCAACGGCACCCCACACCCCAACTTGTAAAGGGTAGTCACCTAAAAAGGAACACAATCTACTTTATATTTCCTGAACTGTTGACCTATGAATCATTTGTGTTCCCCTTCATTTCTGTCTCCTGTCAGCAGCATGATTACAAAAAATGGAGATAATGATGAATCTGCTAAAACTCCACTTTACCTTGTAGACTACAAGTCAGGACTCAGGGAAGGAGAGTGGAAATAAAGGAAGTAGACTGGAGGGGGGGCCTCGTCTTGGTCTGGTTGGTTCAGGGGGACAGACCCTGTTAACATAATGTGGAGAGAGGCAGATCGCAACAATTCACAGAAAATTCATCTACCGCTGTCTGAACACGTCAGTGTGCCCTTTGCAGCAATCTGGATGGAATTGGAAGGCATTTTGTTAAGGAAATAAGTCAAAAAGAAGAGAAATATAGGATGATTTCACTCATATGTGGAATATAATGAAATTAAACAAGCAAATAGATAAACCCGGTATAAACTCTCAGGAAGCAAGATGATGACTGCCGGGGGTGGGAGGGAGGAGGGATGGAAAGGTGGGGGAAAGGACACTGGACCTCTGGTGGAGGCTGTGGTGTGAAATTCAGATTGAGATACAATGTCAACATTCAAAAATGAATGTATCATTGTGAACAAAAGAGATAATGAATATCAATTTTTTAAAGAAAGAAAATGTAATTGTACTACCTGTGAGGTGTGTTCTGTGCATCACTGAGAAGTGCAGTGTCTTTGGGGGCAGGTGACAGATTGGGTTTTCCAAGAAATAGTCTTTGTTGTGGAGTTTATTGTGCAGGACAATTACGAGAAAACACCCTTGGGAACCACACCAGAGGAAGGGAAGGAAGCAGGAGTGGGTGAAGGGAGAAGTTGAGCTACAAAGTGGGCCCATGGGGACCCTGAGCTGAAATGGCCATCAGATTTGTCCCTAGCTAAGTCAAATGGCCAAGCTTTCCACCCCCATCCTCCACCAGGCACTGAACATGGGCTGCCCCAAAGCAGGGCATCGTCTTGGGGAGGCATCTCTCTGCAGGACATCCCTGAAAGTGCTGGACAGTTGAAGCTCTCCTGACTCAGTGCTCACAGTTGAGCTACAGGTCCTTTCTTGAAGGAGGGATCTGCGTAGCATGTCTCTGTGTCCGTCACAGGACTTTTTTTTTTTTTTAATATGGACATCTGCTATAGAGAATTAAGCTACATAACTCCCAGACTCCTTCCAACTCCAAGATATATATTTACTTATTTCATTAGACCCAGGTTTCTAAGTCCCTGAGGAGTTAACAAATTGTTGTAAATAATTTCCCTTTTTTGCCTTCAATCTCTCCTCCCTGCCATTTCAGCAAATAAATATATTATTTGAAGCAACTCAAAGTGGATAAGAAATAAGAATCTCTATAAATAGACAGAGGCTTTTGATGCAGATATTCTCAAAAAAAGGTAGAAAGGGTGTACTTCTAAAGTCCAGTAGGAACTTTTTAGATGATCTTAAATGGATGGTGCATGCGTGTGTGTGTGTGTGTGTGTGTGTGTGTGTGTGTGTTTCTGTGTGTGCATGGAGATTCCTGCATGTGCATGGAGATTCCTGCATGTATTGCTTGTAAAAGACTTTGCTGTAACTCCTCCTTTGTGATTGGACCTGCATTACCAATGAAATATAACAGAAAAACTACTCACATAAAACCTCTTCAAACTAACTGTGTATTTCAACTCAAGTAACATAATATCCTGTAAAGGGATTTCATGCTGTAAACTTGTGACAAGGGACTGGCTGATAACAGTGTCAGCTTAAAGAACCTCTCAGAGCAGAGTCTCCTGGGGAAACTCTTGCTCTCACATCAGACAGCAGCCTCAGAGCTGGAGACCCAGGCCTCTGACCTCATGGTCCTTTCTGGCTGCCTGCAGTGCTGGGGCTGCTGCTCCCAGCTTTCCCACTACTGCAATTAGTAAATTCCTACCAAGAGCCATTCCACAAGTTTTGTATCCACAGAAAGGGCAGAATTACACTGCATTTTCTGCTTCCATCCCAACTCCATTCTTGGTGCTATTTGCTTTTTCTCCCATAGTTTGGTCTTTCAGAACTAATATGAGTATCTGAAAAAAAAAAAATCCTTGTAAAAGAAACATAGTCCTTTAAGAAAATGTCACTGATTTTTTTGACTTCCTTCTGTTATTTCTGTAATGTTCTTACTCTGCTTTTCCAGTTTGCTTCCTTTGGTTGTACTCTGAGGCTCCCTTTAATATCTAAAGCATGTTTTTTGACTGGTCTGTGTCTCGTTGCCTCATCTTTAAAAGGTGAAAGACAATTCCTGCCTTAAAAATCTATTGGAAGGCATGGAAAGTGTAGTGCATCACATACTATGAAGTTATAATAGATACTGTTACAATGATTATCATCATAATTATTCCTGTGTGGGGTGCAATAGAAATAATCCTGACCTAAATTTAGATGAAGAATATGGTGCTAACCTTGTGAAAGAAACGGGGGATGGACCCCAGCTGAGGTCCACTGCCCTGAATCCTGTTGGGGAGAATGTTTTCTCTTTTGACTACTAAACTTTACCTCAGTAGGATTTGTCCCCAAGTCCCAGAGAATGCCCTTAGGGCAACTTTCTCCAACCGCTCACAAACCCCCACTTCAGACCTGCAGGAGAGGAGGCCAATCCCACGGGAGACTGTGGAGTTCCTTTGGCTGTTTCTCTGTATACAGAACGTCCTGTGATTTCTGCATGCGCATGAGTGGTGCCACTCAAACTCTGTGTAGAGGAAAACCACCTGGAAAGCATGTTCAACCTCAGATTCCAGGTTTCTTCCTGCAAAGCTACTAATGAGCAGGTATGAGGAAGCAAAGCATTTGCGTTTCTCATAAACCCCCATAACTTGCTGCTCTCTAAAAATCACGTTTTGGGGAGCACGAATCTGTGGGAGTCAGCATGCCATTCCGAAGTATGTAAGGACAGTTCTGTCAGAGAACTGCAGTCCTGATTAGAGGTGTCATTTTAGACAAGAAAACATCTTGCTGCCATGTGGCAAATATTTGATTACCACAGTCGTCTTTATGGGAAAAGCAAACTGCCTTTAAAAATGAGCAATGAGTCAATGGTTATCTTTAGGGCTATCAAAAGTTTACAGAATTCAACATGTATTCATAATTTTTCTAAAACTAGCATACTAGTAAGCTAGAAACAGATGAAACAAATTTCTAAGTAAACTGGAAATAGAAAGTTCTTCTATTAAGAACATCCTTCTCAAAAAATAGCCAATATTGTGAAGATAAGACAAGGGTATCTGCTGGGAGTACCATTATTTGACACTCACCTGAAAGTTCTAATCTAAGCAATAGAAAGGAATGGAGGGAGGGTAGGAGAAAGGAGTAAAAGAAAAAAGGGGTGTTATAAATACTGGTTAGGAAATAGTTATATTATAATTTACAGAAGATATGATTATCTACTAGGAAGACTCAAGTAAACAAGTGAAAATGCCTTTAGAAAGAATGGGAGAAATATATCAAATGACTAACTCAAAATATACAAAAGTCAATGGTTTATCTGATTAGCAGCAACAGAATTGTAGGGATTTGTACTAAGCTTGCAAATACTGAGTAGAAAACATACCAGAAAAATGTAAAGTTTCTATCTGAGTCCAAGAAAAATGAGGACTAAGAGTCCATCGCATCTAAAGGAGATGGAGAAAGAGAACCCTGCAAGAAAGAATTCCACATTCCAAAGCCTATCCTATGAATTCTGAAATATTTATCCCTTCGTGACTTCTGACAACAGTGTGGTATTGTAATTAATTGGCTTCTACATTATTATAAATGAACAAGAACTGTATTTAGGAATATGAACAAGATGTAGAAACTTTTTTAAGTAGCCTACATCTTCAAACTTTATTGCATAGAATACTGAACTCTGCCCTACTCAAGGAAATTTTGGTCACTAAACATAAGAATTTGACATATAATAATCATAAATATGGTCCTATTATAAAGTACAGCATAACTTAAGTAAAGACTCAAGGCAAAAAGCTGTGTTTCCTCTTTCACAATGTTTTCATTTACTTTGTCTTAACTTTCTGATCATCTGTCCCTCTGAACCTAATTCAATTTCTTATACAGATACTCCAAAAAAATGAAGTATTAAATATGACATTTAACTGTTGATTAGCATTACCAAGTAAATGTACAAGATCCAATCATATCAGCAAGCATATTTTGTTTCATAGATACTAAATAGATAAAATAATTAATCTCACTCTTTCTGCAGCATGATAAGCCTGTTTCTCAGGTCACTTAAGGACTTCCTTTATATCCAAGGTATTGGAGGACAAAATGTACTGACCCTAGTGATTGTTGACTTACACTAAATGAAGCATCTTACCAAGAAGGGATGCAAAATAACTTCAGAGAAAATAAAAGTCTCATAGCTCACAGAACTTGATTCACTTTTCAGCTTGGTAGCAGAGGCAATGCTGTGATACAGATGGAACAATTTTCTCCAGCCATCTGTAACAATTTATACATTTATATACCAAAATGTTGGCCAGTCAGGTTCCACTGACTTTTGGATAAAATCTCACATTGCCTTGAGTGCACTGAGTGCTTCTTTCCCTGATGTATATGTATATATCCATATCCATACAAATGTGTGTATATATATATATATATATATCAAGGTGTCATATTTTTTAATCACTGAGTAGCATTCTGTTGAGTATATCTTTTCTTTATTAAAGTTGTTTTAATTTATTTTTATTGAGGAATAACTGACAAAATTTATATTAGTTGTATACCACTTCTTTATTCAATCATCTATCAACGGGCTATTGTGAATTGTGCTACTAATAAACATAGGACTGCAAATATATTTTCTGACTAGTGTTTTTAGATCCTTTGGATATATATCTAAAAGTGGAATTTCTGAGTCAAATGTATATATACATAGCATACATTTAATTAATAATTTATGTTAGTTACTATGATTGCTATACATTACTATTACTATATTAAAATATGTGGTATTGGTAGCATTTTTTTCATGTTTAATGAAAATGAGTATGAATCTGAGGATATAGAGACAAGGAAGGAATAAAGTCTTAGTCAGAGGGGTGGGTTAATGACCCAGCCTATGTGTAAGCTGACTGGTTTGTCATTATTGTAATAGGGCAATAATACTAGCCTAGCTTACTTTAGCTACTTTTATGGAAGTCACTGAAATCAAAGTGTGCTATCAGAATTCACCCATTACATTATCACTTGTGTTCAGTTGAAATACATCTTGTCTTACTCCTAGGGGGAATTTCAGCTGGGCTCACACGCTGGTGTTTATAGCAAGCCAGGTTCAAATCCCAGATCTGCCACTTGTTAACTGTTTGCTTTGGGAAAAAGCACTTTTCATACCCCAATCTCCTCATTTGTTACTTGGGACTGGCTTTATACGCCTACTTCATAGGACTATTGTAAGAATTTAAAAATATGTATTAGTAGTTTATTGCTACATAACAAATTATCCCCATCCTAATGGCTTCAAACAACAGATTATTCTTTTACTTTTATTGTCCCCATTTTACTTTTTATTAATGTATCATTAGTTTATAATACCATATGCACTCCAGAATAGATTTACACCTCAGTCAGTGTGTATAACACAGTACACCCATCACAAGTTCTAGTGCTGTTCACCATTATCATTTCTACTCTTTCAACCTCAGTTCCCAGACCCCTACCTCTTTCCCCACCCCACCTCTGGTAACCACAGTGAAGATTTCAGAGTCTAAAAAAATTTTTTTGTGGTTCTTTTACTTCATTTACTTTGTTTCTTTCTAACTTATTTCACTTAGCAGAAATCACTTCAAGTTCATCCAAGTCATTGCAAAAAGCAAGATATTTTTTAATAGCCGAATAGTAGCATTACATTGGGTATATATACTGTGTCTTCTTTTTTTCTGTACTAAAGTTGTTTCATTTATTTTATTGGGACATAATTGACATATAACATTATATTAGTTGTATACCATCTTCTTTATCCAGTCATCCATCAGCAGGCTATTGTGAATTCTGCTGCTAAGAACATAAGGATGTAAATGTATTTTCTGATTAGTGTTTTTATATCCTTTGGCTATATATCTAGAAGTGGAATTTCTGGGTCAAATGGCAGTTCCATTTTTATTTATTTGATGAATATTCATATTGTTTTCTATAAGGGTTGCACTAACTTATATCCCCACCAACAGTATAAGAGAGTTTCTTTTTCTTCACACCTTCTCCAACACTTACTGTTTCTAGTTTTTTTAATATAGGCCATTCAGATAAGTGTGAGGTTTTTATTTAAATTTCTCTAATGATAAGTAATACCATACTGTTATGACAATTGCTTCAGTCACAATTGCATCAAAAAATATAAAATAACTGGGAATAAACTTAATGAAGGAGGTAAAAAGACTTACACACTGAAAACTATAAGACATTGTTAAAAGAAATAGAATACACAAAGTAATGAAAAGCTATTCCATGCTCGTGGATTGAAAAAAAAAACACATAGTTAAAATAACGGCTGTTTTACATGAAATAATATACAGATTCAAAGCTGTCCCTATCAAAATGCCACTGACATTTTTCATGGAAATAAAACAATACTAAAATTTATCTTGAACTACAGAAGACCTTGAATAGTCAGAGCTACCCTTTGAAAAAATGAAAGTGGAAGAAAACAACAGACTTACGATCTCACAGTTTATGCAGGTTGGAAACCTGGGCATGGTTTTACTGGGTCCCCTAGCTCAGGTTTTTCACAAAGACTGCAAACATCTCAAGGCCCAAGTGAGGGAACATTTGCCTCAGTTCTTATTCATGTAACTGTTCATAAGCCTCTGACTGGTTATCTGGAGACTTCAGTTCATAAGTACACAGATCTTTCTCTACTGGGCAATTGTCAGCACAGCTTGCTTCTCTCAGATTTTACTTTACCCAGAGCAAGCGCTGAGAGTGAGAGATTCCAAGTGGTAGCCACAACATTTTAGTAGACTAATCTCAGAAGTGACATCCTCTAACTTCTGCTGTATTTGATTCATTGGAGTCCAGTCACTAGTTCCAGCTCATATTCAAGGGGAAGGGATTATATAAAGACAATACCAAGAGGAATGGATTATTGAGGTCTATGTATGGCTTCCTCCAAAATATGATAATATCTGAAAATTAGTTTGATAAGGGCTCAATTTAACACCAGCTGCTGATATAGTCATCTTATAGTAGTATTATTAGATTGGAATTAGGTAATCTATGTGAAATACATTTTAAATATTTAAAACCTATACAAAATCAAGATTTTATTAGTTTTGTTAACATTGAGATTCTAGTCCCAAACTGCAGGTGGTGATATAAGAACAGCAAACCAAGAATTAGATCAGCATTCTACACCTTTCTCTTCATGTGACCTTGAAAAATATTTGCTTCATGCCTAGTTCTCTTATAAGAGTGATGATAATAACAGCCTTATGAGGATAATATG